>CM058048.1:16600000-17069175 GCA_030157265.1 Latheticus oryzae | reverse complement strand
TCACTTCCGATATTAATTTGTGGGGGATTTTCAATATTTCTGAGTTTTCAATCTGTCAAGCTGGCCACATTTCAAATTTATACACCGTTTATTCTCAGTTTGTTGATCTAAAATAATTTAAAATCAACATAACCATGTATTAAATTCCAACAACAAAATATTAGACCTAATTCTGACGAACCATAACTTAGTCATTGAGGTCTCAAGGCATCATTTTCCGTTAGTTGTAGAGGATCACCATCATCCATGCCTGAGCTTTACAATGGACTTTATAAAAAACTCAACGTGTTCATTTTCAACATCTAGCGATACCTTTAAGTATAATTTCCGTAAAGCAAAATTTTGATGGATTATATTCTACTCTCGCTCAAACCGATTGGTCTTCTGTCGTCGATATTGTTGATCCGGAATTAGCATGTTTCCACTTTTATCAGATCTTGTATAATATCTTAGATAAGTTTGTGCCAAGACAAAGAATGGTTCAAAGAGTAGCCAAATATCCTATGTGGTTTACGAGCTCCATCATCGCTAAGATTAAACAGAAAAATAAACATTGGAATCTTTACAGAAAAACCAAGCTTCTCTTTCATTTGGATATTATGAAGTCATTGCGCAAAGAAATTACACGAGAAATTTCCAGCGAACACAAGAAGTTTATAGAATCAATGGAAAGTTCACTGCAAAGTGATCCGAAGAAGTTCTGGTCCTTCATCAATTCCAAAAAGAAGTCGTCGAATCTTCCGGGTGCCATGCACTTTGAAGACAATTTGTTAATGGATCAGCAAGAAATTGTTAATGCATTTGGAAATCATTTTTCTAGTGTCTACAACTCCAACTGTGATAATGTCTGTGATGAAAAGACCTATGATAATCCTTTAAATGGTTGTGAATTTTGTGATAACAAAAGCTGTCCATCTCTCTGTGATAAATTTAACTGTGATAATGTCAACAATGATAATCATCTAATTTTAAATATGTGCTCGATTAGTGAAAGTGAGATTTTAACAGCAGTGAAGAAGATGAAAGGTAACAACGTTTGTGGGCCAGATAATATTCCATCTTTTCTGGTGAAGGATTGTATATCATGCTTTTTACTTCCATTGTGTCACATTTTTAATTTAATTTTGTCAACTTCTATTTATCCAATTAAGTGGAAATTATCTCGTGTAGTTCCAATATTTAAGGCAGGTGATAAGACTCATATCAACAATTACAGACCAATAGCATTGTTGTCAAATTTTGCAAAGCTTTTTGAATGCGCGTTATCAAATGTTATTTATGCACATGTTAGTAGTCAAATAATTCAGGAACAACATGGATTTATTAAAGGGCGTTCCACCGTAACAAATTTGTGTGAATTTACGCAATTCGTATCCTCAGCCTTGGACAATCGTTTACAGGTGGACGCCATTTATACGGATCTAACGAAAGCTTTCGATAAAGTGCACCACTGTATTTTGTTAAAAAAATTGCAACGTATTGGTTTCTGTAATAAATTTCTAATATTAATGAAGTCAATGATTGTTGGCAGGGAGCAGTTTGTTGAATATGGGGGTTTTAAATCGGAGGTATTTTATGCTAAAAGTGGAGTTGCGCAAGGTTCCAATCTAGGTCCGTTACTTTTTATTATTTTTTATAATGACGTTGTAAAGTATATGAAAGATTGTAAGGTATTTATATACGCAGACGATTTGAAAATTGTACATATTATTGATTCTTATGAAAATTGCCTTGAGTTACAAAATAACATTGATGCCTTAAATTCATGGTGTCATTATAATCGTCTCGATTTAAATACTAAAAAATGTAGAAAATTTACCTTTGCTAGAAAATCTAATTTAATTAATTTTTATTATAACATAAATGGTGTTGTGATTGAATCCTGTGATCAAGTTACGGATCTAGGCGTAGTTATGGACAGTAGTTTGACTTTTACTCCCCATATAATGTTTGTAACTAGTACAGCTTTAAAGACCTTAGGCTTCATATGTAGAAACACAAAAGAATTTACTAGTGTACCATGCCTTAAAATGTTATTCTATGCACTTGTGAGGTCCAGACTTGAATACTGCTGCCTTATTTGGAGTCCCCATTATCAATTCTATATAAATATGTTAGAAAACGTTTTAAGAAAATTTGCAAAGTATCTGTATTTCAAAATATTTCATAGGTATCCCAATAAGCATTGTGACCAGAGTGATCTTCTCTTTAATGTGGAAGAAGTTAGCTTACTATGTAGAAGGAATGTTTTTTGCGTTGTTTTTCTTCAAAAACTTTTGACTGGTGAGCTTTCCAGCACTTATCTCTTGGACCACATTAACATAACTGTACCAAGAATAAACAACAGAAGTTCCTCTACATTTTATTATTCATCCCCAAATACTTTGCATCACTTTAACTCACCTCTTTTTAAATGTTTTAAATTATATAATAGCATTAATGGCTTAGAACTGGATATCTTCTTTCACAAATTTCACTCTAAATCAGTAAAGATTAAACTTCTTCGATGTTTTTCTCCCTAACTTTTAATTTCTTCATTTTCTCATATGTTAAATTCTAATTGTATTTTTTGTTGCTATCTACACTATTCTTATTTGTATTATTGTATTATCTTTTTTACTGGCTGTCCATTATAGACATTGTAGTCTGATTGGAAATAAATCATTATTATTATTATTATTATTATTATTATTATTATAAAAAATGTCACAAAAAACGCTATATTTTGATAAAAAATGTCACAAAAAACGCTATATGATGATAAAAAATGTCACAAAAAACGCTACATGTTAATAAAAAATGTCACAAAAAACGCTATATTTTGATAAAAAATGTCACAAAAAACGCTATATGTTGATAAAAAATGTCACAAAAAACGCTATATTTTGATAAAAAATGTCACAAAAAACGCTATATGTTGATAAAAAATGTCACAAAAAACGCTATATTTTAATAAAAAATGTCACAAAAAACGCTATATGATGATAAAAAATGTCACAAAAAACGCTATATGATGATAAAAAATGTCACAAAAAACGCTACATGTTAATAAAAAATGTCACAAAAAACGCTATATGTTGATAAAAAATGTCACAAAAAACGCTACATGTTGATAAAAAATGTCACACAAAACGCTACATGTTGATAAAAAATGTCACAAAAAACGCTATATGATGATAAAAAATGTCACAAAAAACGCTATATGTTGATAAAAAATGTCACAAAAAACGCTATATGATGATAAAAAATGTCACAAAAAACGCTATATGATGATAAAAAATGTCACAAAAAACGCTATATGTTGATAAAAAATGTCACAAAAAACGCTACATGTTGATAAAAAATGTCACACAAAACGCTACATGTTGATAAAAAATGTCACAAAAAACGCTATATTTTGATAAAAAATGTCACAAAAAACGCTACATGTTAATAAAAAATGTCACAAAAAACGCTATATTTTGATAAAAAATGTCACAAAAAACGCTATATGATGATAAAAAATGTCACAAAAAACGCTATATTTTAATAAAAAATGTCACAAAAAACGCTATATGATGATAAAAAATGTCACAAAAAACGCTACATGTTAATAAAAAATGTCACAAAAAACGCTATATGTTGATAAAAAATGTCACAAAAAACGCTACATGTTAATAAAAAATGTCACAAAAAACGCTATATTTTGATAAAAAATGTCACAAAAAACGCTATATGTTGATAAAAAATGTCACAAAAAACGCTATATTTTGATAAAAAATGTCACAAAAAACGCTATATGTTGATAAAATATATAATATATGATATAAGAAAGATGGCGGGCGAGAATAACGTGAGTGAAGATGTTCTCTGTTTCGTGTGTAATAAACCGGCTCGCCGTAAACGCATTTACTGTGCTGATTGTCGTGTATGGTCGCATGTTAGCTGTGCTGACAGAAAAAAATGTTGTGAGCCCTTTGGAGCAACATCAACACCCGAAAATCAAGATGTAAATCCTACTTCACTTGCCGGCCTTATCGATACGATAAATTCGCTGTCGTCTACGGTCGCTGAAATGAAGGACATCATGAACGAATTGATTACGGAGAATAAAAAGCTTAGGAAAGAAATTGAATACCTGAAAGATAAGGAAATTCAGACTAATAACATTGTTGAAAATACAGTAAACGAGGAATCAGTTATTGAGGAAGCTGTTGAGCGTTTGCGTCGATCCAACAATGTAATAATTAGAGGGATACAAGAGACTAATGATGGGAAGGAGGAAGATGGCAATGCTGTCAAAACACTAGTGTCATCTGTAATTCCGGAAGTCCAAATCTACAAATAGTCACAGCAACTCGATTGGGCAAATACAATCCATCTAGATCACGTCCCATCAAAGTAACATTTCACGATTCCTCTGTCGTTCATCGTGTTCTTCGTAGTCGTCCAAAAAAAGGAATTTTCATCAATAAAGACCTAACTAGGATGCAGCAAAACAAGTCATACACTATTCGTAAGGAGTTTCGTAATCGTCTTGAAAATGGGGAGAAAGATATTCGACTCAAATATTATAATGGTATGCCTAAAATTGTGGAGGGAAAAAACTCTTAAATTTCCAACAGACGCAAATTTTCTTTAAATGTAATGTGCTGTACCAGAATGTGAGGGGACTAAATACTAAAATGTACAACTTTTATTGGAACTGTTTCACAGCTGAAACAGATATCATTCTCTTAACTGAGACATGGTTGAGTCCGCATATTTCATCTAATGAACTATTGCCTGATCATTTCAATGTTTTTCGTTGTGATAGAGTTACTGGACGTGGTGGAGGTGTACTGGTTGCTGTAAAAAATACTCATCATTTCGAAACAATTTCTTTAAATCTTTCATCTCCGATTTCTACAATTGATATTGTGGGGGTAAAAGTAAAGTCCCCAAAATGTAGTCTTAATATTATTGTACTGTATATTCCTCCGGCTCAAAACCTAGATAGTTATGTTACTTTATTTGATTATCTTGAATCAACTCTAGATTTCTCACTTCCGATATTAATTTGTGGGGATTTCAATATTTCTGAGTTTTCAATCTGTCAAGCTGGCCACATTTCAAATTTATACACCGTTTATTCTCAGTTTGTTGATCTAAATAATTTAAATCAACATAACCATGTATTAAATTCCAACAACAAAATATTAGACCTAATTCTGACGAACCACAACTTAGTCATTGAGGTCTCAAGGCATCATTTTCCGTTAGTTGTAGAGGATCACCATCATCCATGCCTGAGCTTTACAATGGACTTTATAAAAAACTCAACGTGTTCATTTTCAACATCTAGCGATACCTTTAAGTATAATTTCCGTAAAGCAAATTTTGATGGATTATATTCTACTCTCGCTCAAACCGATTGGTCTTCTGTCGTCGATATTGTTGATCCGGAATTAGCATGTTTCCACTTTTATCAGATCTTGTATAATATCTTAGATAAGTTTGTGCCAAGACAAAGAATGGTTCAAAGAGTAGCCAAATATCCTATGTGGTTCACGAGCTCCATCATCGCTAAGATTAAACAGAAAAATAAACATTGGAATCTCTACAGAAAAACCAAGCTTCTCTTTCATTTGGATATTATGAAGTCATTGCGCAAAGAAATTACACGAGAAATTTCCAGCGAACACAAGAAGTTTATAGAATCAATGGAAAGTTCACTGCAAAGTGATCCGAAGAAGTTCTGGTCCTTCATCAATTCCAAAAAGAAGTCGTCGAATCTTCCGGGTGCCATGCACTTTGAAGACAATTTGTTAATGGATCAGCAAGAAATTGTTAATGCATTTGGAAATCATTTTTCTAGTGTCTACAACTCCAACTGTGATAATGTCTGTGATGAAAAGACCTATGATAATCCTTTAAATGGTTGTGAATTTTGTGATAACAAAAGCTGTCCATCTCTCTGTGATAAATTTAACTGTGATAATGTCAACAATGATAATCATCTAATTTTAAATATGTGCTCGATTAGTGAAAGTGAGATTTTAACGGCAGTGAAGAAGATGAAAGGTAACAACGTTTGTGGGCCAGATGATATTCCATCTTTTCTGGTGAAGGATTGTATATCATGCTTTTTACTTCCATTGTGTCACATTTTTAATTTAATTTTGTCAACTTCTATTTATCCAATTAAGTGGAAATTATCTCGTGTAGTTCCAATATTTAAGGCAGGTGATAAGACTCATATCAGCAATTACAGACCAATAGCATTGTTGTCAAATTTTGCAAAGCTTTTTGAATGCGCGTTATCAAATGTTATTTATGCACATGTTAGTAGTCAAATAATTCAGGAACAACATGGATTTATTAAAGGGCGTTCCACCGTAACAAATTTGTGTGAATTTACGCAATTCGTATCCTCAGCCTTGGACAATCGTTTACAGGTGGACGCCATTTATACGGATCTAACGAAAGCTTTCGATAAAGTGCACCACTGTATTTTGTTAAAAAAATTGCAACGTATTGGTTTCTGTAATAAATTTCTAATATTAATGAAGTCAATGATTGTTGGCAGGGAGCAGTTTATTGAATATGGGGGTTTTAAATCGGAGGTATTTTATGCTAAAAGTGGAGTTGCGCAAGGTTCCAATCTAGGTCCGTTACTTTTTATTATTTTTTATAATGACGTTGTAAAGTATATGAAAGATTGTAAGGTATTTATATACGCAGACGATTTGAAAATTGTACATATTACTGATTCTTATGAAAATTGCCTTGAGTTACAAAATAGCATTGATGCCTTAAATTCATGGTGTCATTATAATCGTCTCGATTTAAATACTAAAAAATGTAGAAAACTTACCTTTGCTAGAAAATCTAATTTAATTAATTTTTATTATAACATAAATGGTGTTGTGATTGAATCCTGTGATCAAGTTACGGATCTAGGCGTAGTTATGGACAGTAGTTTGACTTTTACTCCCCATATAATGTTTGTAACTAGTACAGCTTTAAAGACCTTAGGCTTCATATGTAGAAACACAAAAGAATTTACTAGTGTACCATGCCTTAAAATGTTATTCTATGCACTTGTGAGGTCCAGACTTGAATACTGCTGCCTTATTTGGAGTCCCTATTATCAATTCTATATAAATATGTTAGAAAACGTTTTAAGAAAATTTGCAAAGTATCTGTATTTCAAAATATTTCATAGGTATCCCAATAAGCATTGTGACCAGAGTGATCTTCTCTTTAATGTGGAAGAAGATAGCTTACTAAGTAGAAGGAATGTTTTTTGCGTTGTTTTTCTTCAAAAACTTTTGACTGGTGAGCTCTCCAGCACTTATCTCTTGGACCACATTAACATTACTGTACCAAGAATAAACAACAGAAGTTCCTCTACATTTTATTATTCATCCCCAAATACTTTGCATCACTTTAACTCACCTCTTTTTAAATGTTTTAAATTATATAATAGCATTAATGGCTTAGAACTGGATATCTTCTTTCACAAATTTCACTCTAAATCAGTAAAGGTCAAACTTCTTCGATGTTTTTCTCCCTAACTTTTAATTTCTTCATTTTCTCATATGTTAAATTCTAATGGTATTTTTTGTTGCTATCTACACTATTCTTATTTGTATTATTGTATTATCTTTTTTACTGGCTGTCCATTATAGACATTGTAGTCTGATTGGAAATAAATCATTATTATTATTATTATTATTATTATTATTATTATTATTATAAAAAATGTCACAAAAAACGCTATATGATGATAAAAAATGTCACAAAAAACGCTATATGTTGATAAAAAATGTCACAAAAAACGCTATATTTTGATACAAAAAACGCTACATGTTGATAAAAAATGTCACAAAAAACGCTACATGTTAATAAAAAATGTCACAAAAAACGCTATATTTGGATAAAAAATGTCACAAAAAACGCTACATGTTGATAAAAAATGTCACAAAAAACGCTACATGTTGATAAAAAATGTCACAAAAAACGCTATATGATGATAAAAAATGTCACAAAAAACGCTATATGTTGATAAAAAATGTCACAAAAAACGCTACATGTTGATAAAAAATGTCACAAAAAACGCTACATGTTAATAAAAAATGTCACAAAAAACGCTATATGTTGATAAAAAATGTCACAAAAAACGCTACATGTTGATAAAAAATGTCACACAAAACGCTACATGTTGATAAAAAATGTCACAAAAAACGCTATATTTTGATAAAAAATGTCACAAAAAACGCTACATGTTAATAAAAAATGTCACAAAAAACGCTATATGTTGATAAAAAATGTCACAAAAAACGCTACATGTTGATAAAAAATGTCACACAAAACGCTACATGTTGATAAAAAATGTCACAAAAAACGCTATATTTTGATAAAAAATGTCACAAAAAACGCTACATGTTAATAAAAAATGTCACAAAAAACGCTATATTTTGATAAAAAATGTCACAAAAAACGCTACATGTTAATAAAAAATGTCACAAAAAACGCTATATTTTGATAAAAAATGTCACAAAAAACGCTACATGTTAATAAAAAATGTCACAAAAAACGCTATATGTTGATAAAAAATGTCACAAAAAACGCTACATGTTGATAAAAAATGTCACACAAAACGCTACATGTTGATAAAAAATGTCACAAAAAACGCTATATTTTGATAAAAAATGTCACAAAAAACGCTACATGTTAATAAAAAATGTCACAAAAAACGCTATATTTTGATAAAAAATGTCACAAAAAACGCTATATTTTGATAAAAAATGTCACAAAAAACGCTACATGTTGATAAAAAATGTCACAAAAAACGCTACAAGTTAATAAAAAATGTCACAAAAAACGCTATATTTGGATAAAAAATGTCACAAAAAACGCTACATGTTGATAAAAAATGTCACAAAAAACGCTACATGTTGATAAAAAATGTCACAAAAAACGCTATATGATGATAAAAAATGTCACAAAAAACGCTATATGTTGATAAAAAATGTCACAAAAAACGCTACATGTTGATAAAAAATGTCACAAAAAACGCTACATGTTAATAAAAAATGTCACAAAAAACGCTATATGTTGATAAAAAATGTCACAAAAAACGCTACATGTTGATAAAAAATGTCACACAAAACGCTACATGTTGATAAAAAATGTCACAAAAAACGCTATATTTTGATAAAAAATGTCACAAAAAACGCTACATGTTAATAAAAAATGTCACAAAAAACGCTATATGTTGATAAAAAATGTCACAAAAAACGCTACATGTTGATAAAAAATGTCACACAAAACGCTACATGTTGATAAAAAATGTCACAAAAAACGCTATATTTTGATAAAAAATGTCACAAAAAACGCTACATGTTAATAAAAAATGTCACAAAAAACGCTATATTTTGATAAAAAATGTCACAAAAAACGCTACATGTTAATAAAAAATGTCACAAAAAACGCTATATTTTGATAAAAAATGTCACAAAAAACGCTACATGTTAATAAAAAATGTCACAAAAAACGCTATATGTTGATAAAAAATGTCACAAAAAACGCTACATGTTGATAAAAAATGTCACACAAAACGCTACATGTTGATAAAAAATGTCACAAAAAACGCTATATTTTGATAAAAAATGTCACAAAAAACGCTACATGTTAATAAAAAATGTCACAAAAAACGCTATATTTTGATAAAAAATGTCACAAAAAACGCTATATTTTGATAAAAAATGTCACAAAAAACGCTACATGTTGATAAAAAATGTCACAATAAACGCTACAAGTTAATAAAAAATGTCACAAAAAACGCTATATTTTGATAAAAAATGTCACAAAAAACGCTACATGTTGATAAAAAATGTCACAAAAAACGCTACATGTTGATAAAAAATGTCACAAAAAACGCTATATGATGATAAAAAATGTCACAAAAAACGCTACATGTTGATAAAAAATGTCACAAAAAACGCTACATGTTGATAAAAAATGTCACACAAAACGCTACATGTTGATAAAAAATGTCACAAAAAACGCTATATGATGATAAAAAATGTCACAAAAAACGCTATATGTTGATAAAAAATGTCACAAAAAACGCTATATGATGATAAAAAATGTCACAAAAAACGCTACATGTTAATAAAAAATGTCACAAAAAACGCTATATTTTGATAAAAAATGTCACAAAAAACGCTATATGTTGATAAAAAATGTCACAAAAAACGCTATATGATGATAAAAAATGTCACAAAAAACGCTACATGTTAATAAAAAATGTCACAAAAAACGCTATATGTTGATAAAAAATGTCACAAAAAACGCTACATGTTAATAAAAAATGTCACAAAAAACGCTATATTTTGATAAAAAATGTCACAAAAAACGCTATATGATGATAAAAAATGTCACAAAAAACGCTACATGTTAATAAAAAATGTCACAAAAAACGCTATATGATGATAAAAAATGTCACAAAAAACGCTACATGTTAATAAAAAATGTCACAAAAAACGCTATATTTTGATAAAAAATGTCACAAAAAACGCTATATGTTGATAAAAAATGTCACAAAAAACGCTATATTTTGATAAAAAATGTCACAAAAAACGCTATATGATGATAAAAAATGTCACAAAAAACGCTACATGTTAATAAAAAATGTCACAAAAAACGCTATATGTTGATAAAAAATGTCACAAAAAACGCTATATGATGATAAAAAATGTCACAAAAAACGCTATATGTTGATAAAAAATGTCACAAAAAACGCTATATGATGATAAAAAATGTCACAAAAAACGCTACATGTTAATAAAAAATGTCACAAAAAACGCTATATTTTGATAAAAAATGTCACAAAAAACGCTATATGATGATAAAAAATGTCACAAAAAACGCTACATGTTAATAAAAAATGTCACAAAAAACGCTATATGATGATAAAAAATGTCACAAAAAACGCTACATGTTAATAAAAAATGTCACAAAAAACGCTATATTTTGATAAAAAATGTCACAAAAAACGCTATATGTTGATAAAAAATGTCACAAAAAACGCTATATGATGATAAAAAATGTCACAAAAAACGCTACATGTTAATAAAAAATGTCACAAAAAACGCTATATGATGATAAAAAATGTCACAAAAAACGCTACATGTTAATAAAAAATGTCACAAAAAACGCTATATTTTGATAAAAAATGTCACAAAAAACGCTATATGTTGATAAAAAATGTCACAAAAAACGCTATATTTTGATAAAAAATGTCACAAAAAACGCTATATGTTGATAAAAAATGTCACAAAAAACGCTATATTTTGATAAAAAATGTCACAAAAAACGCTATATGATGATAAAAAATGTCACAAAAAACGCTACATGTTAATAAAAAATGTCACAAAAAACGCTATATGATGATAAAAAATGTCACAAAAAACGCTACATGTTAATAAAAAATGTCACAAAAAACGCTATATTTTGATAAAAAATGTCACAAAAAACGCTATATGTTGATAAAAAATGTCACAAAAAACGCTATATTTTGATAAAAAATGTCACAAAAAACGCTATATGTTGATAAAAAATGTCACAAAAAACGCTATATTTTGATAAAAAATGTCACAAAAAACGCTATATGATGATAAAAAATGTCACAAAAAACGCTACATGTTAATAAAAAATGTCACAAAAAACGCTATATGTTGATAAAAAATGTCACAAAAAACGCTACATGTTGATAAAAAATGTCACACAAAACGCTACATGTTGATAAAAAATGTCACAAAAAACGCTATATGATGATAAAAAATGTCACAAAAAACGCTATATGTTGATAAAAAATGTCACAAAAAACGCTATATGATGATAAAAAATGTCACAAAAAACGCTATATGATGATAAAAAATGTCACAAAAAACGCTATATGTTGATAAAAAATGTCACAAAAAACGCTACATGTTGATAAAAAATGTCACACAAAACGCTACATGTTGATAAAAAATGTCACAAAAAACGCTATATTTTGATAAAAAATGTCACAAAAAACGCTACATGTTAATAAAAAATGTCACAAAAAACGCTATATTTTAATAAAAAATGTCACAAAAAACGCTATATGATGATAAAAAATGTCACAAAAAACGCTACATGTTAATAAAAAATGTCACAAAAAACGCTATATGTTGATAAAAAATGTCACAAAAAACGCTACATGTTAATAAAAAATGTCACAAAAAACGCTATATTTTGATAAAAAATGTCACAAAAAACGCTATATGTTGATAAAAAATGTCACAAAAAACGCTATATTTTGATAAAAAATGTCACAAAAAACGCTATATGTTGATAAAATATATAATATATGATATAAGAAAGATGGCGGGCGAGAATAACGTGAGTGAAGATGTTCTCTGTTTCGTGTGTAATAAACCGGCTCGCCGTAAACGCATTTACTGTGCTGATTGTCGTGTATGGTCGCATGTTAGCTGTGCTGACAGAAAAAAATGTTGTGAGCCCTTTGGAGCAACATCAACACCCGAAAATCAAGATGTAAATCCTACTTCACTTGCCGGCCTTATCGATACGATAAATTCGCTGTCGTCTACGGTCGCTGAAATGAAGGACATCATGAACGAATTGATTACGGAGAATAAAAAGCTTAGGAAAGAAATTGAATACCTGAAAGATAAGGAAATTCAGACTAATAACATTGTTGAAAATACAGTAAACGAGGAATCAGTTATTGAGGAAGCTGTTGAGCGTTTGCGTCGATCCAACAATGTAATAATTAGAGGGATACAAGAGACTAATGATGGGAAGGAGGAAGATGGCAATGCTGTCAAAACACTAGTGTCATCTGTAATTCCGGAAGTCCAAATCTACAAATAGTCACAGCAACTCGATTGGGCAAATACAATCCATCTAGATCACGTCCCATCAAAGTAACATTTCACGATTCCTCTGTCGTTCATCGTGTTCTTCGTAGTCGTCCAAAAAAAGGAATTTTCATCAATAAAGACCTAACTAGGATGCAGCAAAACAAGTCATACACTATTCGTAAGGAGTTTCGTAATCGTCTTGAAAATGGGGAGAAAGATATTCGACTCAAATATTATAATGGTATGCCTAAAATTGTGGAGGGAAAAAACTCTTAAATTTCCAACAGACGCAAATTTTCTTTAAATGTAATGTGCTGTACCAGAATGTGAGGGGACTAAATACTAAAATGTACAACTTTTATTGGAACTGTTTCACAGCTGAAACAGATATCATTCTCTTAACTGAGACATGGTTGAGTCCGCATATTTCATCTAATGAACTATTGCCTGATCATTTCAATGTTTTTCGTTGTGATAGAGTTACTGGACGTGGTGGAGGTGTACTGGTTGCTGTAAAAAATACTCATCATTTCGAAACAATTTCTTTAAATCTTTCATCTCCGATTTCTACAATTGATATTGTGGGGGTAAAAGTAAAGTCCCCAAAATGTAGTCTTAATATTATTGTACTGTATATTCCTCCGGCTCAAAACCTAGATAGTTATGTTACTTTATTTGATTATCTTGAATCAACTCTAGATTTCTCACTTCCGATATTAATTTGTGGGGATTTCAATATTTCTGAGTTTTCAATCTGTCAAGCTGGCCACATTTCAAATTTATACACCGTTTATTCTCAGTTTGTTGATCTAAATAATTTAAATCAACATAACCATGTATTAAATTCCAACAACAAAATATTAGACCTAATTCTGACGAACCACAACTTAGTCATTGAGGTCTCAAGGCATCATTTTCCGTTAGTTGTAGAGGATCACCATCATCCATGCCTGAGCTTTACAATGGACTTTATAAAAAACTCAACGTGTTCATTTTCAACATCTAGCGATACCTTTAAGTATAATTTCCGTAAAGCAAATTTTGATGGATTATATTCTACTCTCGCTCAAACCGATTGGTCTTCTGTCGTCGATATTGTTGATCCGGAATTAGCATGTTTCCACTTTTATCAGATCTTGTATAATATCTTAGATAAGTTTGTGCCAAGACAAAGAATGGTTCAAAGAGTAGCCAAATATCCTATGTGGTTCACGAGCTCCATCATCGCTAAGATTAAACAGAAAAATAAACATTGGAATCTCTACAGAAAAACCAAGCTTCTCTTTCATTTGGATATTATGAAGTCATTGCGCAAAGAAATTACACGAGAAATTTCCAGCGAACACAAGAAGTTTATAGAATCAATGGAAAGTTCACTGCAAAGTGATCCGAAGAAGTTCTGGTCCTTCATCAATTCCAAAAAGAAGTCGTCGAATCTTCCGGGTGCCATGCACTTTGAAGACAATTTGTTAATGGATCAGCAAGAAATTGTTAATGCATTTGGAAATCATTTTTCTAGTGTCTACAACTCCAACTGTGATAATGTCTGTGATGAAAAGACCTATGATAATCCTTTAAATGGTTGTGAATTTTGTGATAACAAAAGCTGTCCATCTCTCTGTGATAAATTTAACTGTGATAATGTCAACAATGATAATCATCTAATTTTAAATATGTGCTCGATTAGTGAAAGTGAGATTTTAACGGCAGTGAAGAAGATGAAAGGTAACAACGTTTGTGGGCCAGATGATATTCCATCTTTTCTGGTGAAGGATTGTATATCATGCTTTTTACTTCCATTGTGTCACATTTTTAATTTAATTTTGTCAACTTCTATTTATCCAATTAAGTGGAAATTATCTCGTGTAGTTCCAATATTTAAGGCAGGTGATAAGACTCATATCAGCAATTACAGACCAATAGCATTGTTGTCAAATTTTGCAAAGCTTTTTGAATGCGCGTTATCAAATGTTATTTATGCACATGTTAGTAGTCAAATAATTCAGGAACAACATGGATTTATTAAAGGGCGTTCCACCGTAACAAATTTGTGTGAATTTACGCAATTCGTATCCTCAGCCTTGGACAATCGTTTACAGGTGGACGCCATTTATACGGATCTAACGAAAGCTTTCGATAAAGTGCACCACTGTATTTTGTTAAAAAAATTGCAACGTATTGGTTTCTGTAATAAATTTCTAATATTAATGAAGTCAATGATTGTTGGCAGGGAGCAGTTTATTGAATATGGGGGTTTTAAATCGGAGGTATTTTATGCTAAAAGTGGAGTTGCGCAAGGTTCCAATCTAGGTCCGTTACTTTTTATTATTTTTTATAATGACGTTGTAAAGTATATGAAAGATTGTAAGGTATTTATATACGCAGACGATTTGAAAATTGTACATATTACTGATTCTTATGAAAATTGCCTTGAGTTACAAAATAGCATTGATGCCTTAAATTCATGGTGTCATTATAATCGTCTCGATTTAAATACTAAAAAATGTAGAAAACTTACCTTTGCTAGAAAATCTAATTTAATTAATTTTTATTATAACATAAATGGTGTTGTGATTGAATCCTGTGATCAAGTTACGGATCTAGGCGTAGTTATGGACAGTAGTTTGACTTTTACTCCCCATATAATGTTTGTAACTAGTACAGCTTTAAAGACCTTAGGCTTCATATGTAGAAACACAAAAGAATTTACTAGTGTACCATGCCTTAAAATGTTATTCTATGCACTTGTGAGGTCCAGACTTGAATACTGCTGCCTTATTTGGAGTCCCCATTATCAATTCTATATAAATATGTTAGAAAACGTTTTAAGAAAATTTGCAAAGTATCTGTATTTCAAAATATTTCATAGGTATCCCAATAAGCATTGTGACCAGAGTGATCTTCTCTTTAATGTGGAAGAAGTTAGCTTACTATGTAGAAGGAATGTTTTTTGCGTTGTTTTTCTTCAAAAACTTTTGACTGGTGAGCTCTCCAGCACTTATCTCTTGGACCACATTAACATTACTGTACCAAGAATAAACAACAGAAGTTCCTCTACATTTTATTATTCATCCCCAAATACTTTGCATCACTTTAACTCACCTCTTTTTAAATGTTTTAAATTATATAATAGCATTAATGGCTTAGAACTGGATATCTTCTTTCACAAATTTCACTCTAAATCAGTAAAGATTAAACTTCTTCGATGTTTTTCTCCCTAACTTTTAATTTCTTCATTTTCTCATATGTTAAATTCTAATTGTATTTTTTGTTGCTATCTACACTATTCTTATTTGTATTATTGTATTATCTTTTTTACTGGCTGTCCATTATAGACATTGTAGTCTGATTGGAAATAAATCATTATTATTATTATTATTATTATTATTATTATTATAAAAAATGTCACAAAAAACGCTATATTTTGATAAAAAATGTCACAAAAAACGCTATATGATGATAAAAAATGTCACAAAAAACGCTACATGTTAATAAAAAATGTCACAAAAAACGCTATATTTTGATAAAAAATGTCACAAAAAACGCTATATGTTGATAAAAAATGTCACAAAAAACGCTATATTTTGATAAAAAATGTCACAAAAAACGCTATATGTTGATAAAAAATGTCACAAAAAACGCTATATTTTAATAAAAAATGTCACAAAAAACGCTATATGATGATAAAAAATGTCACAAAAAACGCTACATGTTAATAAAAAATGTCACAAAAAACGCTATATGTTGATAAAAAATGTCACAAAAAACGCTACATGTTAATAAAAAATGTCACAAAAAACGCTATATTTTGATAAAAAATGTCACAAAAAACGCTATATGTTGATAAAAAATGTCACAAAAAACGCTATATTTTGATAAAAAATGTCACAAAAAACGCTATATGATGATAAAAAATGTCACAAAAAACGCTACATGTTAATAAAAAATGTCACAAAAAACGCTATATGTTGATAAAAAATGTCACAAAAAACGCTATATTTTGATAAAAAATGTCACAAAAAACGCTATATTTTGATAAAAAATGTCACAAAAAACGCTATATTTTGATAAAAAATGTCACAAAAAACGCTATATGATGATAAAAAATGTCACAAAAAACGCTACATGTTAATAAAAAATGTCACAAAAAACGCTATATTTTGATAAAAAATGTCACAAAAAACGCTATATGTTGATAAAAAATGTCACAAAAAACGCTATATTTTGATAAAAAATGTCACAAAAAACGCTATATTTTGATAAAAAATGTCACAAAAAACGCTATATTTTGATAAAAAATGTCACAAAAAACGCTATATGATGATAAAAAATGTCACAAAAAACGCTACATGTTAATAAAAAATGTCACAAAAAACGCTATATTTTGATAAAAAATGTCACAAAAAACGCTATATGTTGATAAAAAATGTCACAAAAAACGCTATATTTTGATAAAAAATGTCACAAAAAACGCTATATGTTGATAAAAAATGTCACAAAAAACGCTATATGATGATAAAAAATGTCACAAAAAACGCTACATGTTAATAAAAAATGTCACAAAAAACGCTATATTTTGATAAAAAATGTCACAAAAAACGCTATATGTTGATAAAAAATGTCACAAAAAACGCTATATTTTGATAAAAAATGTCACAAAAAACGCTATATTTTGATAAAAAATGTCACAAAAAACGCTATATGATGATAAAAAATGTCACAAAAAACGCTACATGTTAATAAAAAATGTCACAAAAAACGCTATATTTTGATAAAAAATGTCACAAAAAACGCTATATGTTGATAAAAAATGTCACAAAAAACGCTATATTTTGATAAAAAATGTCACAAAAAACGCTACATGTTAATAAAAAATGTCACAAAAAACGCTATATTTTGATAAAAAATGTCACAAAAAACGCTATATGATGATAAAAAATGTCACAAAAAACGCTACATGTTAATAAAAAATGTCACAAAAAACGCTATATGTTGATAAAAAATGTCACAAAAAACGCTATATTTTGATAAAAAATGTCACAAAAAACGCTATATGTTGATAAAAAATGTCACAAAAAACGCTACATGTTAATAAAAAATGTCACAAAAAACGCTATATTTTGATAAAAAATGTCACAAAAAACGCTATATGTTAATAAAAAATGTCACAAAAATCGCTATATTTTGATAAAAAATGTCACAAAAAACGCTATATTTTGATAAAAAATGTCACAAAAAACGCTATATGTTGATAAAAAATGTCACAAAAAACGCTATATTTTGATAAAAAATGTCACAAAAAACGCTATATGTTGATAAAAAATGTCACAAAAAACGCTATATTTTAATAAAAAATGTCACAAAAAACGCTATATGATGATAAAAAATGTCACAAAAAAACGCTACATGTTAATAAAAAATGTCACAAAAAACGCTATATGTTGATAAAAAATGTCACAAAAAACGCTACATGTTAATAAAAAATGTCACAAAAAACGCTATATTTTGATAAAAAATGTCACAAAAAACGCTATATGTTGATAAAAAATGTCACAAAAAACGCTATATTTTGATAAAAAATGTCACAAAAAACGCTATATGTTGATAAAAAATGTCACAAAAAACGCTATATTTTGATAAAAAATGTCACAAAAAACGCTATATGATGATAAAAAATGTCACAAAAAACGCTACATGTTAATAAAAAATGTCACAAAAAACGCTATATGTTGATAAAAAATGTCACAAAAAACGCTATATTTTGATAAAAATGTCACAAAAAACGCTATATGTTGATAAAAAATGTCACAAAAAACGCTACATGTTAATAAAAAATGTCACAAAAAACGCTATATTTTGATAAAAAATGTCACAAAAAACGCTATATGTTAATAAAAAATGTCACAAAAATCGCTATATTTTGATAAAAAATGTCACAATAAACGCTATATGTTGATAAAAAATGTCACAAAAAACGCTATATGTTGATAAAAAATGTCACAAAAAACGCTACATGTTAATAAAAAATGTCACAAAAAACGCTATATTTTGATAAAAAATGTCACAAAAAACGCTATATGTTGATAAAAAATGTCACAAAAAACGCTACATGTTAATAAAAAATGTCACAAAAAACGCTATATTTTGATAAAAAATGTCACAAAAAACGCTATATGTTAATAAAAAATGTCACAAAAATCGCTATATTTTGATAAAAAATGTCACAAAAAACGCTATATGTTGATAAAAAATGTCACAAAAAACGCTATATGTTGATAAAAAATGTCACAAAAAACGCTACATGTTAATAAAAAATGTCACAAAAAACGCTATATTTTGATAAAAAATGTCACAAAAAACGCTATATGTTAATAAAAAATGTCACAAAAAACGCTATATTTTGATAAAAAATGTCACAAAAAACGCTACATGTTAATAAAAAATGTCACAAAAAACGCTATATTTTGATAAAAAATGTCATAAAAAACGCTATATGTTGATAAAAAATGTCACAAAAAACGCTACATGTTAATAAAAAATGTCACAAAAAACGCTATATTTTGATAAAAAATGTCACAAAAAACGCTATATGTTGATAAAAAATGTCACAAAAAACGCTATATGTTGATAAAAAATGTCACAAAAAACGCTACATGTTAATAAAAAATGTCACAAAAAACGCTATATTTTGATAAAAAATGTCACAAAAAACGCTATATTTTGATAAAAAATGTCACAAAAAACGCTATATGTTGATAAAAAATGTCACAAAAAACGCTATATTTTGATAAAAAATGTCACAAAAAACGCTATATGTTGATAAAAAATGTCACAAAAGACGCTACATGTTAATAAAAAATGTCACAAAAAAACGCTATATTTTGATAAAAAATGTCACAAAAAACGCTATATGTTAATAAAAAATGTCACAAAAAACGCTATATTTTGATAAAAAATGTCACAAAAAACGCTACATGTTAATAAAAAATGTCACAAAAAACGCTACATGTTAATAAAAAATGTCACAAAAAACGCTATATTTTGATAAAAAATGTCACAAAAAACGCTATATGTTAATAAAAAATGTCACAAAAAACGCTATATTTTGATAAAAAATGTCACAAAAAACGCTACATGTTAATAAAAAATGTCACAAAAAACGCTATATTTTGATAAAAAATGTCACAAAAAACGCTATATGATGATAAAAAATGTCACAAAAAACGCTATATTTTAATAAAAAATGTCACAAAAAACGCTATATGATGATAAAAAATGTCACAAAAAACGCTACATGTTAATAAAAAATGTCACAAAAAACGCTATATGTTGATAAAAAATGTCACAAAAAACGCTACATGTTAATAAAAAATGTCACAAAAAACGCTATATTTTGATAAAAAATGTCACAAAAAACGCTATATGTTGATAAAAAATGTCACAAAAAACGCTATATTTTGATAAAAAATGTCACAAAAAACGCTATATGTTGATAAAAAATGTCACAAAAAACGCTATATGTTGATAAAAAATGTCACAAAAAACGCTACATGTTAATAAAAAATGTCACAAAAAACGCTATATTTTGATAAAAAATGTCACAAAAAACGCTATATGTTGATAAAAAATGTCACAAAAAACGCTATATTTTGATAAAAAATGTCACAAAAAACGCTATATGTTGATAAAAAATGTCACAAAAAACGCTATATTTTGATAAAAAATGTCACAAAAAACGCTATATGATGATAAAAAATGTCACAAAAAACGCTACATGTTAATAAAAAATGTCACAAAAAACGCTATATGTTGATAAAAAATGTCACAAAAAACGCTATATTTTGATAAAAAATGTCACAAAAAACGCTATATGTTGATAAAAAATGTCACAAAAAACGCTATATTTTGATAAAAAATGTCACAAAAAACGCTACATGTTGATAAAAAATGTCACACAAAACGCTACATGTTGATAAAAAATGTCACAAAAAACGCTATATGATGATAAAAAATGTCACAAAAAACGCTATATGATGATAAAAAATGTCACAAAAAACGCTACATGTTGATAAAAAATGTCACAAAAAACGCTACATGTTAATAAAAAATGTCACAAAAAACGCTATATGTTGATAAAAAATGTCACAAAAAAATCTATATTTTGATAAAAAATGTCACAAAAAACGCTACATGTTGATAAAAAATGTCACAAAAAACGCTATATTTTGATAAAAAATGTCACAAAAAACGCTATATGTTGATAAAAAATGTCACAAAAAGCGCTATATTTTGATAAAAAATGTCACAAAAAACGCTATATGATGATAAAAAATGTCACAAAAAACGCTACATGTTAATAAAAAATGTCACAAAAAACGCTATATGTTGATAAAAAATGTCACAAAAAACGCTATATTTTGATAAAAAATGTCACAAAAAACGCTATATGTTGATAAAAAATGTCACAAAAAACGCTACATGTTAATAAAAAATGTCACAAAAAAACGCTATATTTTGATAAAAAATGTCACAAAAAACGCTATATGTTAATAAAAAATGTCACAAAAAACGCTATATTTTGATAAAAAATGTCACAAAAAACGCTATATGTTGATAAAAAATGTCACAAAAAACGCTATATGTTGATAAAAAATGTCACAAAAAACGCTATATGTTAATAAAAAATGTCACAAAAAACGCTATATTTTGATAAAAAAATGTCACAAAAAACGCTATATGTTAATAAAAAATGTCACAAAAAACGCTATATTTTGATAAAAAATGTCACAAAAAACGCTATATGTTGATAAAAAATGTCACAAAAAACGCTATATGTTGATAAAAAATGTCACAAAAAACGCTACATGTTAATAAAAAATGTCACAAAAAACGCTATATTTTGATAAAAAATGTCACAAAAAACGCTATATGTTAATAAAAAATGTCACAAAAAACGCTATATTTTGATAAAAAATGTCACAAAAAACGCTATATGTTGATAAAAAATGTCACAAAAAACGCTATATTTTGATAAAAAATGTCACAAAAAACGCTATATGTTGATAAAAAATGTCACAAAAAACGCTACATGTTAATAAAAAATGTCACAAAAAACGCTATATTTTGATAAAAAAATGTCACAAAAAACGCTATATGTTAATAAAAAATGTCACAAAAAACGCTATATTTTGATAAAAAAATGTCACAAAAAACGCTATATGTTGATAAAAAATGTCACAAAAAACGCTATATGTTGATAAAAAATGTCACAAAAAACGCTACATGTTAATAAAAAATGTCACAAAAAACGCTATATTTTGATAAAAAATGTCACAAAAAACGCTATATGTTAATAAAAAATGTCACAAAAAACGCTATATTTTGATAAAAAATGTCACAAAAAACGCTATATGTTGATAAAAAATGTCACAAAAAACGCTATATTTTGATAAAAAATGTCACAAAAAACGCTATATGTTGATAAAAAATGTCACAAAAAACGCTATATGTTGATAAAAAATGTCACAAAAAACGCTACATGTTAATAAAAAATGTCACAAAAAACGCTATATTTTGATAAAAAATGTCACAAAAAACGCTATATGTTAATAAAAAATGT
The DNA here is from genome assembly GCA_030157265.1 of Latheticus oryzae. Classification (NCBI taxonomy): domain Eukaryota; kingdom Metazoa; phylum Arthropoda; class Insecta; order Coleoptera; family Tenebrionidae; genus Latheticus; species Latheticus oryzae. Next base: position 17,046,675 of record CM058048.1, on the reverse strand, counting down.
CACAAAAAACGCTATATTTTGATAAAAAATGTCACAAAAAACGCTATATGTTGATAAAAAATGTCACAAAAAACGCTATATTTTGATAAAAAATGTCACAAAAAACGCTATATGTTGATAAAAAATGTCACAAAAAACGCTACATGTTAATAAAAAATGTCACAAAAAACGCTATATTTTGATAAAAAATGTCACAAAAAACGCTATATGTTAATAAAAAATGTCACAAAAAACGCTATATTTTGATAAAAAATGTCACAAAAAACGCTATATGTTGATAAAAAATGTCACAAAAAACGCTATATGTTGATAAAAAATGTCACAAAAAACGCTACATGTTAATAAAAAATGTCACAAAAAACGCTATATTTTGATAAAAAATGTCACAAAAAACGCTATATGTTAATAAAAAATGTCACAAAAAACGCTATATTTTGATAAAAAATGTCACAAAAAACGCTATATGTTGATAAAAAATGTCACAAAAAACGCTATATTTTGATAAAAAATGTCACAAAAAACGCTATATGTTGATAAAAAATGTCACAAAAAACGCTATATGTTGATAAAAAATGTCACAAAAAACGCTACATGTTAATAAAAAATGTCACAAAAAACGCTATATTTTGATAAAAAATGTCACAAAAAACGCTATATGTTAATAAAAAATGTCACAAAAAACGCTATATTTTGATAAAAAATGTCACAAAAAACGCTATATGTTGATAAAAAATGTCACAAAAAACGCTACATGTTAATAAAAAATGTCACAAAAAAACGCTATATTTTGATAAAAAATGTCACAAAAAACGCTATATGTTAATAAAAAATGTCACAAAAAACGCTATATTTTGATAAAAAATGTCACAAAAAACGCTATATGTTAATAAAAAATGTCACAAAAAACGCTATATTTTGATAAAAAATGTCACAAAAAACGCTATATGTTGATAAAAAATGTCACAAAAAACGCTATATTTTGATAAAAAATGTCACAAAAAACGCTATATGTTGATAAAAAATGTCACAAAAAACGCTACATGTTAATAAAAAATGTCACAAAAAACGCTATATTTTGATAAAAAATGTCACAAAAAACGCTATATGTTGATAAAAAATGTCACAAAAAACGCTATATGTTGATAAAAAATGTCACAAAAAACGCTACATGTTAATAAAAAATGTCACAAAAAACGCTATATTTTGATAAAAAATGTCACAAAAAACGCTATATTTTGATAAAAAATGTCACAAAAAACGCTATATGTTGATAAAAAAATGTCACAAAAAACGCTATATTATGATAAAAAATGTCACAAAAACGCTAATGTGATAAAAAATTGTCACAAAAAACGCTAATGTTAATAAAAAATGTCACAAAAAACGCTATATTTTGATAAAAAATGTCACAAAAAACGCTATATGTTAATAAAAAATGTCACAAAAAACGCTATATTTTGATAAAAAATGTCACAAAAAACGCTACAGTTAATAAAAAATGTCACAAAAAACGCTACATGTTGATAAAAAATGTCACAAAAAACGCTATAATTTGATAAAAAATTGTCACAAAAAACGCTATATGTTAATAAAAAATGTCACAAAAAACGCTATATTTTGATAAAAAATGTCACAAAAAACGCTACATGTTAAATGTTAATAAAAAATGTCACAAAAAACGCTATATTTTGATAAAAAATGTCACAAAAAACGCTATATGATGATAAAAAATGTCACAAAAAACGCTATATTTTAATAAAAAATGTCACAAAAAACGCTATATGATGATAAAAAATGTCACAAAAAACGCTACATGTTAATAAAAAATGTCACAAAAAACGCTATATGTTGATAAAAAATGTCACAAAAAACGCTACATGTTAATAAAAAATGTCACAAAAAACGCTATATTTTGATAAAAAATGTCACAAAAAACGCTATATGTTGATAAAAAATGTCACAAAAAACGCTATATTTTGATAAAAAATGTCACAAAAAAACGCTATATGTTGATAAAAAATGTCACAAAAAACGCTATATTTTGATAAAAAATGTCACAAAAAACGCTATATGATGATAAAAAATGTCACAAAAAACGCTACATGTTAATAAAAAATGTCACAAAAAACGCTATATTTTGATAAAAAATGTCACAAAAAACGCTATATGTTGATAAAAAATGTCACAAAAAACGCTATATTTTAATAAAAAATGTCACAAAAAACGCTATATGATGATAAAAAATGTCACAAAAAAACGCTACATGTTAATAAAAAATGTCACAAAAAACGCTATATGTTGATAAAAATGTCACAAAAAACGCTACATGTTAATAAAAAATGTCACAAAAAACGCTATATTTTGATAAAAAATGTCACAAAAAACGCTATATGTTGATAAAAAATGTCACAAAAAACGCTATATTTTGATAAAAAATGTCACAAAAAACGCTATATGTTGATAAAAAATGTCACAAAAAACGCTATATTTTGATAAAAAATGTCACAAAAAACGCTATATGATGATAAAGAATGTCACAAAAAACGCTACATGTTAATAAAAAATGTCACAAAAAACGCTATATGTTGATAAAAAAATGTCACAAAAAACGCTATATTTTGATAAAAAATGTCACAAAAAACGCTATATGTTGATAAAAAATGTCACAAAAAACGCTATATTTTGATAAAAAATGTCACAAAAAACGCTACATGTTGATAAAAAATGTCACACAAAACGCTACATGTTGATAAAAAATGTCACAAAAAACGCTATATGATGATAAAAAATGTCACAAAAAACGCTATATGATGATAAAAATGTCACAAAAAACGCTACAATGTTGATAAAAAATGTCACAAAAAACGCTACATGTTAATAAAAAATGTCACAAAAAACGCTATATGTTGATAAAAAATGTCACAAAAAAATCTATATTTTGATAAAAAATGTCACAAAAAACGCTACATGTTGATAAAAAATGTCACAAAAAACGCTATATTTTGATAAAAAATGTCACAAAAAAACGCTATATGATGATAAAAAATGTCACAAAAAAATCTATATTTTGATAAAAAATGTCACACAAAACGCTACATGTTGATAAAAAATGTCACAAAAAACGCTATATTTTGATAAAAAATGTCACAAAAAACGCTACATGTTAATAAAAAATGTCACAAAAAACGCTATATTTTGATAAAAAATGTCACAAAAAACGCTATATGATGATAAAAAATGTCACAAAAAACGCTATATTTTAATAAAAAATGTCACAAAAAACGCTATATGATGATAAAAAATGTCACAAAAAACGCTACATGTTAATAAAAAATGTCACAAAAAACGCTATATGTTGATAAAAAATGTCACAAAAAACGCTACATGTTAATAAAAAATGTCACAAAAAACGCTATATTTTGATAAAAAATGTCACAAAAAACGCTATATGTTGATAAAAAATGTCACAAAAAACGCTATATTTTGATAAAAAATGTCACAAAAAACGCTATATGTTGATAAAAAATGTCACAAAAAACGCTATATTTTGATAAAAAATGTCACAAAAAACGCTACATGTTAATAAAAATGTCACAAAAAACGCTATATGTTGATAAAAAATGTCACAAAAAAATCTATATTTTGATAAAAAATGTCACAAAAAACGCTACATGTTAATAAAAATGTCACAAAAAACGCTATATGTTGATAAAAAATGTCACAAAAAAATCTATATTTTGATAAAAAATGTCACACAAAAACGCTACATGTTGATAAAAATGTCACAAAAAACGCTATATTTTGATAAAAAATGTCACAAAAAACGCTACATGTTAATAAAAAATGTCACAAAAAACGCTATATTTTGATAAAAAATGTCACAAAAAACGCTATATGATGATAAAAAATGTCACAAAAAACGCTATATTTTAATAAAAAATGTCACAAAAAACGCTATATGTTGATAAAAAATGTCACAAAAAACGCTATATGATGATAAAAAATGTCACAAAAAACGCTACATGTTAATAAAAAATGTCACAAAAAACGCTATATGTTGATAAAAAATGTCACAAAAAACGCTATATTTTTGATAAAAAATGTCACAAAAAACGCTATATGTTGATAAAAAATGTCACAAAAAACGCTATATTTTGATAAAAAATGTCACAAAAAACGCTATATGTTGATAAAAAATGTCACAAAAAACGCTACATGTTAATAAAAAATGTCACAAAAAACGCTATATTTTGATAAAAAATGTCACAAAAAACGCTATATGTTGATAAAAAATGTCACAAAAAACGCTATATGTTGATAAAAAATGTCACAAAAAACGCTACATGTTAATAAAAAATGTCACAAAAAACGCTATATTTTGATAAAAAATGTCACAAAAAAACGCTATATTTTGATAAAAAATGTCACAAAAAACGCTATATGTTGATAAAAAATGTCACAAAAAACGCTATATTTTGATAAAAAATGTCACAAAAAACGCTATATGTTGATAAAAAATGTCACAAAAAACGCTACATGTTAATAAAAAATGTCACAAAAAACGCTATATTTTGATAAAAAATGTCACAAAAAACGCTATATGTTAATAAAAAATGTCACAAAAAACGCTATATTTTGATAAAAAATGTCACAAAAAACGCTATATTTTGATAAAAAATGTCACAAAAAACGCTATATGATGATAAAAAATGTCACAAAAAACGCTATATTTTAATAAAAAATGTCACAAAAAACGCTATATGATGATAAAAAATGTCACAAAAAACGCTACATGTTAATAAAAAATGTCACAAAAAACGCTATATGTTGATAAAAAATGTCACAAAAAACGCTACATGTTAATAAAAAATGTCACAAAAAACGCTATATTTTGATAAAAAATGTCACAAAAAACGCTATATGTTGATAAAAAATGTCACAAAAAACGCTATATTTTGATAAAAAATCTCACAAAAAACGCTATATGTTGATAAAAAATGTCACAAAAAACGCTATATTTTGATAAAAAATGTCACAAAAAACGCTATATGATGATAAAAAATGTCACAAAAAACGCTACATGTTAATAAAAAATGTCACAAAAAACGCTATATTTTGATAAAAAATGTCACAAAAAACGCTATATGTTGATAAAAAATGTCACAAAAAACGCTATATTTTGATAAAAAATGTCACAAAAAACGCTATATGTTGATAAAAAATGTCACAAAAAACGCTATATTTTAATAAAAAATGTCACAAAAAACGCTATATGATGATAAAAAATGTCACAAAAAACGCTACATGTTAATAAAAAATGTCACAAAAAACGCTATATGTTGATAAAAAATGTCACAAAAAACGCTACATGTTAATAAAAAATGTCACAAAAAACGCTATATTTTGATAAAAAATGTCACAAAAAACGCTATATGTTGATAAAAAATGTCACAAAAAACGCTATATTTTGATAAAAAATGTCACAAAAAACGCTATATGTTGATAAAAAATGTCACAAAAAACGCTATATTTTGATAAAAAATGTCACAAAAAACGCTATATGATGATAAAAAATGTCACAAAAAACGCTACATGTTAATAAAAAATGTCAGAAAAAACGCTATATGTTGATAAAAAATGTCACAAAAAACGCTATATTTTGATAAAAAATGTCACAAAAAACGCTATATGTTGATAAAAAATGTCACAAAAAACGCTATATTTTGATAAAAAATGTCACAAAAAACGCTATATGTTGATAAAAAATGTCACAAAAAACGCTATATTTTGATAAAAAATGTCACAAAAAACGCTATATGATGATAAAAAATGTCACAAAAAACGCTACATGTTAATAAAAAATGTCACAAAAAACGCTATATGTTGATAAAAAATGTCACAAAAAACGCTATATTTTGATAAAAAATGTCACAAAAAACGCTACATGTTAATAAAAAATGTCACAAAAAACGCTATATGTTGATAAAAAATGTCACAAAAAACGCTACATGTTGATAAAAAATGTCACACAAAACGCTACATGTTGATAAAAAATGTCACAAAAAACGCTATATGATGATAAAAAATGTCACAAAAAACGCTACATGTTAATAAAAAATGTCACAAAAAACGCTATATTTTGATAAAAAATGTCACAAAAAACGCTACATGTTAATAAAAAATGTCACAAAAAACGCTATATTTTGATAAAAAATGTCACAAAAAACGCTATATGTTGATAAAAAATGTCACAAAAAACGCTACATGTTAATAAAAAATGTCACAAAAAACGCTATATTTTGATAAAAAATGTCACAAAAAACGCTACATGTTAATAAAAAATGTCACAAAAAACGCTATATGTTGATAAAAAATGTCACAAAAAACGCTACATGTTGATAAAAAATGTCACACAAAACGCTACATGTTGATAAAAAATGTCACAAAAAACGCTATATGATGATAAAAAATGTCACAAAAAACGCTACATGTTAATAAAAAATGTCACAAAAAACGCTATATTTTGATAAAAAATGTCACAAAAAACGCTATATGTTGATAAAAAATGTCACAAAAAACGCTATATTTTGATAAAAAATGTCACAAAAAACGCTATATGTTGATAAAAAATGTCACAAAAAACGCTATATTTTGATAAAAAATGTCACAAAAAACGCTATATGATGATAAAAAATGTCACAAAAAACGCTACATGTTAATAAAAAATGTCACAAAAAACGCTATATTTTGATAAAAAATGTCACAAAAAACGCTATATGTTGATAAAAAATGTCACAAAAAACGCTATATTTTAATAAAAAATGTCACAAAAAACGCTATATGATGATAAAAAATGTCACAAAAAACGCTACATGTTAATAAAAAATGTCACAAAAAACGCTATATGATGATAAAAAATGTCACAAAAAACGCTACATGTTAATAAAAAATGTCACAAAAAACGCTATATTTTGATAAAAAATGTCACAAAAAACGCTATATGTTGATAAAAAATGTCACAAAAAACGCTATATTTTAATAAAAAATGTCACAAAAAACGCTATATGATGATAAAAAATGTCACAAAAAACGCTACATGTTAATAAAAAATGTCACAAAAAACGCTATATGTTGATAAAAAATGTCACAAAAAACGCTACATGTTAATAAAAAATGTCACAAAAAACGCTATATTTTGATAAAAAATGTCACAAAAAACGCTATATGATGATAAAAAATGTCACAAAAAACGCTACATGTTAATAAAAAATGTCACAAAAAACGCTATATTTTGATAAAAAATGTCACAAAAAACGCTATATGTTGATAAAAAATGTCACAAAAAACGCTATATTTTAATAAAAAATGTCACAAAAAACGCTATATGATGATAAAAAATGTCACAAAAAACGCTACATGTTAATAAAAAATGTCACAAAAAACGCTATATGTTGATAAAAAATGTCACAAAAAACGCTACATGTTAATAAAAAATGTCACAAAAAACGCTATATTTTGATAAAAAATGTCACAAAAAACGCTATATGTTGATAAAAAATGTCACAAAAAACGCTATATTTTGATAAAAAATGTCACAAAAAACGCTATATGTTGATAAAAAATGTCACAAAAAACGCTATATTTTGATAAAAAATGTCACAAAAAACGCTATATGATGATAAAAAATGTCACAAAAAACGCTACATGTTAATAAAAAATGTCACAAAAAACGCTATATGTTGATAAAAAATGTCACAAAAAACGCTATATTTTGATAAAAAATGTCACAAAAAACGCTATATGTTGATAAAAAATGTCACAAAAAACGCTACATGTTAATAAAAAATGTCACAAAAAACGCTATATTTTGATAAAAAATGTCACAAAAAACGCTATATGTTAATAAAAAATGTCACAAAAAACGCTATATTTTGATAAAAAATGTCACAAAAAACGCTATATGTTGATAAAAAATGTCACAAAAAACGCTATATGTTGATAAAAAATGTCACAAAAAACGCTACATGTTAATAAAAAATGTCACAAAAAACGCTATATTTTGATAAAAAATGTCACAAAAAACGCTACATGTTAATAAAAAATGTCACAAAAAACGCTATATTTTGATAAAAAATGTCACAAAAAACGCTATATGTTGATAAAAAATGTCACAAAAAACGCTACATGTTAATAAAAAATGTCACAAAAAACGCTATATTTTGATAAAAAATGTCACAAAAAACGCTATATGTTGATAAAAAATGTCACAAAAAACGCTATATGTTGATAAAAAATGTCACAAAAAACGCTACATGTTAATAAAAAATGTCACAAAAAACGCTATATTTTGATAAAAAATGTCACAAAAAACGCTATATTTTGATAAAAAATGTCACAAAAAACGCTATATGTTGATAAAAAATGTCACAAAAAACGCTATATTTTGATAAAAAATGTCACAAAAAACGCTATATGTTGATAAAAAATGTCACAAAAAACGCTACATGTTAATAAAAAATGTCACAAAAAACGCTATATTTTGATAAAAAATGTCACAAAAAACGCTATATGTTAATAAAAAATGTCACAAAAAACGCTATATTTTGATAAAAAATGTCACAAAAAACGCTACATGTTAATAAAAAATGTCACAAAAAACGCTATATTTTGATAAAAAATGTCACAAAAAACGCTATATGTTGATAAAAAATGTCACAAAAAACGCTACATGTTAATAAAAAATGTCACAAAAAACGCTATATTTTGATAAAAAATGTCACAAAAAACGCTATATGATGATAAAAAATGTCACAAAAAACGCTATATTTTAATAAAAAATGTCACAAAAAACGCTATATGATGATAAAAAATGTCACAAAAAACGCTACATGTTAATAAAAAATGTCACAAAAAACGCTATATGTTGATAAAAAATGTCACAAAAAACGCTACATGTTAATAAAAAATGTCACAAAAAACGCTATATTTTGATAAAAAATGTCACAAAAAACGCTATATGTTGATAAAAAATGTCACAAAAAACGCTATATTTTGATAAAAAATCTCACAAAAAACGCTATATGTTGATAAAAAATGTCACAAAAAACGCTATATTTTGATAAAAAATGTCACAAAAAACGCTATATGATGATAAAAAATGTCACAAAAAACGCTACATGTTAATAAAAAATGTCACAAAAAACGCTATATTTTGATAAAAAATGTCACAAAAAACGCTATATGTTGATAAAAAATGTCACAAAAAACGCTATATTTTGATAAAAAATGTCACAAAAAACGCTATATGTTGATAAAAAATGTCACAAAAAACGCTATATTTTAATAAAAAATGTCACAAAAAACGCTATATGATGATAAAAAATGTCACAAAAAACGCTACATGTTAATAAAAAATGTCACAAAAAACGCTATATGTTGATAAAAAATGTCACAAAAAACGCTACATGTTAATAAAAAATGTCACAAAAAACGCTATATTTTGATAAAAAATGTCACAAAAAACGCTATATGTTGATAAAAAATGTCACAAAAAACGCTATATTTTGATAAAAAATGTCACAAAAAACGCTATATGTTGATAAAAAATGTCACAAAAAACGCTATATTTTGATAAAAAATGTCACAAAAAACGCTATATGATGATAAAAAATGTCACAAAAAACGCTACATGTTAATAAAAAATGTCAGAAAAAACGCTATATGTTGATAAAAAATGTCACAAAAAACGCTATATTTTGATAAAAAATGTCACAAAAAACGCTATATGTTGATAAAAAATGTCACAAAAAACGCTATATTTTGATAAAAAATGTCACAAAAAACGCTATATGTTGATAAAAAATGTCACAAAAAACGCTATATTTTGATAAAAAATGTCACAAAAAACGCTATATGATGATAAAAAATGTCACAAAAAACGCTACATGTTAATAAAAAATGTCACAAAAAACGCTATATGTTGATAAAAAATGTCACAAAAAACGCTATATTTTGATAAAAAATGTCACAAAAAACGCTACATGTTAATAAAAAATGTCACAAAAAACGCTATATGTTGATAAAAAATGTCACAAAAAACGCTACATGTTGATAAAAAATGTCACACAAAACGCTACATGTTGATAAAAAATGTCACAAAAAACGCTATATGATGATAAAAAATGTCACAAAAAACGCTACATGTTAATAAAAAATGTCACAAAAAACGCTATATTTTGATAAAAAATGTCACAAAAAACGCTACATGTTAATAAAAAATGTCACAAAAAACGCTATATTTTGATAAAAAATGTCACAAAAAACGCTATATGTTGATAAAAAATGTCACAAAAAACGCTACATGTTAATAAAAAATGTCACAAAAAACGCTATATTTTGATAAAAAATGTCACAAAAAACGCTACATGTTAATAAAAAATGTCACAAAAAACGCTATATGTTGATAAAAAATGTCACAAAAAACGCTACATGTTGATAAAAAATGTCACACAAAACGCTACATGTTGATAAAAAATGTCACAAAAAACGCTATATGATGATAAAAAATGTCACAAAAAACGCTACATGTTAATAAAAAATGTCACAAAAAACGCTATATTTTGATAAAAAATGTCACAAAAAACGCTACATGTTAATAAAAAATGTCACAAAAAACGCTATATTTTGATAAAAAATGTCACAAAAAACGCTATATGTTGATAAAAAATGTCACAAAAAAGGCTACATGTTAATAAAAAATGTCACAAAAAACGCTATATTTTGATAAAAAATGTCACAAAAAACGCTATATGTTGATAAAAAATGTCACAAAAAGCGCTACATGTTGATAAACAATGTCACAAAAAACGCTATATGTTGATAAAAAATGTCACAAAAAACGCTTTATTTTGATAAAAAATGTCACAAAAAACGCTACATGTTGATAAAAAATGTCACAAAAAACGCTACATGTTGATAAAAAATGTCACAAAAAACGCTATATGTTGATAAAAAATGTCACAAAAACGCTATATGTTGATAAAAAATGTCACAAAAAACGCTATATTTTGATAAAAAATGTCACAAAAAACGCTATTTTGATAAATCTTGTCACAAAAAACGGTATATTTTGATAAACATGTCATAAAAAACGGTATATTTTGAAAAAAATGTCACAAAAATGGTATATTTTGATAAAAAATGTCACAAAAAACGGTATATTTTGATAAAGAATATCACAAAAACCGTATATTTTGATACAAAATGTTACAGAAAATATTTGACATACTCTGACAAGAGTGAATCTCGTTTGAAATAATGTGAATTTCAGTTGACAAAAAGTGAAAATCAATTGGAAAGCACTGTAAAATGAGTGTTACTTCAAAGAAACATAGACTTCCGGTTAAATCGGAAGCGGAATAAAGCTGATACAAAATAGCGATCACTAGTTACATTTTCTCAAAATTCAGTTGTAACTCCATAATCTTTCGATCCGATACTAATGAAACACTCTGTATAAGATAACAGAATAATTATTGATTATTGCCTCTTGTCGATAAAAGTATGTCAGTCGCTATGGCATTCTTTTCAATTTCTATACTAAACCCAATACACTTTTTCTTCCTCTAAAACTGAAAGTTTGCATTAATAAATCCATGTTAATCATCGATTGGCTTGTGTATCTGCATTCTTATCAAAACACCTTGAAACTCAAACTTAACAAAATAAACTTTTTTCAAATTTTTGAAATTTGATACCAAATACTTTGTCGATTATTTGTAAAACAAAACTTATATCTAAATACTACAAATGTCCTTTAAATTTTTGCATAAAAAATATCAGATAAAATTGGAAAAAAAATAAAAGTATCAGGTTTAAATTTTTCACATAATTCCGATGTAAATGTTTTCTGACATCACAATTTTGCCCTTATATAAACCAGTCTTAGACATTTTAGTGGAAGTTTTAAAATGAAGCAAGAAACAACGGGAATAGTACTTCTTGCTCTAGTTCTGAGCACTTTTGGCCATGGTAAGCACAAGTATGATAAATTTTATTAGTATATTACAGCCGGGGTGGGAAATCCTTCATTACACCGAGGGCTCACTTTATATGACCGAGAGGCGAAGCCTCGAGGTTAGATAGAGCCTGAGAATGTATGCTATTTTATTCACAATCACTTTTTTTTAAATATCACTTCTATCTGTACTACGGTCGTAAATAGACAAAAATTCAAAAGTGGATTTAAAATATGAGATACTAGTTGGCCATGGCGGGCAACTATCGTGGCGCCTCTATCGGTTACTACGTTAGTTACCGCGTATTTTTGAATGGAACCGACAGTTTAAGGAAATTTTGTCGCGAAGTGCCGAAATACGAAGTTGCAGAAAACCTATATTGACAAAAATGGAACTGTTGATGATGAGGCTAAAATTTTTAATTTCTACAAATCGTCACGTTTATTATATTTTTATGATTAATATTCAAATTGTAATCATTTATGTGTTTAGATGTGCAAATAACCAAAAACAATTACTCAACTTCAACATATCATACATAAGGGCGCCACGTATTCAGTTGCGCTTCATGGCCAACTAGTATTACTGTTTTGAAATTCACTTTTCAATTATATTTATAAATGAAATTGAGAGTAGTTTTCAGACCTATCTATCTACGACCGTGATCTGTACTAAATGCTTTATTTACTAAATATTTGGAACTACTAACTTAGTAGCCTATGCAAACAAATTAAGTTTGATATTCACTTATAAAATTCTGAATAATATTCTAGTTCAGGAGAGATTATTATTGTTTGCATTTTAACAGAATCACAATAATTACAATATGATCACAGCATAGACCAGACTGCGGGCCAACCTGTCAACAGACAATTTGAATTTGAAAGAAAAATTTATTTCGCTTTGTTTAGATGTCATTAAAGACGTCATTTTCCAACCAAGAGATGGAAGTAATTCTTGTCATTTCGCAACCCAAGAGGTTGACATCTTGATTAGAAATGTCAGATTTTCCAACCTCCAAAAAGTTAGGAATCGACATATTACTCTAGTGAATAAAATAATTTTACTAACATTAACTTTGTATCTTTAGAAGTCTTAACAAGACATCAAGCAGCTCATCCTTCATATTATGGACAATCTCGAGGGAAACTCTCGCCTTTGAGTCGAGACAACTCTTCTAGTTCCGATAAAAAATGTACCACAGAATGTATTCTACCAGGTAATGAAAAAATACATTTAATTATTTTAATTCAAAACCGTATTATTTGATAGGATCAAACAGCACCCAAAATCTTACTATTGCCGTTAACGTAGAAGCAAGCTTAATAGCAATTGTTAATATAAAAGAAGACACAGCTTTAGTCATCGACATAAAAGAATCAATTTTTGGAATTTTCAGTTGTTCATCACAATCTATAATCTACAATTGGAAAGAAGACAGAGGAATTGTAATTTCAGGCGTTTGGAATAGTAAACAAAGCTTCAAAGCTTTCTTCAGCAGTTTAACATCTTTAAAAATTTTTTACAAGTCGCAAGGCCAAAGATTTACTAATTCAAGCTTAAGCGTTGAAGTTAGCCGGCAAATACAAGTCGCTATTTCTACTCTTAGTAATGGAGAATTTAAAGTGGAAGCAAAAGAGTCTTTCAACCTTATTGTTGCAATTTCTACAACTTTGGCTACTTCTTTCAAATCGATTCTACAAGTAACATCCAGTCAAATCTTCACTGTTCGTTCTAATTTAAGAGTAATTATAGCATATGCAGGAGGTTTAGCAAAATTCGTTTCTGAATACGAAGGAGGTGTCTCTGTTCTTGTAAAAAAAGGAGTTAAATTTAGTCTGCAATATATTTTCAACGCTCAATCAAGAATTACAACAGCTGGATACGTTCTGGTACAGTTAGAATCCAAAGGAATTGATTATAGCAAAAAATTGTCATCGTCAAAAGACATTCTTAAATTTATTGCTGTCTTTGGAGGTGATCTTACGATACAAGTCGATGGATACATTTACATCCATTATCAGGTCAGTCGTTTGATCCAAGGAGAAACAGACATCCAAGACGTAATCAGCGCTTTGTTTGAATTCTATCTTGTTAACAATAATCGTTCTTCTCTTAAAGAAAAATTAAAAGTAGAGATTGAAGCCACTCGATCTTTGATTGTCAAAGCTAAATTATCTTCCAAGTATAAAGTTTTTATCAATTATCTTGTTCTTGTCTCGAGCACTTCTACGTCAAGCAATGACATAACAGGTCAGATCACTGCTATAATTTTAACTGAAAGAGATTCTGTTACAGCAATTATCAAAATCTTCGTAGCTGTCCAAAGAGTAGTCAAAATTGAAATAGCAATTGGCTATTTGTTCATTTATGTTCTTCGATTGTTGGCAGTACGTGAAGGAGTTGTTGTTATTTCTGCTGTTTTTGGTATTGAATATCAATATTCTGCAAATCTTACAGCTGAGTTATCAAGGGCTATTGCTAAAAGTGATAGTAAGAAAATCTACGAAATAGTCATCCTCGTGTATAGGCTTTATTCTGTTGTTGAAAGAATTGACCTCGCTTTACGACAAGCTGGTTTGAGCATTACTGTTAAAGCGGTATTTAAAAGAAAAGTTGTTATCACAATATTGATCAAATATATCAGAAGTCTTGGAATTAAAGTATCAGGAGAAGGACAATCAAGTGGGGAAAGTGGAGAAAACGGAAGCAAGAGTAAGAGTGGTAGCGATGAATCAAAAGGAAGCAAAGAAAACAACAGCGATTCTAGCAATGAAAGTAAAGGTGATAATAAAGCTACGGCTAAAAAAGAATCAGATGAAGGAAGCAACAGTAATGAGAGTGGATCAGGAGGAAAAGGCAGTGGACAAAGTGGAGGAAATAGTAGCGGAAGTTTTAGTGGAGGATTTGGTGGAAACGGCGCTGTTGGAATTGGTGGAAATGGCGGTGGAGGATTTGGAGGAGGTTTTGATGGTTGGAGCGGCAGTGGAAGCGGTAGTTTCAACGGTGGTGCTTCTGGAGGAGCGAATGGTAGCGCAAATGGGGGTTGGTCAGGGTCTGGAAGTATAGATGGTGGGCTTAGTGGATCTAGTGAAGACGATAAAAGTAATAAACCAAAAGGAAAACATAACCCTCATGCGAAAGTTTAGAGAATATATTAATTTCTATATGATGCAGCATGTAACCTTCATAAAAATTATATAATCTTGAAAAGTTTTTGCTTATTTTGTGTTTTTTTTTTCAGTCGTATGATAACCTTGCTAAATTGCTAAATTTCGATAGATGAATAATTTTCAATTTTTCTAATTGTTAGATTTAAATATCGGTCGAACATACTGTGATTTACCTCCACGAAGAAATAATAATAATAATAATAATAATAATAATAATAATAATAATAATAATAATAAATGCCTTCATTTAGTGAAGTGTTGTTACAAATTGGCATTCTGCTAGGGCGAAGTCTAGCTGACGCTACTCCACTTAGCCCTAGCAGAAACAGGTACAACAATCAATATAACAAATTAAACATACTTATCGGTTGATAATAATAAAAGTAAAATAAAATGGAGATCAATTAACAAAGTTATTTAATTTAAACAAGCAAGAAAACAAAAGACAAAATTATATTCTATATTGAACGTAGTAAATATAATTTAATATACTTCTTTGGCATTGACAAAATATTGGTATAGCTTAAATTGACATTATGAAAATTATATCTATGTAACAGCTTATCACGAAGATAAGAAGGTGAGGTGGTTTCAAGAACAGTATGAACATTAACAAGTAGCTGATATTTGGATAACAAATCAAGATTCAACCATTGCAGCTTGTTTAGTTTGGGGGATAAGTGATCATATTTACGCAGTTTAAATATAAATCTGCAACAAGTATTCTGGATACGTTGTAAACGATTTTTATAACTAACATCTAGACAAGAGAAATAAACATTTAGACAGTATCGAATTACAGATAAAATAAAAGTTTCAGAGAGTTTTTTACGTAGTTTATAATTTATTATATGATAATTTAGGTAAAGAAGCCTCAAACGGAAATAACATTTCTTCATTATTAAGTGAACATGATTTTCAAAGAGTAAATCATTGTCAAATATAACACCTAAAATTTTAGCATTATCAACATGTTTTATAGATATATCACCCATTCTAATATTAATAATGAAAAACTTATCAAGGTTTAGTCTAAGATTGTGTTTTTTCGAATAACAAGAAATTGCAGCGAGAGAGTGAATATTAAATGTAAACTCGAGCTGGATGTCGACTGCAAAGGAATGAATAGTACAATATTTAATGCTAGTGGAAATATCAAATGTATATAATAAGTATAGTAAGGGCCCCAAGACTGAGCCCTGAGGAATCCCAGACGAAACTAAACCTGAATGTGATACATGATTATTAAAAGTTACTTTCTGAAAACGGTCTTTTAAATAGCAAGCAAAAAAGTTTACTTATATTTTCCTAGTTCCTGGGGTCCGGCTACGTTTACGAAAAATTTTTTTACACAAATAATTTAACGTTTCTCCCCCTTTCTTCGGCGGGCTTCTTCAGAAATTTATTGATGCTAAAAAATTTTACAATATAAACAAAATTTTTAACTAACTAAAACAATTTACCTTATAATTAAAAACACTTTACAAAACAACAATTCTTAACTCGTCAAAAAAAACATTAAAACATTTACTTTGAGGTTATGGTGCTGTCAAAATTTTCGCGCTGCTTTGTTGGGTTGCGTACCGCAATATTTCTTTTTACTTTTTCCTGGATTTTCTTGATCAATCCGTCGTACGTTTTACTCAGATTTTCTGTGTCCGTTTTCTTGTTTACTGCCTCTTTTCTCAATTTCCGTATGAAAATCATTTCTGCCTGCTCCCTCTTGAAAGTGTTGTTCTCTTTGTAAAGGATCTGTGGGTTCTCCAAATCAAAATTATGTCCTTCTTCCCATGCATGCTTTGCAAGCGCTGTTTTTTCCTTTTCACCTTTTATAACTGAGTTCTTATGTTCGTACATCCTCTTCTTCACGTATTGTTTTGTGTTTCCTATGTAACATTTCCCACACCCTTTACAGCCCACTTTGTATACTACATTTGAGTCCTCATTTATGTCCTTTTTATAACTCATCTTTGTAAAAAAGTTTTTTCCCACCGTGTTCGTTGCCTTCATCGCTAATTTCCTATCTTCGTTTTCTAAAACTTTTTTCAGCCTTTCTGTCAAACCGCCCACATAAGGAAACTTTATCCACTTTACTTCTTTCTTCTTATAATCCGTTTTTTCCTGTTCTCTACTTTCGTTATGAGTGTTATATAGTTTGTGGACTCTTTCTTTTATAATATTCTCTATCATCTCTTCTGGGTACCCGTTGGTACTCGCTATTGATCTTACCGTTTTTAATATTTGTGTCCGTTTTTACAAAAGGTGTGGTGAACGTTAACCCTCTATCTGCTATGGACTTCAGCACCATCTTTTTCTGGTGTGTTGGGTGTTCAGAATCATGTTGAATGTACCTTCCCGATGCCGTCGGTTTCATATACCATGTGGTCGAGATCTTGTTGTTTATATCTCTTCTTAGCTCCATGTCAAGGAAAGGTATCACTCCATGTTCTTCTATTTGGGATGTAAATTGTAAACGTGGGTGGAAACTATTGAATATCTTCAGCATTTCTTCTTTTTTCTCCGGCCGTACCTCCGTGATTATATCATCCACATATCTCTTCATAAAAACTGGTTGTTCGCCTAACTTAGCTTTATTCGTTTCAATTAATGACTCCATCACCAAATTCGCTACTACCACTGAGATTGGACTACCCATTGGGGTTCCATATTTTTGTTCATATATCTTGTCTTCATACCTAAAATATGTTGATTCTAGGACATATTTGCATGCTTCATTGAATCTTTCCTTCGGGATACGCGTGTAGCTCTTTATTTCTTCCCATTTTTCTTCTATAATCTTTAGTGCCAAGTCTACAGGTACATTTGTAAATAAACTATTAACGTCTAACGATATCAGTATATGTCCTTGTGGTATTTCTTTCTTGTTTATGTAATTATGGAACTCCCACGAGTCTTTAATATGATCTTCTTTTTTACCCTCAACGTTTCTTAAAATACCCGCTAAGAATTTTGATAATTTGTATGTGGGTGATGGGATCGAGTTGACTATTAGTCTCAGGGGGCGCTCTTCTTTGTGTATTTTGGGTATTCCATATATTGGAGGTGCCGTCGCATTAAATGTTTTTAGTCTGGAGCTGTCCCATGTGTTGATCCATTCTTTCTTTGACCATTCTTCAATTATTTTGTTGCATTTAATCTGTATTCTGTTGGTAGGGTCTTTCTCTAATAATTTGTATGTTTCTTTTTCTTCTAGCATATTTTTCATCTTATTTTGGTATTCTTCTTTCGTGATTACCACCGTTTTGTTCCCTTTATCTGCCTTCGTTATTATTATATCTTCATTTGTTCTTTTGAATCTTCGTGTTTCGTTTATATCTTTCTCCAATTTTATGATCTTAGATGTTTTTCGACCGAGGCTGTTTGCGAAATTCGTCACCATGTTACAACGATGTTACAAATGTAGTATACAAAGTGGACTGTAAAGGGTGTGGGAAATGTTACATAGGAAACACAAAACAATACGTGAAGAAGAGGATGTACGAACATAAGAACTCAGTTATAAAAGATGAAAAGGAAAAAACAGCGCTTGCAAAGCATGCATGGGAAGAAGGACATAATTTTGATTTGGAGAACCCACAGATCCTTTACAAAGAGAACAACACTTTCAAGAGGGAGCAGGCAGAAATGATTTTCATACGGAAATTGAGAAAAGAGGCAGTAAACAAGAAAACGGACACAGAAAATCTGAGTAAAACGTACGACGGATTGATCAAGAAAATCCAGGAAAAAGGAAAAAGAAATATTGCGGTACGCAACCCAACAAAGCAGCGCGAAAATTTTGACAGCACCATAACCTCAAAGTTAATGTTTTAATGTGTTTTTTGACGAGTTAAGAGTTGTTGTTTTGTAAAGTGTTTTTAATTATAAGGTAAATTGTTTTAGTTAGTTAAAAATTTTGTTTATATTGTAAAATTTTTTAGCATCAATAAATTTCTGAAGAAGCCCGCCGAAGAAAGGGGGAGAAACGTTAAATTATTTGTGTAAAAAAATTTTTCGTAAACGTAGCCGGACCCCAGGAACTAGGAAAATATAAGTAAAACAAAACGGCTAGGAACATTCAAAAATCATAAAAAGTTTACTGTCAAATAGTCAAATCCAAGATAGACAAGTTTGGCACAAAGGAGTGAGTAGTTAATCGCATCAAAGGCTTTAAAAAAATCAAGTAAAATGAGGGCAGTACACATTCCTTCATTTCTATTTCTGCCAATGTTATCCAAAATATGAGTTAAGGATGAGTTAGTGCTATAGGAATTTCGAAAGCAAGACTGAGATGGAGAAAGAATTTGGTTGAGATTAATAAATTCCATAATTTGGCTATAAATATTTTTTTCTAAAATCTTTGAGATTGTAGGTATAAGAGATATCGGACAGAGATCACTGTATTTATTAGTAACTTTAGGTAGAGGTGTTATGCGAGTGGTTTTCCATTGTGAGTGATATATTTAACAATAAAAGGACAACATAATTTAATCATTTTGGCATTAATGTTATCAAGACCAGTAGAGTTAGACTGAAGTTTTAATATTGTATCAAATATTTCATCAAAAGTTGGAAGACGAAAAGTAAAAGAAATTCCCTGTTTGTATTTGTTATCTAAGTAATAACAAAGTGTATCATTGCTTGGCTCAGAAGAATTAAAAGCAGAAAGAAAATAATCATTGATTTTATTAACGTCACTAAGAATAAGAGGAATATCTATATTGTGATTATTTTCGATGTTAAGATGATTTAATGTCTTCCAAAGAACTTTATCATTTTTATTGATCAGTGAAAGATAGGCTCTTTTTTCTTTTTTGATTGCAGTTATGCAATAGTTGCAGAATCTCTTAATTCCATAATAAGCCTAATGTTATCGGTTAATCATGGAGCAAAAGGTTTAGTAATTTTGTATATCAAAAATCTTAATTAGGTTTCTGGTAGAAAAATCAACCTTTTGATTAATATCATCCAAATAAAAAATATTAACCCAGATAATAGCTGTTAAATCTTTATAAAAATATTCATATGTAAAATTTCTAAAGTTTCTATAAGTAATAATTTTTGGTACAAATTTAGAAAATGATAATTTGAGATCACAAAATATGATTTTATGATCTGAGAAGAGATCTGTATCGAGTGTACCAGACGGCAAGACTTTATCAGAAAAATTTGTGTAGATAACATCTATAATTTTTTGTGATGTACTAGTAACTCGAGTGAGATCATTAATGAATTGAACAAAGTCATATGAATGAAAAAAATCGGAGATTTTATTTTGAGAATTGTGTTTAACATTTAAATCACCTAATATTAAGATATGTTCAAATTTAGGTTAGAAAAAAGATAATCGGAGAGCAAATTAATATTTTGTGTAGGGCAGCGATAAAAAACTCCCAAAAGAAATGAAAATTTGCTAAAACTCACTTCTAAAAATAGATAATCGACACCATCGGGACAATTGTCAATGTTTTCTATACTTTTATATAGTATATTTATAGTATTTTTGAGATAAATAGCCACTCCACCTCCACGCCTAAGTGAGCGATCTTTACGAAACATTTGAAAATGAGGTAGTTGAACCGCCTGAGATGGTATTCTATCTGACAGCCAAGTTTTCTGCAACCGAAGAAGCAAAGAAATCAAAACCAGCAAAAAGCGATCTTGCCTTAATATGACCTATTTTAACTAAATCCGTTATTGAAGAAAAATAAATTAAGTAAATATAAAATTATAATGATATATAAACATTTTGTTTTATATTTTAAGTAAATTCATTACCAACATTGCAATAACAGAATGACAAAAGAACCAAATAATAATAATAATAATAATAATTTTTATTAATTTAGTGTAAGAAAACTACAAAAGCATGTTACACTAAAGATCATACAAATAATATATAAACAAATACAAAATATATAAAATGTAAAACAGATAAGCAAACCATGAATACAGAACAAGACATTTATATACTACGTGCTGGTTACAAGAAAAACTCATCTAAACTATACAAGACATATATACATAAGTAGTTTTTCACAAGTCTTTTAAAAATAAATATGTTTGAAGACGATTTAATTGTTGAGGGAAGTACATTGAATAACTTACAAGCTTTAAAGTATATGCTTTTCTGGTATAGAGATGTTCTATGACTTTCAGAAACTAACATATTTTTGTGTCTTGTATCGTGATCATGTTTTGTTTTATTGTCACTGAAATCAGGCTTATTTCTAAACACAACAAACTGCTTCATATGTGTACACTCCATAGAACGTCATGATATTAAGAGACTTAAAGTATTCTCTACACGAATCTCTTGGTTTTAGTTTGGCAATAGTTCGTAATGCTCGTTTTTGTAAACGAAAAACTTTGCCCGCATTAGATGCGCCTCCCCACTGAAGAATAGAAAATCTCATATTACTATGAAACATACCATAATATAGTTGTATAACTATATCATTGCTACAAGTTTGCATGGCCATCCAGAGTGCATAACATATTTTAGATAATTTTGAACATAATATATCTATATGCTTATTCCAACTTAAATCTGAGAGACGAGTTAAGCCTAACATTTTGGTTTCCTTTACACATGCCAACTTTGTGTTATCGTCCACCATGATGTGTTCGATATTATTGGATGACCTTGCCAAATGAAAAATTACACAATTTGTTTTCGTAGTATTTATGACCAGTTTATTTTTTTCAACCCATTCTTTGATTTTACTAATAACCTTGGATAGGACACTTTCAGCGTTCTCCAAGGTATCAGCCTGAATCAGAAAATTTGCATCATCAGCATAAGCAACTGCAGTACTATTTGTATGCTGAACATAATGAAACATGTCATTAATATAGATGGTAAATAACATAGGCCCCAAAATGGAGCCCTGTGGCACACCCATTTTTATCAGTTTCTTGTTCGAAGAAACATTGTTAATTTTTACTTGTTGTTCTCTGTCTGAGAGATAACTATCAAACCATTTTAATGCTACTCCTCTCACTCCATATCGTTCAAGTTTTCTTAATAAAATCTCATGATGAACGCAATCAAACGCCTTTGTAAGATCTACAAAAAGGCCGATTGCCGTTTTACTCTTGTCTAGTGCTACAATAATTTTATTTATGTACTTGTATAAGGCTGTATCTAAACTCTTGCTTTTGATAAAATCATGTTGACAACTATCAAGAAAATTATGTACAAAAAAATAATTAGTTAGCTGAGCATTAATGGCAAGTTCAAAAATTTTTGAGAAACTGGAACATAAACTAATTGCCCTGTAATTGCTTACATCGTCAGATGGACCTTTTTTATGTAGCGGGAGAACTTTAGCTAATTTTAACTTATATGGGTAGATGCCTTGTTCAAAAGACAAGTTAATAATATGCGTAAGAGGAGCAGCAATATATGGGGCAATTTTTTTTAAAAGGTAATTTGAGATTTCGTCGTTACCCGACGATTGAGTGGATTTTAAATTATAAAATAACGACAATGTGTCACGGTAGTTCAGCCCTTTAAGAAAAAAAGACTTACAACAGTTTACAAAACCAAGTGATCTGTCGATAAACGACATATCAATATTTTGGGGTAAATGTGTAGTTACATTTTCTGGAGCGCTAACAAAGTAATTATTAAACAGCTCTGCTACTTCAATATCCGTTAAGATTTTATTGTCATTGTCTGTGATAGTTATTTTATTAGTACTTTTGCCTCTACCAAATGTTTTATCAATTACTTTCCAAATGGCTTTATTTTTATTTGTTGCTTTATTTATAAAATCATCATTAGCTTTTTTTTGAGTGTTTGACAATGCTTTTCGGTACGCTTTATTGGCATGTGCAAAAGGTTCTTTGAAAACTAAGTGTTGTCTGCTTAAATCACCATACAAACTAACTTTGTTTCTTAGCTCAACTAATTCAGGTGCCAAGAAACGGAACGAATAACATCTTTTATTCTCATTAGAGATTTTTTGTAAAGGAAAACATATATAAAACAGTTTGAGAATGACACTGATAAACTTATTAAATGACAATTCGCAGTTGTTACTTAAAAGACATTCAGACCAATCAGTTTCTGACAAGAGAGCACACAGTTTATGAACTTTATTATTTGTAATAAATCGTTTATATATAATTTCGTCCGTATTTGATAATTTATGTTTGACTAAATCTAATGTTAAAAGTAAAGCAAAGTGATCGGATATATTGTTATTTAAAATTTTCAAGTTAGATACAGTTACAAATGGATTAACAAGTATGTTGTCAATACACTTAGACGAGCTGCTTGTCACTCTGGTTGGTTCATTTGTTGTAATTTTCATATTATAAAGAAGTAGTATGTTTTTAAAGTCATTCACAAAATTAGAGGTACTATTGAAGTCGATATTGTAGTCTCCACCAATCACAACTTGTTTATTGGCATTATTTAAATACTCACATAATTTGTCAAAATTAATTTGTCAATATACAAGAATTTAAATAATTTGAACTAAAGCAACATAATTTTAAAGAAACAAAGTTATAACAAGTAATATTCTATTAAATGGTATACAGATTTATGACTGTTTTAATCGAGAAAAACTTGAATCGTATTTTGTGAGAATTCTAAATTAAAAGCTACTTTATATTTACTATTTGTTCATGATTTTATTACCAGAAAACGAAAATATATTTTTATTTTACTTTTTTATAATGCAAGAGATAAGACTATGTATGTATGAATTCAGAATCGCAAGGATGAAGACCCAGAAGGTGAGCTTGTTGCTGCCGGAGTAAATTTAACACGTAAATCGTTGACATCGGCCATATCACGTACTTTACGCATTTCATTTAAAATTTTAATTAGCACAACACATTCGTTAATAAACACATTTTTCATACCGAAAATGTGAGAGGCTTCTTTCATAAGGTCAATTTTGGTGCCTTTAAGTTTGCTTTTGCTAAGAAAAACAACATCTCTTGTTCTTTGACTAACAAAGCGGACTAGCACGGCAGCAGCTCCTTTGATATTTGGTTTACCTCGAAGGATTCTACAGCTCTCGATGTCATTCGACATAGTGAAAGACCAAGTTTGTCGTTACACAATCCTATTACTTATTATTAATGGTTCAAAGTTTAAATTTTTCTTCGGCTTTCCATGGAGAATAATACAAAACAACTACCTTTGAGATAATCAAATTAATTTTATTTTTTTAATGGGGTTATTCTACAATTTTAACATTCTGTAATGTTACTGTAAATTTTTTATATCTATTAGAACAATTGTTTGCTACAATTATTTCTATGGAGATAACAGTATAACAGTAACATTACAGAATGTTCGGAGTTACAGAATAGGGGTATAAAGCTGTAAGATTTACAGAGATCTGTTATTTGACAGTGAATCAAAAACGTCAAAATCACTTTTGAAAATCTGAGGCTTGAAGCACAAGAATTTGTTGATTGTTTTGCATATTTAATAGCGAAAAGTATTAGGTACAATCTTTTCTCAAATTGATGGGATTTTTTTTTAATCATTTTTTAGCTCCTAACATTATTGCCTATAACCGTCAGATGTGACAGATTTCTAATCGGAATCTCCAACTGATTTATACTATCAAAATTTGAAAATTTGAATTCATTTTTCTATTTAATAAATACGTTTGTGCAAAAACCATACTATTCAATTGTTAAATATCTAACAAATAACACTGTCATGATTTTTCAAACTTTTCTTCGTTTCCTAATTTCACCAGTTGTGTTTGGGTATTGACAACAAGCGCCTGGAAAACTAACTATGCAAAGTTTTGATGGTTGCATAACATATCGTTTCCGAAAAACGTTGAAGAGATTCTCTATCGATTTTATTGGTTTTATCACAAATTCGTGTGTGAATGAGAATAGATAATGTGCTTCTAAACTAATTGAAGAATATTAAAGAAAGCTGAAAAATGTGATGGCTACGGATTACACTAAGTGTTCAGCTACCACCACGTAAATTTAAAATAAATAAAAAATAAAAATCTCAAAAAATGTGGAACGCTTCACGATTTTGCGTGTCATCCTTGCGCAGGGGCCATGCTAATCTTCTCTGTATCGTTCCAATTTTAGTATATGTACCGCCGAAGCGAGTACAATTGATGCAGCGATTAAGCGGTATATATTCTCAACTTCGGGCAGTAAGTAGTAGTGAGATATAACCTACACGGTAAATAACAATTTATAGAAAACATAAAATGAATTTATTCATCATTTTTATATTTATTTTTGTGCATTATAAGTACGAATAAACTTCAGTTTTTTGGAAAAAATGATACTTTGTATTTTTGGCATCATGGTCATATGATGAATTTTTCAAAAGTTTATATATCCTATACTCACATCTCTTTTTTCTTCATTTAGTATTTGAAAAAAAACAGTAATAAGACAAATATTTACTTAATTTACTTTTAAAATTTATAATTCAAATATCAAACTACTTACTTTAATGTATTGAATTGAGGAAGCAATTGTTTTTCATTAAATAAAAAAAATTGATATTCATGTTCTTTTCTAAAATGAATTGATTAACTGGAATGCCATGAGCATAATTTCATGAATCCAAAAAAAAATGTCACTAAAGAATCTGTACCAATGAAATCTATAGTGTCATCATTATGGGCTCCATATGGGAATTTTTTTTATCATAAGGTTCAGTCGAAATTTGATATAGGGATCAGTTTTTGCTTCAAATTAGATGGAAAATGACAACAACAAACGTGATTGAGCGGTGTTCGTTTGTCAGCAAATTCAACATTTCTTGCAGTGAATGGCTGAAAATGACATTTCTAGATGGAATTTCCGAAAATTTTATTTGAAGAAGTTGTATGTAATGTAATTTTATGGACGTGTGCAAAATTTGAAAAACCTAGCGTGAAGTTGACATTTTAGATATTTTCGGCAAATAATTCTTTTCTAACAGTATCAAAATTTAACAAACTGGTAAAAATTGGTTTATTTTTAAAATATCTATTGTTTACAAAATACATCAATAATAAATACTTTTCTTTTACTAATGTTTTTAAAATTTTGATTTTAGTCACAAAAAAATTGAGTGGTGCAAAGTTATCATAACTTTAACGTTATTTCAATGATATTCAAATGCAAGACATTCTCCAACATCAAATTAATGTAGGAGTATAGGGAAATTGTCAGAAACGACACTAATCTCAGTTTTCAGACTTTTTTTGAATATTTACCAATCACAAAAATTTGTTTTCAGATATGGTCTTAAAACTAATATTGGATCAAAGCCTGTTCTTACACTTTTATCATAATTTCACATATTTTGAATGCTGAAAAATACTTCACATCTAAATCTTTTTGAAAGAACCTTAAAATTATTAGATCTTTGCATCGCTCATATAAATTTTTTTATGACGAGATTTAAATTTTTAAACTTATCAAATCTAGAAAAGAGTATTTATTATGAAAATGGCTTAGAACGTTGAATATTCCAAAAATAATCTAATTTATACTAATTAAGTAAACTTTGAAGAATTATTTAACAAAAATGCTTAAAATTTTATCTTCACGCTAGCTTTTTCAATTTTTGCACACAAACATAAAATTGCATTGGAAACAACTTTTTCAAACAAAATTTTCTCAAATTCAGCCTAGAAATGCCAGTTCTAGCCATTCACTGCAAGAAATGTTAAATTTGCTGACAAACGAACACCGATCAATCACGTTTGCTGTTGTCATTTTCCATCTAATTCGAAGCAAAAATTGAACCCTATATCAAATTTTAATTAAACCTTATAATACAAAAAATTCCCATATGAAGCCATGTGATGGGAGATTTGTCAAAGTAGTGTTTAAGCATAGACAACCCAACATTGAGATTTAGTAAATATAATTGTCATAAAATGCAAATTACAAGAACGTTCGGAATTTCTCATTTTGAAACAAAATAAGGTTTTGGCCTGAAAGTTGTAAGCATGCATGCAGATTGCAAGTATGTGAATAATTAATTCTTTCAATCAGAAAATAAAAATGAAGAATAAAATTCATTCCAGCTTTTAGATAACTTAAAAAAATAGATTAAAAATTTCAATTTTCGTTGGCTATTGTTTTCTGTACTCTAATAAATAATATTAAATATGAAACATTTCTGGAAGAATAATTTATAGGAATATAATTATTTGGTGATTCTATACCTTATAGCTAGTAGTAGCAACTTGATTTTTAAAAACGAAAAAAATCACAAGATAATAAATTCATAAATATCTTATAAGCTCTAGTGTTTTTCTAATTTGCAACGACAACGACGAGTACCATATTTTGAATTTTTTAAACTGCGTAAATCTTGCAGAAAATTCCTGAATCACGGATTGAATTACCGTTGAAAATTCTTTTGTTAATGACTATTTATTTGGCTTTTCGTGACATTCACTTTCAGAAAAAATTTTTTTTTATTCGTAAAATATTTTTATAAATTTGAAAGAATGTCACGATTAAAAACCTGTAATTTGACTTCGAACGCTTTGATTAAGTCAAACATTATAATGAGTGTTTTATTAACACCTTGTAGTTTTATATTCAGTTCATTAAAATGAGAGCATAAATCAGTGAAAAAATATAACTTTGTTACCATTCTACATCCAATAATTGATTGTATTGATCAATAATGTTTCCATTATTTAGGAATAATCTTATTTCCTCCAAACAGTCTACAAATCTTTGCAAAACATTACCGCGGCTTAACCAGCATACATTATTGTATAAAAGTAAGCTATTGTACGACGAATTTACTTCGTTTAACAACTCTTGAAATTTTCTTTTATTTAGTGCACGTGCTGATATAAAATTGACTAATTGTATTACAAAACTCAAAATATCATCAAACATTTTTACACCTGTTTTGGTACATAACGCTTGTTGGTGAATAATGCAATGAAAATCAAGAATTGTGTGTCCAATATGTTTTGTAAACAAATTTATAAATCCATTTTCCCGTCCAGTTAAGCTGCGGGCACCGTCAGTTGTAACTGACACAATTTTAGAAATACATTTTTTTTCGAATGCATCTATAACTGCATTACACATGTCTAATCCTTTTGTTGTTGTTGTTACTGTTGATAAACTTATTAACTCTGTTTTGAACAAAATAATGTACAAAAATTGCTAAACGAGTAGAGTCTGTTACGTCGGTAGACTCGTCAAGGCAAATGGATATAAAATCGCAAGACTTAATACGAATTTTTTGTTGAAAAATTACATTTTCTGCCATACCCAAAATTCTCTCTTTTACTGTATTCCTAGCTATCGGCATGTCTTTAATTCTTTGGACAATTTTTTCTTTGTTTTCGAAATCATGGAATAAGTATGATGCACATTGCAGCCAAGCATCCTTCAAAAATTGATCTTCACTAAAAGGTTTCGCTTATTGAGCAATGGTTTTTGAAACTTGATAACTAGCAGCAGTGGTGTTTGTTTGAGTTCCAACATATTTTACTAAAGAAGTTGTTTGAGCATTTTTATTTTAAGGCACGTGATATATACTTCTTTTGCTCTTCCACACTTCGATCGAGAAGAAATTTATGGTTGGTTTCATAATGCCGCTTTACTGAAGATCTTCTAGATGTTCAGTTTTAAAATAGCTTTTACCTACGACCACTAATGTAAATAGCTCAGTGCACACAACCCACTATCGTTGTAACTCTGCTCTTACGCACTGTAAACAAATCGTACGCGTGCTGTAAGTAGAAACGTTGTTGTAGCAACTAATGCCTCATTAAAAAAAATATTGACAGTGACATTAGTTAGAGTTCCAGTGTCCAGTGCTATTAATTCATTCTTAGGAATATGCCAAGCGATAGTGAACTCAAAATCAACTTGACTCCTCCTAATATAGAGGTGTTAGCAGAAACGGCCACAAATAATTTGCTCCCAATCAAAAGTAGGGAGCGATATGAAATTGCTTATCAGAAGTTTATGGATTAGAGACAGAATAATAATATTTGCACATTCTCGGAGACAATTATGTTGGCTTATTTTCAAAAATTACCAGAAACAATGAAACCTTCTTCACTTTCAATATTGCAAATTATCCTAAATTAATCTCTCTATTAAAAAGAAAGTCTGACGGATTTAGAAGCAAAAAATCTAAAGCTTTGACTTTCAAAAATATTAGTGATTTTCTAAAAGATGCTCCTGATTCAGAATATATATTTGCAAATGTAATTTTGCAGTTTTTATGCACATTTGGTTAGAAATGCACATATCTGCTTATTTTAGGTTGTTCTAATAATTGGGATAAGTGGGGCATGCAGAAAACAAGAAATGCGAAATATTAAGCCTAAGGATATAGAAGACACTGGAAAATCTTTAGTAATTAACATCCCTGACACCAAGACAAAAACACAACGCACTTTTGTTGTGTCAGAACAATTTTATCCTACAGTAAAGCAATATATAAATCTACGGCCTTCTGGCGATACTGCTCAATTACCATTCTTCATAAACTATATAAACGGTAAATGTACACGACAATGCGTTGGCATAAACAAATTAGCTGGTGTACCACAGCAAATAGCTACGTATCTTGGGCTTCCAGAACCAAACTGATACACAGGACACTGCTTTCGGCGATCGTCAGCTACGATTCTAGTTGATGCGGGTGGTGATCTCCTTGATTTAAAGAGACACGGAGGCTGGCGATCGTCAGCCGTTGCCGAAGGTTACGTAGATAATGCTGCGCCAAAATAACATGTACTATAATGAACAATGCCGGTTCTAATGAAAATAACTCGGTCGCAGCAAACACAAATATAACATTAACGGCGTCAAGCAGCACATCGAGCAACTCGCCTTTTCTCTTCAAAAATTGTACTTTTAATATTAATTATTATAACTCAAATCCGAATTCTAATTAAGAAATTACTTTTATATTATGTTACACATTTAATTAAAGTTTTTTTCAAATATTTTCGAAGTTTTAATACATTGCAGGTAAAATAAACTACGCCGTTTCCGCAACAGCGTCTTGTGGTCGTAGGTAGAGTATAATATATATTTCGAGTTGTAAAGCAATTACGCACTCCTGGAATTACTGCACTCGCCGCTACGCGGCTCGTGCGCAATTTTTCCATTTGTGCGTAATATGCTTCTTACAACTCTCATTATGTAATATACTATACTGTCCTTTTCAATCATACCGTATCTTTCGGTCCTCCAAGCTTGAAATTCTCTGCTACATGTTTCGGATAATTTCCATTTTTTCATTGAACTAGCCATAATAAAAATTTATAAAAAATTTATAGGTACTTCAATAATATTGTTATAAAATAAATAATCTTTCTGCATTTGTTTGCAAGAACATATTTCGTCATATATTATAGTACTAAAATAATTAAAAACACAAGAAAATAATAAATATTATAATATATTTATTCAAGATAATTTTAATAATTATTTCTATATTTTACACCGATTTATAATAAAATAATTTCTCAGAATATTGATGCTTTGAATAAAACTCGAATGTTAGTGATTTAAACAATCTCGGACGCTGTGGGTGACACTCGGCTAACGCCTCGTCACCTAGCAGCGTCCTCGATTATATCATAAATCGCATTATATTAATAGCTATTATTTTTCAAAAATAAGCAAAATAAATTATAATTTTGGTAGCTTTAAATACCTTAAGGTTGTTACAGGTTAAAACTTTAGTCGTGAGGCAATATGCTTTTGCAAACAAATGCAGAGTATAAAATATAAAATAATATGTAAAATTATTCACCTGAAAATAAGACTATATCTGTAAAATAAACGGTTATATTTTTTAACAAATCATTGAAGTTTCAGAGACGGCGGTTTACTAAGAATTACTAATGCAGTCTGTCGTCTGTTTCGAACGTTGCGACGGCAACAACATGCAATAAATTACAGAGCGGAACTGGATACGCAAAAAATTTTAACTAATGCGCATCTTTATTCACTTCGAGAAAATTCATGCGAAATTTTAATAATAAAAGGTATAATTTGACGGTTCTAGTTAACTTACTAAGATAATACAAATTTATAACAAAATTATAAATTAAGTGTTGAGTAATAATTTTCAATTCATTTTTATCAAAAAAGACATAAAAAAAAAATAATTTTGTTATGCCTGCCATCAAAATTTCAAAACGTGCCACTTGTGACATGCGTGCCATTGGTTCGCATCCCTGACCTAGATCTTACTGTTGATAAATGTAAATGCATCAGATTTAGTAGAAAACTGCATCCAAAATTCTCTTGAGTCCGTGGAGTGCATTAAATATTTGGGATTTTTGGTTGATTTTCGACTTACCTTTAATACTCACATCAATTCCCTATTAAATAGGGCAAATCGCCTTCTTGGTTTTGTTTGTCGCACAACAACTTCTTTTACTAACACAAGATCGCTAATTATTTTATATGCTTCTTTGGTCAGGTCAATCTGGTTATCTGGTCCCCACAATATACTGTTTCTATAGAACGCATTGAAAAAGTTCAGCGCAAATTTATAAAATATCTTTGTTACAAAAATAATATTTGTTTTGATCGTGACAACTATTTGGATATCCTTGCTTATTTTGGTTTAATATTACTGTCATCTTGTTTTAAAATTTTAAATGGTGTTATAAAATGTCCTCCAGTTTTGCAACTTTTAAATTTTAAATTTTCAAACTTCAAACATATTGTCACGAAATCCTCTTTTAAAAGTAGAGTTCCGCCGCACAAATTATGGTCAAAACGAGAATAACATCTGCCACCAACACGAAGTCTATTAAGGTCAATATGTTTGGAAACAATTTTAAACTGTTTTCTTATGAATGTCGTATGTTTTTGTAACAAATTATCTTGTATGCATGTATTTAAATTTATTTATTGTTTTGTATGTATTTTATATCTTATATTGTAAATGGTGACAAACCGTAATAAACCATTATTATTATTATTATAACTTTGTCAGAAATTCCGGTTGTCTTCAGAACTCTTTCTTTATAATTTGCTACTACTTCACTTAATAACATAATTAAACGGAACTAAAGCTTGATTCACCACCTGAATATTCTTCCAACATTAACATCTATCTTTTCAACAATAAATAATCAAATCAACGCTTGAAAGTAAAAGTGAGGTTAAGTTAAAAATACTGATGAGAAACATGATTTACGCATTGCAAGAGTGAAAAAATGCTCAATGACAACTAAAAAATCAGATTTGAAGATTTTGAAATTTAGTGTATATTAGGTTCAAGAAGACAGGTTATAAACATTAAATAGTATATTACAGCCGAGGTGGAAAACCCTTCATTACATCGAGGGCTCAAGTTATATAATCAAGAGGCGAAGCCTCGAGGTTAGATAGAGCCCGAGAATGTAATAACTTTCCCACCGAGGTTTGTATGCTATTTTATTTACAATCTTTTTTTTAAATAACACTTTTATCTGTACTAAATGCTTCTAACTTAGCTAAATACTTTAAACCATTAACTTAGTAGTCTATGCAAACAAATTAAGTTTGACATTCACTTATAAAATCCTTAATATTATTCAGGAGAGATTATTATTGTTTGCATTTTAACAGAATCACAATAATTACAATATAATCACAGCATAGACCAGCCTGCGGGCCAACCTGTCAAGAGCCAATATGAATTTAAAAGAAAAATTCATGTCGTTTTGTCTAGATGTCATTACAGACGTCACTTCTCAACCAAGAGATGGAAAAAATACCTGTTATTTCTCAACCAAGAGATTGTCATCTTCAATCTACTTACCACTGAAATCGAAAACGAAAAATTTTCTGCACGCCACTGAATCGTCTTATTTTCAAGGTTGTACCAAATTCGTCTATCGCGCATCATTTTTTTGAATGTACTTCCAATGGTAAATCAGTCTAACAAAATTTGTAGATAGTATTTCTCAACCAAAATTATTTTCACATACACAAAGTGTCTCATGAATGAGTTCTCACATAAACTTATGTTTTTTTAAATAGAACACTTTATATTTTTTCACATTTTCAAACGTAATTTGAGACTTTGAGAATTTTAAACACAATTTTTATTAGATGGTTTTTTGTAGTCTTTGAATTAATCAAATTTTTCTGACAAAAGCACACGTTTTTAAAAATTCTCACACAAAAACAGAAAAATGGCAAAAACAGAATTTTTCTAACTGAAAATAAAAAGTTTAAATTTTATGACCATAAGGTTTTCCGCATTGGAGAAAGAAAATTCTTTAAATGAAGAAGTTTGTTAAAAATTGAATAATTTTGTATAGAATATTTTGTTGCAGCATCTGAAAAACCTTTGAATTTTCAAGAACTGTCCGTTGCAGATACTTGTGCCACTTCAAGGTCATTAAGTACTTGAATTTTGAGAGTGTACACTTAAAATTTTGGCAGAGAATGTACTTTAGGGGAACTTTTTTCAAAAAAACAGTTGTCAGTTCCGAGTTAATGTCAACTGACGTATTGTCAAAATGGCAATTTTACACATTTAGGTTATGGTTTTCCAGAAACAATTCTCCATATTATCTACCAGCTCAATGTTCGGAAAGCTATTTTCGTACATAACAATCCAGCCCCCTTAGGCCCTCGTACTAGCATACGAGGACTCCCGCAAGGTTTCATTTTAAGCCCGTTACTTTTCATCTTGTACACTGCGGGAATTTTAGATGCTTTACCAATTTCGTGCTCCCCCATCCAAAATGCGAACGATATAGTCATCTATGCATCAATTTAGAGGCACTCCAAGTTGAAGTAAATAGAGCTTTGGGTTCCTTAAAGGAGTGGTTGTCTAATTTGGGGCTACACCTAGCTCCGCATAAGTGTTCGGCCATGGTTTTCATCAGGAAGATATCCGTTCTTCAATCATTCTTGCATATTGATAATTCTACGTTAGAGTAGAGAGCCTTCTGTTTGTTTTTTGGGAATGGTTTTTGACTCCAGACTCAACTGGAAACAACATTTTGCATCTGTGACGCAAGGTTATCAAAAATTGATTTCTCTACTGCGCTACCTCGCACGATTTTATTGGGGTTCAGATCAAAAAACCATGCTATTGTTCTATAGCGGTACAATACGTGGTCACTTGGATTATTGTTGTCAGCTGCTATCAATTGGATCGATTACTGCGGCAAGAAAATGGGACCAATTACAGATGCAGTGCCTTCGTACATGTCTGGGGGCGATGAAATCCTCCACTAAAAATGCTTTATTGGTTGAGGCAGGGGAGTTGCCTCTGTCCCATAGACGTCAACATTTAACTCATATATATACCTTGAAACTATTATCGTGTCCAGATTTTCCCACAACACTAAAACTTCGAAGATTGAATGTGCGGATACAGGAAAGACCGCGCCCACATTGGTCTCACCGTTCATTATCAGATCTGATAATTTCATTTCGCCTCCTCAAAGAGAGTGTCCCTGCGCCTTTTAATTTTGATTTTCAAGATTGACTCTTCATTCCTAAGATCTACTATGACTTACGAAACAAGACAGAGATCTGTCCTCTTCCGAAGCACGGTTCAAGGAGATCACGTCGTCTCGTTGGCCAGGTTGTCCTCATATCTTCACGGATGGTTCACGAAACTCAGTTCTCCGGTCTACAACATTTGGAGTCTTCATACCCTCTCAAAACCTAAGGGTCCAAGGACGTCTTCCGTCAGATGCTTCTATATTCACGGCGGAGCTCATGGCTGTTTGTTCCGGCATCAATCTTGCCCCACCGAGGAAATAACCCTGGATTCTCTTTTCAGACTCCAAAAGTTCATTAGAGGCTTTGGCCTCCACTCGGGATCTCAGATCCAACTCTCTGGTTTGGGAAATCAAACAATCTCTACGGGTATTGAAAGATCGCGGCATTCATATAGAGTTTTGTAGGGTTCCGGGACAAATTGGTGCCAGTGGGAATGAAGTAGCGGATGGTTTAGCTACATCGGTAGGTGATGCTCCTTTATCACGACCCTCGATCCATTGGAGCAACTTTCGAAATGTGGTCCGTACATTTACTCTTCAGAAGTGGCAGGATTGGTGGCAGCAATCATCGCAGAGGACAGGGGCTTATTTATAAACCCATGGTTTGAAACTGCAAACTATCCTTTTACCTATACAGAATTGGCATTAAAGACAGCCCCTTATGTGATTGTGGCCATCCAGGAACGAACGAACCTATTTCTGGAATGTCCGCTTTTGTGTAATCCTATCATGACTCTGTATACTAATTTGTTAAACTTTGGTGTATCACCGCCTTTTTGGGCAGCTGAAATTTTAAAATGTGATTCGAATAAGATTTTTCGAGCAATTGCAAAGTTTCCTGGTGACTGCAATGTAGAGATTTAATAACTCTTTCTACTTTTCTTTCCTTTTCCCTTCCACGGCACATACCCTTTTTTTTACCAGAAAATCCCCGTGAGGTGCCTCTCTGGGGTATTTTCCTTTATTAATTTCCCTGCCTGCCTCATATCTTTCTGCGTTTTAGTGTACTTAGTAGATGTTTGAACCCGTGACCAGCTTCCTTTAGTAAATCGTTTCTTTCAGTCAATCGCTCACCGGATATTCATATCGACGTTGGTGAAATAGGCTTGTGGCCTGAACACCGTACAGCGAAAAAGAAGAAGAAGTAGGTTATAGTTCTCTTAAAGTAGTTTTATGAATTTGATAATTAACGATCAAAGGATGAATTTTAGATGAATCATAAAGTCTATCTGATACTGTATCTCTTGGTAAAAATCGTTGTAATAATTGAGACAAATTTTTCAAGTGGGACTTTTTAAAAAGCTGATACGATTATCACTATCACCTTCTGTCGCAAGTGCAGACAATTTATTATAAAATACCTAGAACATTTAACAAGGATTTTTTTGCTTAGCCAACCTTCTGTCAAAAAAACAAAGGCACAAGTATCTGCAACCTACTTCATCCATGACTAATAACACAAAAAATATTCAACTTCAAATGTTTGAAAAGAATCTCAAAAGAGTCAAAATGACACTAGCAATTGCAATAACCGATATTCTTTCATTTTCAATGTATGTCACATTATTTATTTTTAAAGCTGGAAATATTCGATCATAGACAACTTGATTTTCCCAAAAAAAACCTTATAGTAATTGTTGCAATAATGTATTCAGAATTAAATTCTCTACAAATTGATATAAAATTTTGCGCATCTGTCAACAATTTCTGAGATATTCGCATAAAACTACAACTGATAGATACTCCTCAAATTAAGTTATCCATGGTTAAATATTCTTAAATATTCCTAACTTTAAAAATCATTATTGTGACAGATAAGGAAAACAAATGAATATGCAATCGTGCAACTAATAGTGTCATACTGAAAACTGTTAACTTTAAGCTTACTTAGTTTTTGAATAATTTTTATTTTTCTTGTTTATTGTAAACGTAATATTTTTTAAAAAACGTCAAAACTATGAATTTAAGACACTATGAATAAACATGAATATACACGGTGTTCCATTTAAAATAACAAAGTTAAGTCATGTTCAATCTAAACTGAACACTATACATGCAAAACAATTCAAAAAATATACACCATTAAATTCAGCAGTTCAGAAAATTGAAGTAAAAAATGAAAAGCATTGATAATTAAATTGAGTAAACAAAATTCATTTATTGTTAAACCTGTTTTATCACGTAGAACATTTCATAAAAAAAATGAAAACAAATTCTTCAAAAGTCAGTTTTTGGTCTTATTTCGATCCACTTCTTAATTACAGGAATTTCATTAACTGTTGTTCTCACTTCTTTGAGATTGGGATAATTAGCAAGGACGTCTTCACCAGTTAATTCGTCAAAAACGGGGGAGATGGTAGCGAAGAAAAAGTCAGCCCATGTCAACTGAATAAAAAAAAATACTCAGAATTACTGCAAACTGATAATAGTATTTATATTTTGCAACAAGCAAGAAAGAACTTTTCTTAACATTAAGTTTAGTCAAAACTTCATATGGTAAGAGACAGTTTTTGCTTCAAATTAGAAAAAAATAACAGCAACAATTATAAGTAGTATCAACATTTCTCGTAGAGAATATCTAAATAGAACTACTAAACAAAATTACAAAAAATTTTATTTAGAAAAATTATTTTCCCTACAGTTTTATGCACATGTGCACAATTTGAAAAACCTAGCGTTAAATTATCATTTTAGACATTTTTGTCTAATAATTAGTATAAATTGGATAGATATTTCATAATAATAATAATAATAATAATAATAATAATAATAATAATAAAAATAATAAAGCTGTTTGTATTAGTTTAATAAACTTGGAATTTGTAAAAAACAAGAAGACAAGGAAGCCTAAAATGTCTACTTTACGATAGACTTTTAAATATTGCACATTTGCTTAAAACTGCAAGAGAAATAACTTTTCCAAATAAAATTTTCAAAAATTCTATCTAGAAATGCCACTTTTAGCTGTTTTCTCCAAGAAATGTTACGAACATAATTCATAAGTCATTTTTTGTCTAATTCGAAGCAAAAATTGTTCCCAAAAGCTAATATTAAAAATATAATGAATATTGTGCCAATTTTAATGGTGACATTGAATGCACAAAGTGATTCTAGTAAGAAAACGAGCCTGATTTGTTCCATGTCGCAAGTCAAAACGTTCACTGAAGATGAAATTAATAATCTCATTACCTAAAGTTATTAGGTAAAATTTCAAAACATGAAAATTGATTTGATGTATACATAGAGATATACATGTATTGTGTATTTTGGGTTGCATTTAATTTTGTAAATTTTATCTTATTAATTTGCTTAACAGTAAATTATTTTTTTATTAAAAATAGAAAATCTTACTCGACCGAGTGCCAAATGGCCTTTATTTTTCTGTGCCACTGCTTCTAAGCGTGGCAAATAATACGGAAATGCGTCTTTTTTGATACTGTCAATAGCAGCCTTCTTCTTGGCTTCATCCTGCTCATTGAAAACAGGGAAAAATTCTGGAAAATTAAATAGGAAATGTTTGTTATTGATTT
The DNA here is from genome assembly GCA_030157265.1 of Latheticus oryzae. Taxonomy (NCBI): domain Eukaryota; kingdom Metazoa; phylum Arthropoda; class Insecta; order Coleoptera; family Tenebrionidae; genus Latheticus; species Latheticus oryzae. The sequence continues at coordinate 17,008,483 of CM058048.1, read as the reverse complement.
AAATCATTTGCATTTTTTTACTTAGATGTAGATCGTTGAAAGTATCAATGATGGCATCAATTTCCAAATCTTCCCAATCATCATTCCCAGTAAGTTTCACTTGTTTGGCTAAATATCTAGCAAATGCAAGACTCTGATTAGAAACTTTGCCATTATATTCTAAAAGAGGAAGTTGGCCAAATGGAGTTTCTGAGAACAATAAAATTAAATAAAAAAACATGAAATGCAATAGTATTTACTATCTTTCAATTGTGGCCAATCTTCGCGTTTGATACGCACATCTTCAAACTCAGTTCCTCCGTATTTGAGGAGGAATCTTGATGTTTCGGCTAAGCCTCTACCGTTGAAGTAAGTTAGTTTGTAAGCGGGAGCCATATGAAGAACTGACAATGTAAATTAACGTAAAGGTAACGAGCGTAGACTGAGCAAAAAAGTAAACTGTAGTAATAGGTTAGGAAAATGTTAAGCGAGGACAAACGATTCCGAACGAAATCGTTTATTACGCGTATCATTCATTAATCTGTAAATATCAACACAGTGAGTCAAAGGAATGATTTATTCTGCTCACTGTCTAACGGGTGTTTAAATAATCGAGGTAATAACGACTGACGTCTTCAGTAAGTAGAGGCATATCTAAATATCTTATACAGTGTGTCCATATTTCGATGCTCACCATTGTTATCAGAAGAGATAGAGCAACGGTTAAATGGGGAATGTTTTTCAGAAGTCAATGCTCCAAATAAATCTTCATTACAAATTTATTCTCATTGTTCTCAGTTTTGAGATATTTTGAAAAAAACATATTTGCTACCACGACAATGGTTAGTGACAATTGTCACGCTAATATTTAAAAAGTGTGACAAGTTTAGCACAGAAAATTACAGACCGGTAAGCCTAACTTCGATCATTTGCAAATTGCTAGAAAAACTTTTAGCGAAAATTATTTTCGATTTTTTAAACTGTCGGAATCTAATTCTAGACACACAACTTGGGTTTTTACTTGGTCGATCTACGATCTCTAATCTACTGTCTGCGTGCAATCAATGGAATAAAATGCTGGATGCTGGTGACAAATTAGATATTGTATAATTGGATTTCAGTAAGGCGTTTGACAGAATGTCTCATAGTTTACTTATTCATAAAATGAATTAAATCTTTTTTAAGTTACATAACTTTTATAGTTAGAGTTGGATGTCATTACTCATGTCCGAAACCAGTCACAAGTGCTGTGCCACAAGGGTCTGTACTGGGACCTCTGCTATTCGTTATATACACTTCAGACTTGTTAAAATCTTTGACTTGTTCTAATCTTGCGTACGCAGATGACGTGAAAATTTTTGCCAATCCTTCATCTGACAATTTGCAAAAAGACTTGAATACTGTTTATAATTGGTCTGAAAAATGGTTACTTCCTCTCAATTATGAAAAATGCTCGGTCATGTATGCATTGTCCTGGAGTACACAATGTACCAAAGCTGCCCGCAAAGCTAATTCTATGCTTTATCTTTTAAAAAAAGCGTTTCCAAAACCCACTCCTGCACTTTGTTCAAAACTCTTTGTCACGTACATCAGACCACACATTGAGTATACTGCATCGATTTGGAGACCACATTATGCAAAAGACCAAAAACTTCTGGAACGTGCCTATCATGCAGTAACTAGATTGCCTGCAGGTTTTGCTCTTATTCCATACAGCGAACGATTGGAAAAGTTAAACATTCCATCTCTGCAAGAGAGATTAGATAGATCAGATCTGATACAAATGTACAGGTTGACGCATGGTTTATTTCCCGACAATTGTAATACATTTTTAAAACTTCAAGCTGAAAGCAGATTACGCGGTCATAGATATAAACTAAAGAAAGAGCCTTTTAGGACAAGAATCCGGTAATTTTTTTTAACAAATCGTACATTTAATTTGTGGAATAACTTAAAACCTGAAGCGGTATCATCATCATCATCACAGAAATAATCAAAAAAAATCTTGTCACCAATTGCATAAATCAGAATTATAATTGCTTATATAGGTTTACAATAATAATAATAATAATAAATAATAACAATAAATAATAATAAATAATTAATAATGATTAATAATAATTAATAATAAATAATAAATAATAAAAATAATTTTAATTTTTCTGTTACTTAATAATTGGCTTCAATATGGTGTCATAAAACAGTAATATTTATTTATTAGACAATTGTTTATCTTGTTTGGTTTTTATTTATCTTTTTCAAAAAAATTAGGAACAATCGATTTTTTTATAGTTAGTCAAATGTCAATCTGAAAATATTTTCCATAAACTTGAACCATTTATGTGAATTACCGTGTATGCAGAGTGTAGCATTGGTATCAGCACGAAAAATTCTACATATTCCAGATATTTACAATTCTAGCATTTGTTCAATTTTGCTCAGTGTTAAATTTACTTTCTGTTAATATCTCTTATAGAAATAAAGATTTAAGTGGCATTTTTGGAAAACTTTTTTCAAATACTATTTAAGTAATAAAAAATCCAATATGGTTTCCATAAGGAAAATAACAGATAGAGTTATTAACTCGGAAACAACTGCGAATTGGAGGTTCTTCTTGTTTTAAAAAAGAAACACTCTGTTATCTGAGACTGATGATTGAAAGCTGTCAAAGCACGGTCAGCGAAAATTAAGAGAAAGAAGTGTGCAACTTTAAACACACCGATTAGATTTGCTGACACAGACCATATTTGTCCTCTCTAGCAAAGTATATATAACTAGTACCGACAGTCCACATATGGTCATAAGACTTCTAGTCTTTATATTACTCAAATATAAGATTTACTTTGCCGTGAAAAGGAAGGAGTCTCATGCCGTCCTACCCACACTTTAAAAATTACTAAATCTAGTTACATTCCATTTTCTGGTAACTTTTACGTCAAACCAAAGTTGTGGTTATGAATATGCTGTAAATATAAAAATTTAGACAAAAGGTACTCGAAGAGTACCTTTTATAAAGATAAATATTGTTTCTAAAAATTTTCATCTGAATTAAGAACTCATATAAAATCTAAATTTTTGTTACCAAGTTGAAGTTAGCTATGAATTTGCGCGAAAGGGGAAAGTTACAGGACTACTCCGCGATTTTAGCCGAGCTGCCGTTACTAGTTATAAAGGGTGTTTCAAAGGTATAGGGTAAAATTTCAACCACAGATAGTGATTCTGAAATGATTAAAATGTGCGAAAGAAAATTTGTTCTATCTCAAAGAATAACTATTTTAGAACCCCCTGAAGTTCGTTATGGAATCTGAAACTCTAAACTATATCTTTTGAACGGTTAGCCGAATAATATTGAAATTTTGCACAATAACTAATCAAAAAGTATACTTTCGAATGGTGCTGACAAACTTCTGATACAAATATGCAATTTCCGGTTACAGCAATTCCGATGCAGTTTTTAGTAAAAAACTTTTTTTTCTTCTGGTCAAGTCCATATTTTTATGTGAAAATCTGATGCGCCAATCAATTCTGCACAAAAAAGGTATATCTATCTTAAGTGTCTAAAATGCACCGTTTTCGTGAAATCTGAATTTACATGGAAGATTGCATTTTTAAATTTCACTTCAATTATGGAAGTTGATCACCATTTGTTGCCTTACATCAGTGGTGTGTTCGAGATTTTATTTTATTCTAAAACTGCAAAATTACTATCTATCAAAACGTGCTAGTTCAATACTAAGATTAAATTTAAATTGAATTAAAAAAAAATGTGACAGAGCCTTCTCTATGCGCCATGGAGAACTAAGAAGCACCACAACGTCATCTAACTGAACGACATTGTCAACTACTTTGCGTTGCGCAGATTACGCTAACGGCTAAGCTTAAGATTTCAAGATTGAATTCAAAATTAATAACAATTGATAAGTTATTTAGTATTCATTTTGTTATTCAAAATTGAGTTGTTTTTAAAAAGAATCTCATTAGAAAAGACTGTTTCATCGTTTGTGTTTTTTCTTTTCTGAGGTTATGTCGGTCGCTGTTAAACTGAAGTTTATAAACAGTACAACAAGTTAAAAACAGATACATCTTGGACTCAGAATAGAGTAAAATAGGGAAAATAGCATTATTTCTGGGACAGATAGTGATAGTGATGTGAATGTGATTTAGTTTGTTTCAGTGGAGACTGTGCCGCTTCAGCATTCCTCAATAATCATGTAAAAATGTTCATTAAATAAAATAATCAAGAATAAAACAGAATTTTAAGTTTCTAAACCTTGAATTCTGCAAATTTTTCTTAGGTTTATGAATAGATGTGACGCAGCACGTGTCAAAAATTCTTTGGATAGTGTTTCCAAGGCAACAAATGGTGATCAACTTCCACAATTGAAGTGAAATTTAAAAATGCAGTCTTCTATTTAAATTCAGATTTTACAAAAACGGTGCATTTTAGACACTTAAGATAGATATACCTTTTTTGTGCAGAATTGATTGGCGCATCAGATTTTCACATAAAAATATGGACTTGACCAGAAGAAAAAAAAGTTTTATACTAAAAACTGCATCGGAATTGCTGTAACCGGAAATTGCATATTTGTATCAGAAGTTTGCCAGCACCATTCGAAAGTATACTTTTTGATTAGTTACTGTGCAAAATTTCAATATTATTCGGCTAACCGTTCAAAAGATATAGTTTAGAGTTTCAGATTCCATAACGAACTTCAGGGGGCTATAAAATAGTTATTCTTTGAGATAGAACAAATTTTCTTTCGCACATTTTAACCATTTCAGAATCACTATCTGCGGTTGAAATTTTACCCTATACTTTTGAAATACCCTGTATATACTTTGTCTCTAAAGCCTTAATAAGGTAAAAGTGGTCCGAGGTAGCGTTATCGAGTAAAATTAAAATTGAAAAATTTCAGTATTTTCAAAATACCTCAAAACTGAGAAGAATGAGAGTAAATTTGGAATGAGATTTAATTTGAGTAGTGAATTCTCCAATTAACTGTTGCCCTATCTCTTCTAATAACTGAAATTTCAATGAACATTGAATATAGACACATATGAATCCGAAAACTCAGTACTTTACTGATGCCCAAAAATACAAGATCATTCACGAAGACTGGCCTATAAAAGATTATAGAGAATACGTATTTCAATACAACTGAAATTTTGCATGCAGGGATTCTTGAATATGTTCTATCGAATTAAAATAATGGCGACTTTGTTGCACTTCCACTTATACCGGAAGTCGGTACTAACTTTGTTATTTTAAATGGAACACTCTGCATATTATTGCATTTTTCAATTCCTTGATAAATTTCAGTTTAGTTTTAATAATCACTTAGGACATCTAAAATTCATAGTTTTTGAGTTATTCACGTTATTTCCAAAAATTTAGCTCCTGGAAAAAGTAAGAAAAATAAAAATTGTTCAAAAATTAAGTAAGCTGGGCGTTAACTGTTTTCAGTATTCTGTAGATCAAGAATGACAGTATATATTGGCATAACACATACTCATTTTTTTTATATCTATCACAATAACGATTTTTAAAGTCAATAATATTCAATCAAAGATAACTTGATTTTTTCAAATGGAACGATATAGAGATTGTTCTACTAACGCACTCAAAATTTGATTATCTTTCATTTGATATAAAATTTTGTACATCTGTCAACAGAATTTTTTTAGATATTTGCAAATAATTGCATTGACAGTTACCAGTTATCTCTTATCAGTTGAGAGAGAATTTAATTCTGCATACATTAGTGATATCATTACATTTGAAAAAATCAAGTTATCCATGATTGAAAATTCTTAACTTTGAAAAAGAATATACATTATTATTTAAGAATGTTAAAACAATTGACTGCCAGCTTACTTAGTTTTTGGACAATTTTTATTTTTCTTGAACAGTGTAGATGCAATTTTTTTTAGAAGCCCTAAGTGGTTATTAAACCTAAACTAAAATTTATCAAGGAATTCAAAAATGCAATAATGTATAGAGTTAGTAGTATTAGTTAGAATAAAGTTAATACCGACTTTCGGTATAAGTAGAAGTGCAACAAAGTCGCCTTTATTTTATTTCGATAGAAAATATTCAAAAACCCTTTGGTAAAACATAAAAATGTATCCGTCAATTTCGATTTTTTTTTTACTTTTTTCTAATCTGTTAAAATTCTTAAGGATATATTAAAGAAAAACCTGTTTCTATCATATGTATTAGACACGCATCTTCTTACGGAAGAGTTGAATCAGTTCTATTGACTGCAGCAATGCATTGAATTTCATTATCTCATTTAAACCTAAATTAGGTTTTAAAATCCAGTTAGTTGCGTTGAAACGCAAAATCATGATTTTCAGAAATATTTTTATCTTTGTTTAGTAAAATAATGAATCATGGGAAAATGAGCAAAGTCATGTTGTCAAGTATTTTGCAGCATTCGTAAACATAATTCACTCTCTTTTCCATTCATCATTCTTACCTCATAAATATTTACTGTTAAGTGTTTAATTTTGCTATTTTGTCAATAGTTTTTTTGCTCACCTTGTACATATTTATTACGTTAAATACGTGTCCGATAAAGCCTTCGCACTAGATAATTATTTATGTATACTTTAACCAAGCCATGTAATTCCAATTATCTTTCAAATATTTACTCAAGGCTGATTCATCACGATAAGGTTAAAGTTAAAAAAGTGAATGCTTGACTCAGCAACATTGTTACTATTAGTTATCTTTGTTTCCAGATTCGTGAGTTACATAATCATGTTTTCGGCATTTTAAAAATAAATTTTATTTATTGATTCAATTAATTTTGTAATACATTGCAAGATTAAATTTGAAAAATAGATTTTTTAGAAGTCAGTCTTTGGTCTTGTTTCGATCCACTTCTTAATTGCAGGAATTTCATTAACTGTTGTTCTCACGGCCTTGAGATTAGGATAATTAGCGAGAACGTCCCCTCCAGTTATAGCATCGAAAATAGGGGAAATAGTAGCGAAGTAAAAATCAGCCCATGTCAGCTAAAACCATTAAAAACTAATCGAATCAAATTTATAATTAAAAATTGAAAGTCATACCCGACCAAGCGCCAAATGCCCTTTATTCTTCTGTGCCACTGCTTCTAACCGTGGCAAAAAATACGGAAATGCGTCTTTTTTAACACTTTCGATAATAGCTTTCTTCTTAGCTTCATCCTGCTCATAGAAAACAGGAACAAGTTCTATGAAAATTAAATAAAAATTTGAATTTTTAACAAAAATTTCTACTCACTTAAACGCAAATCATTGACAGTATCGATGATAGCATCAATTTCCAAATTTTCCCAATCATCCTTTCCAGCAAGTTTTACTTGTTTGGCTAAATATCTAGCAATTGCAAGACTCTGATTAGCGATTTTGCCATTATGTTCCAAAATAGGAACTTGACCGAATGGAGTTTCTACAAAAAAATTAGCAACTAAAGAACTGAGATAAAACAACAATAATTACTTTCTTTCCATTGAGGCCATTCTTCACGTTTAATACGCACATCTTCAAATTCAATTCCTCCGTATTTGAGAAGAAATCTTGAGGTTTCGGCTAAACCTCTACCATCGAAATAAGTGAGTTTGTAGGATGGTGCCATTGTAAGATTGAACTGAACGCTACCAATGCACGAAGACAACTGATTGGAAAGTGGTGGTACTGTTGATTATACCAACTCATAGTTGAGTAATTGTAATTCATTGCGTGATGATGGGTGTAAATTATGTTATTGGGCGGGTTATTTTTAGAATGTTTTTGCATAAAAACTTGAGCGGAAGCATTTTGCAGATTTGTTGTGCTCTGCAATAAAAATAGTAATCAATGTTGATATTATTGGTCAATAATTTGCAGACTGAGAAGTGATTTTTTTCTCTTCAATGACAACGGAAATTTGAATTTCAACAGTTCAATACGTGTGTGCAAGTTCCAGTTATTGCAGTTTCCACTCTTCTATTTTGTGAGTGTAGGCTGATCAATGACAGATGATTGATATCGCAGATGTTAGAGTCTTTGCTTAATTAATTGATTAACAACAATTACATCAGACCTTTTAACATCTCTCAGATGCTCCCATCTTGCATACGCGGACGACTTAAAAATCTTTGGGAATCCATCTAAGTCAAATTTGCAAAACGATCTAAATGCAATTCTTGGTTGGTCTGAACATTGGATGTTGCCTCTCAATTATAGCAAATGTACTGCAATGTACAATGTACAATAATAACCACAAAATACCTTACAAACTAGGAAATAATAATATAAAAGAAGTTGTTACTCAATTAGATCTTGGTGTGCTAGTCGATAATAAATTATCTTGGAGCGAGCAGTGTACAAAAGTTAGTCGTAAAGGTTTTTCCATGCTATATTTAATGAAAAAAATATTTTTTACTCCTTCTCACGACTTTTGTGCTAAGCTCTTCGTCACTTACATTAGACCACACATTGAATATGCTGCTCCTGTTTGGCGTCCATTGTATGATAAAGACCAGAAACAGCTCGAGCGGGTTTATCACGCAGTGACACGATGGCCAAGGGGCTTATCAGGGACTGCATACGAGGAGAGATTAAATCAACTAAATCTTCCCACATTAACGCAAAGACAAGACAGAGCCGATCTTATTCAAATATATCGACTTACTCACAATCTTTTTCCCGAAAAGAGTTGCCATTATTTGACATTAAACACTGATGAGAGGTTAAGAGGACATAAATTTAAAATGAAAAAAGAATCATTCAAGAGTAGAGTTCGACAAAATTATCTAACTAATCGTAGTTTTGGCTTGTGGAATAATTTGAATTCAGATATAGCAGAGGCTCAGACAGTCTATTCGTTCAAACAAAAGTTATCATTGTAATCAAATAATAATAATACATCAGTTCAATACTAAAACTATTTAAATCATATTATTTAACTCCATTTATTTCATATACATCTCTTCACTACTTAATAGGTTTGCCTCCGCAATAAAATTAATATAATAATAATAATAATAATAATTGTAAATCTTTTAAATAACCACTCATCTCTAATAGGACAATAATCAAATACCTAATTAAAATAATTAAAAATGTTGGTAGGTAATTAGCTTTTTTATATTTTAAAAAAATCAAAAAATTTCTTTACAACATTGAAACGATTTTTCAAAAGTGTGCTAAACGCTTAATACTGTTTAAATCTATTGTCAAATCTGATCAATTTTTTTTCAAACAAGTGCAGATTATTCATTTTAAGAGAGATATACAGGCTGCTCCAGTACGTGAGTAATATGTTTGATTTAAATTATAAAATACATTATGATTTTAGTCAAAAGTTCAACTGTTCGATTTTGCTTAGAGTAAGAAGAAATCTAAGTTATTTGACAAAAATGAGATCTTTAAAAAAAATGAGAAAATTGATTTGTTGTTATTTAAAAAATAGAAAAGTTAAAACTTTTGGTTTATGAAACAACCTTCTACTATGTTCTGTAAAGTCCATAAAACATTCAATTTTTTTATTTGACTTTGAAAAGAACTTTTAAGACATGTAAGAAAGTAAAAGGGCATCCTAATGAAGAAAAAAAAATAATAGCTTGTTATTATTTTTTTTATCATTATGACGTCACACTTTTTTGGAACACTCTTTATAATCAAGAATATTTTCCGGAAATGCATCTTAGAACACAAATAACGTCTACAAAATATCAAAAGTCCAACATTACTTATAACGGAGCTACGGAAGACGGGAGCTGGGCTGGACCACCCTGTAGATACTTAAGGAATAATATTCTTAAAGTAAGAAGAAATCATCAGATTATTTAAATCAGTTTGTAATTTTATTGTTAAATTTTGTATTTTTTATTTTCAAAGAATAAAATGTTACCTGAATTGGTTATGGTTGAATCTATCATTTCTGTAGTTAAGATTTAATAAATGCAAGTGAAGTTGCTACTGCTGTAAAATAAATCAGTTTCAATGTGATGTATGAAGTGTTTAATAGAATTTTGAAGACAATTTCAAAATGCATACAGTAGGCAACCCAAAAAACAATGAAAACAAGATAAAATTTGGAAATGGCTTTTGCTGACCACACTCCTGTCACGTGACCACTGCATTGGTTCGGCGGAAAGAGTATATCCCTATTTATGGTACACATTTCTTTAAAATCTATAGATTAAGAAATTTTAAGAGAGTTAATAAGTTTCTATCAGTTTAATATAATCTACACGCAGTATTAGATGGTAATTTTCAAAATCCATTTTTTGAACTCACTACCTTCAAAATGACATTTCGCGAACGCAACAGTCAACTGTAAAAGTAGAATTCGCACACTAGTGCGCAAATTTTTGTAAAAAACACCTCCGTTTCTGGCCATTCTAAAAATAATTTGACTTAAGAATAATAAAATTTGGTTTACAAATTGCCATTTTACTAATTCAGGTGACGCAAATACTGAAAGAATAAAAAGAAATTTGTATTTAAAAAACCTTCCTTGACAACGTGATATTTTTAGAATTTTTGGAAGCGCTAACTGTTTACTATTGACGTATTTTGAATTTTTTAATAAGACAAAAAACTGTTCTTTTGAAAAAATATTATTCAAATATCGATGCGTGAAGACGTATTTACCGACGCATTCGCGCGTCTGAAGCACCAGCAAGGAACCAGGGAATGAATGAATTTTAGAGTCATTGTTAAGCAAATGATAAGCTATTTTATTGTCGACATGTGAAATTCCATAGCCTACTGATTTTGATCAGTGTTAAATTTATTTTTTGTTAATATATCTTGTAGAAATAATGATTTTTTCCAATATTATGGATTGTTGTTTTAGCTTTGTGCCCAAAAAAATTCCATTTTATTCCAGAAGGTAATACAAAAAATATACAGGTTGTCCTACGAACAAGTGCAAAATTTCAACTAAGATTAAGAATCAGAAATTAATCGACCCGTATATTTTCTTTTCTCGAAAAATCTTTCAGTTTCGAATCGTTGTCCGTTAAAGATAGACATTTAATATTTTATTTCCGAAAATACTTGACCAATTTCTATGAACCTTGGCATACTGACGTTATTTTAGTCCACTTTAGTCCAGCAGTATAATTTGTAGTTCTGTAGATTGTCCCAAAAGAGAGTTATCGAGTTCCTTTGACATTAATTTCTTGATAAATTTGTATCGTTTTCGAGTAAAAGAATAAAATGTGAAACGATGCAGTCAATATTAGCACAGAAAATAACACTTGATAATTCATTGCTAATCGTTACGCATTTTATTTTTTTACTCGAAAACGATACATTTTCAGAAAAAATCATGAGACATTTAAAACATTCTAAATTGAATGAGCTTTCAAGTTATCATAATGGCATGATTAGATTAAAATGTGTTGAAAAGTTACGAGATAACTAATTCTAAGAGGACTCCTAAATTCTCCTTTAAGGACACTCCACATCAATTCAAATTACACCACGGCATGATAATTGGAAAAATAGCCTCCATGCCGAATTTCACAAAAATTGGTTGAGTACTATAGCAGATAAAAAAAGAAATGTCAGTTTTGGAGGTCATCTTCAGAAGCCAATAACGCAAATCTGGAATTTTTTTTTTAGAAAATGAAAAATATGTTTCGGTTTATTTTTAGTTCTTAATCTATGGTTAAAATATTTGCACTTGTTCGTAAGACACCCTGTATACGGCAATAGTTAATACTGTGCATCAGGGGCGGCTATGGAAGTCGGATTTTAAGGTGGCAACTCTTGGGATATTGGTTCATAAATCATCCTAGGAATTTTCTTTACTGTTAGCAGCAAATTCAACTGAAGTTGGAAATTGCAAACTTCAGGCACATTAAAGCTTGTTAATTCAAATTTTGAGGTTAGCAATATAAAGCGTCGTTTACGTTTAATAACTAGTTTTAGTGACAAAATTAAAGCCTCATTTAGACTTTCTCAGCCTTCTTGATTCACATTAATAACGAATGGGGTATAGAAACGAGAATCGAGAGTTTCCATGAAAAATTTGTTTTGAAAAACAAATTACAATAATTAATATTTACAAATTACAATATTAATAATTAATAATTAACAATGTAAATGTTTGAAAATTGTAGCATAAAGAATTATTGAATTATTTATTGATGATAAACAGTACCTATTGGTGAATTTTAGTTTTTTCAAAAAAATTTAAAACTGAAAAGATCCTGAATGAATTTCAAATGAGATTTGTTTTGAGCATTGAAATCTGCTAAATATTCTTTGATGCTCTATCTCTTCTAATAACCGAGATCCCAATGGTGAGCATCAAAGTATGGACAAATTTTAGAAGCAATAGATATATAATTAGCATGGTAAGCCACGCTATAAATATACTAACATTATTTTGACAGCAAAACATAAAAAACCTGCCGAAAGGAGAAGCAAGAATTGGGCAAGAGAAACAATGGTGACCAAAAACATTGAGTTCATTAATGCAGAAGAAAGCGGAAAGATGATAATTGATAACGTTTTTCAAGCCATCAAATCAAAACGCAGAACCGTACTTTTTTGACAATGACGAATAATTTATTGTTGAAGGGTCAAGAGATGAAGAAAAACTAGAAAACGTATTTTTGACACTGCAGAAGTACATGGAGTACTCCATAATGACTTCTGGAGACAATAACTAATGAACACATGAATAAAGAATAACTTACCTGTGTCAATGTGTGCAGGCAAAGGACTGTCGAAACGGCTGAATTAACTTAGATTAATACTTAGAATTCTCATTAATAGGCAGAGTGTTTCAAAAGTATGGAGCAATATTTTAACCTCAGATAGAGCTTCTGAAATGGTGAAAATTTGCGAAAAAAAAAATTGGCTTATCTCAAATAGAAATTATTTTATAGCTCCCTGAATTTCGTTATGGAAATTCAATCTTTTCACTATCTCTTTTCAAAGGATAAGATAAAAGTACCAACTATTGACACCTTAAGCAGAAAAGGTTTATAGCTGAAATGTCTTTAAATATATTTTGCTCAAATTTATGTTGTTTTAGTTACTATTTCAACAAATATTTTAGATTTGCTTATTGTTGAATCGTTTTTGAAAAATATGCAAATTTTCGTCGGAGTGTAACACTCCCCAGTATTTAACATATTATATAAAAGTGGCTGAAATAATTGGATGCAGTTAATTGTTTGGTGTATACATTGTATACAGGGTGTAACAAAAAAAAGGGGATAAAAAACAACCCGCGATTTTCCAAATCAAAATAGAGCAAATCGACACCATTTACCTATATCCCAAGTTGCACCATTTGAAAGTTCGAGGGCCCCAAAGTTTGAAAAGTATTCTTGTTTTTCTCCAATCAATTTGTTTTGTATTGATCGATTTAATCGAAATTTAGTATAAATACTTTCCTATCTAAGTTACAAATTGTTTTTGTTCTAATGCTATTGTAAATTAATTATTTATTTACTAACAACTCAACAAAATTTTATGCGTCTTTTTGGTATATGTTATCCGATTGGCGTATTAATTTTTTTTTATTTTGAATATTTATTATTTCTTCGATTCTAGTGAGAAATGTTCACACCTTGTCATTTTAGAGAAATTGGGGTTAAGTTTTTTTTCCCCATATATAGGTGGACAGATGTTTTCACTTATGCAAATTAGAGGTCATTATAACTGTAGTCGAAGTTGCCTGGAAAATCCATGCAAAATTTTCCTTTGCCGCTTCAGTAAATAAAAAATTATATAAAAAAATCTATCAAATTTGAAAGACCGGCAAAATTGCAAATACATAGACACAACATACTTTTACTACAATTATTAATAATGACTCTGTATAAAAGAACATTATTTAAGTAAAATTAAGAGAAAAATCATTCATAAATTTTGAGTTCAAAGAAACAGAAGACTATCAAAATCCATTGGGCTTAGTGGCTATATTACACATCAATTCTATAATGTAATTTTAATGATCAGAAAGTGTGTATTATCTCCATAAATTCTTATTTCTCTCTACAATTTTTTCTTCAAATTCGATTATTTTCTATACTTCTGATTTTATACAGCAGTTTTTCTGAATTGAAATGTTTTCCAACTTTTTTCTAATATCTACTCTGATAATGAAAGTTCATTTTGAGTATAGACATAGATCAAATAAGTCAGTTTCGTTCATTATTACAATAATTATTTCGGAAATTTTTATCCACGAGTGTATATTGAGTCAGAGTTTCCAGCACACTTTTAACAACTATACCTATGAGATTAAATAAAATTGTTTAATTGTTGGACTTGAGTCCCAAAAAGACTCATTGTAAGGACTTGAATTGATTCTTAAAATAAATAATTTTAAGAGTTTATACAGCGTCACCATTAAAGTCGGCTCGATATGGGAAATTTTTTCATTATGAGGTATAGTTAAAATTTTATATAAGGAAAAGCTTTTGCTTCAAATTAGATGGAAAATGACAACAGCAAACGTGATTAAGCGGTGTTCGCTTGTCAGCAAATTTAACACTTCTTGCAGTGAATATCTAAAAATGGCATTTCTAGACGGAATTTCGGAAAATTTTATTTCAAAAAGTTGTTTGTAATGTAATTTTATAGACGTGTGCAAAATTTGAAAAACCTAGCGTAAAGTTGACATTTTAGACATTTTTGCCAAATAATTTTTTTCTTACAGTATCAAAATTAATCAAGCTGGTATAGATTGATGTATTTTTGAAATATATATTGTTACAAACAAGTTTAATAATAAATAAATTTTCTTTTACTTCAATTTTTTCAAAATTTCGATTTTAGTCACAAGAAAAATTGACATGAGCGGTGCAAAGTTATTATGCTTTCAATGATATTTAAATGTAAAACATTTTCCGGGATCAAATTAATGTAAGATTATGGGAAGACCGTCAGAAACAACACTAATTTAAATAGGTCTCTGTTTTCAGACTTTTTCAGAATATTTACCACTCACAAAAATTTGTTTTTAGATATGGTCTTAAAACTAAAATAATATTGGATTAAAGCCTGTTTTAACAATTTTTTCATAATTTTACATACTTGTAATACTGAAAAATATTATACATCTATACCTTTTTGAAAGAACGTTAAAATTATTAGAACTTTGCTCATATCAATTTTTTTTAAATTTATTTAAATTAGATTTAAATTTCCAAAATTATTAAATCTAGGAAAAAATATTTATTATGAAAAAAGCTTAGAACGTTGAATAATCCAAAAATAAATTAATTTATACTATGTTAGTAGACTATAAATTTGTAAAAAAAAGAATTATTTAACAAAAATGACTAAAATGTTAACTTCACGCTAGATCTCTCAAATTTTGCACACATGCATAAAATTGCATTAGAAACCACTTTTTTTATGTTATTTTTTTCAAATTCAGTCTAAAAATGCCAGTTCCAGCCATTCAAGAAATGTTAAATTTGTTGCCAAACGAAAGCCGCTTAATCACCGCTGTTATTGTCATTTTTTATCTAATATAAAGCAAAAACTGATCTCTACATCAAATTTCAACTAAACCTTATAATAAAAAAAATTCCCATTTGGAGCCGACTTTAATGGTGACACTGTACAATTATTATATTAGTTTAACAACTTCAATTTAATAAAGAAATTAATATTTTTGAAATTATATTTATCTACACTAAAATAACAAATGGTATTTTCTGCTGATAATAGAAACAAAGTATATTTCATTTTGCCACTTTTATCTTATCTATCATAATTAGACATTCACATTAAACATCAATTTTTTTCGTTTCCCCCGGACAAACTAACATATTATTACTAATATACATAATAATAATAATAATAATAGTTTATTCATGTCATTAGCCTCACAGCCTTACACAAGTCAGGTACAATGTATATAAATATTATAAAATGACAAATTAAAAAGTAAGAACAAATCACAGCAAGTTGCCCAAAACAAACATATAAAAATATTTAAGTCAGTGATTTTGAGGCAAATTTGAAGTTCAAAAATTCGTCATAGAAATAAAAAGAATTAACCATTAAAAAAGATTTAATTTCCTTCAGGAATGAACGTTCATCAAGGCATTTTATTCTTGTTGGCAGCAGATTGTAATACTTGGGAGCCAAAATATTGATGTTTTTCTGACTTTTTGAAAGTCGCACAAAAGGCACTCTCAGAAGATCTTTTTTACGAGTATTGTAGGACGAAACATGGCTCACTGCAGGAATATTCTTCTTAGCATATTTCAGTAGTTCGAATATAAACAATGAAGGCATTGTGAGGATCCCCAACTTAACAAACACATTTCTACAGTCATCTCGGTAACCTAGACCACCAAGAATGCGCACTGCTCGACGTTGTAAGGCAAATATGCGATGCCATTTAGCAGCCTTTCCCCACACCAAAATTGCATAGGCAATTTGGAAATGACATAGTGCAAAGTAGGCCGTCTTCAAGCAGTCACTGTCAACCTCATTTGCCAAATTTCTCAATGCAAAAACACTTTTACACAACCTAGATGAAAGACTGTCTATGTGACTCTCCCACGTCAGTTTATTGTCTACATTAACACCCAGATCAGGGACACCATGACCAGAGAGATCTCTCAGACCGAAAATCACATGAACAGTTTTGGCTAAATTAAGTGATAACTTATTTGATCTGAACCAATGTTCAGCTCTTGATTCTGCCTCTCCTGCTTGAATCACGAGATCCTGAAGATTCCCACCAACAACAGAAACTGCAGTATCATCCGCAAAGAGAAGGTCCTTTGAGTCAGGGGAAAATCATTAATGTAAATAATAAACAGCAAAGGTCCTAAAACTGAACCCTGTGGGACTCCATGTAAGACCTGAACTCTTTGCGAATATACATTATCTAATTTAACTGTTTGATATCTACATTTCAAATACGATTGAATAAGTTTGATAGAATCATTACAAAAACCATAAAATTTTAACTTATCTAGGAGCAAAGCATGTGACACACAGTCAAATGCCTTGCTCAAATCACAAAATACAGTATACAAGTATTGATGGTTTTCAAAGGCATCTGTAATCTGGTCAACCAGTTCAAGAACCGCATTTGATGTGTTTCTTTTACTTCTGAAACCATACTGACTACCATAGAAAATATTATTTGACTTAAAAAATGCTACAATTTGTTGTGATAGACATCTTTCAAACACTTTTGAGAGAACCGGCAGAAGCGAAATTGGTCTGTAATTATTTACATCATTTGCATCACCTTTCTTAAAAACAGGAATAATAAGAGCCTCCTTGAGACATTGTGGAAAACAACAATTCTCAATACAAATATTAATTATTTTACAAAGAGGAGAAATAATTAGATTTTCAATACATTTAATTAAAGGAATTGATATGTTATAAATATCTTTGGTTGATTTATTTTTTAATGAATTAATAGCATCTCTCAGGTTAACTTGGCTAATTTTTTTAATGGAAAATGTGCAATTTTTTGAGAAATATTGATGCATCAGTGTCACAAGGTCTTCCTCACAATCTGTAAGCCCCCTCAAAATGTTATCAGCCACAGATCCGAAAAAGTTACTAAATTCATTTGCAGATATATTTGAGTTTATTTGGTTCTTGCTCTGTTGACGTTTGCTATTTATAATTTGCCACATGGTCTTTGCAGAGTTCTTGGAATTTGAAATTAATTTGTTATTATTTCTTTGCTTTGCATGGATAATGGATTTTCTATATTCACGTTTGTAAGAATTCAGTTTACATTTTAGATAAGCAGATTTATTTTGTTTATATGCATCTGATAAGAAATGCAACTTTGATCTCATTTGTTGTAAGTCATTGTTGAACCAGTTATTAAAATTATTTTGCTCAAAATTGAATTTTAGATGTTTTTCAGGAAAGGCAGCCAAGAATGCATCTGAAATTTTATCTTGAAAAATATGAAACTTATTGTCGCAAGTTAAATTGGGATCGTCTAAAAAATCCCAAGAGATAGTGTCAACAATATTATAAAATAAAAGTTCACCTGATTGAGTTATCGGTCTGACAGATTTATAGGTTATGATTGATTTTCTGATTTCAGGTGGTTGAAAGTGCAAAATCTGGCCATCATGGTCTGAAATACACAAGTCCAAACTAATGCCACTGCTTACTTCAATATTAAAATTCATGAATATATTGTCTATACATCTATTTTGTCTAGTATTAGTTGTAATCATTTGTTCGAAGCCAAAAGTTGACAGTGTCATCATTAAAGTCGGCTACATATGGGAAAACTTTTTCTTATAATTTCTCAAAGAGAATGGCTAGAACTGTCATTTCTAGGATGAATTTGAAAAAAAAAAAATTATTTGAAAAACTTATTTCTAATGCAATTTTATGCATGCGTGCAAAATTTGAAAAACCTAACGTAAAGTTGACATTTTATGCATTTTTGATTCTTTTTTACAAATTCAAAGTTTACTTAACTAGTATAAATTAGATTATTTTTGGAATATCCAACGTTCTAATCCTTTTTCATAATAAATATTCTTTTCTAGATTTAATAATTTTGAAAATTTAAATCTCGTCATAAAAAAAATTGATATGAGCGGTGCGAAGTTCTAATGATTTTAACGTTCTTTCAAAAAGGTTTAGATGTATAATATTTTTCAGTATTAAGAGTATGTAAAATAATGAAAAAACTGTTAAAACAGGTTTTGATCCAATATTATCTTAGTTTTAAGACCATATCTGAAATCAAATTTTTGTGAGTAGTAAATATTCAGAAAAGGTTTGAAAATAGAGACCTGTTTAAATTAGTGTCGTTTCTGACAGTTTCTCTATAATCTTACATTAATTTGATGTTGGAAAATGTTTTACATTTAAATATCCTTGAAAGCATGTTGAAGTTATAATAACTTTGCACGGCTCATGTCAATTTTTTTTTCTACTAAAATCGAAATTTTGAAAAAATTGAAGTAAAAGAAAAGTATTTATTATTGAAATTGCTTGTAACAATGGATATTTTAAAAATAAAGCAATTTATTCCAGTTTGTTAAATTTTGATTCTGTTAGAAAAGAATTATTTGCCAAAAATGTCTAAAATATAAACTTCACGCTTCAAATTTTGTACAAATCCTTAAATAACATTACAGACAACTTATTTATATAAAATTTTCCAAAATTCGTCTAGAAATGTCACTTTCAGCCATTTACTGCAAAAAATGTTAAATTTGCTGACAGCACCGCTTAATTACGTTCATTAATTTAAAGCAAAAACTGATCCCTTTATCAGATTTTAACTAGTAATCCATTTTCGTTCTGCATTTGGCTTATCAATATGAACTTGTAGAATGACATAACATCATAGAAAGACATTGAAATGTAGTTGTAATTGTGTAATTCAATAAAATCTAACAAAAAATTTACACTTATTAATTTAAGTTAAATCTGTAAAACTTTCAAATTTTTCCAAGATTTTTTTTTTATTGTCATAGTTATGACTTGTGAACTAATTTTTCTATTTGTCTTTGATTAGTATCATGAGATTTTCATAAGTAGTATCACGAGTGGGTATGGAATTGCCGGAAATTTTCTATCTAAGATCAACAAATTTCCATCAATTTTGTAGCGGAAATATCACTAATGAAAATTATCGTTTAATACAAACGTGATTGGTCTATTTTGAAAAAATGAGTTGGTTTGATTCATCGAGAAAACGTAAGTTGAATTGTCATAAGTAATGCAGTAAATAGGTATAAAATTTTCGGAAATTTTCAAAATCAAATACGAGAATTTATTTATGCGACAAATACCAGTAGAATGAAGAAGAAAATTTGTTTCAGTTTCATCCACAGGCCAAGACAATCAAATGGACAAAAAATAATGGAAATTTCTATCAGAATTATTCAGCAGAAATAGAAATAATGGAACATGGAACGTGATTGGCCAATTTTGTATAACTATTAACTAAAAAGCTTAAAAGTACTTAGAATTTTGATTTCTGATAAATTATAAGCCTTTTAGATAAACATAGTTAAATTCAAATTTTTGTCCTAGATTCAAAGTAGGTCAAATCATAAGCTGTCACTATTATTCAAGAAAAATTTTTTCAACCTTGAACGTTCAAGAACACTGAAACTCTGTGGTTTGGATAATTATACAGTATTTAGCTAAAATCTCATTTGTCCAAAAATTAACAAAAAAATTGATATTAAATCAACGTTAAATTTTATCTCCATAATCTATATCTTGACTTTTTTTCAAATGTTAGTGACTTTAAGTATTATTAGATATTTATTGAAAAATTATACATATGCATTTTATGTTATTAACAATCAAAAGTACTAATACAATCCATCTTGAAAATGTAAAAGAAATCAAAAATCAGTCTTTGGTCTAGTTTCAATCCATTTTTTTATAGCAGGTAAAGCTTCGACTTTCTCTTTCAAAGCTCTAATATTTGGATATTTATCTAAAGCAGTGGCGTCTATAAAATAATCAAAAGCTGGCCCAAAACTAGCGAAATAAAGATCAGCCCAAGTAAGCTAAAAAAGTATAAAATTTGAAATTGTTGAAATATTAATTATAAAGTGTTACTTTTCCAGCAACTAGATATCCATTGTTTTTCTTGACAATTGCATCAAGACGTGAAAAATAATAAGGAACTGTTTCATTAAGAATCGTTTCATTCATTGCTTTCTTCTTAGCTTCGTCTTGTTCCCAATGCATTGCAGATATTTCTGTAAAAACAAAACATTTAAAAAAATTTGAATTTATTGACAAAAAATGCAATGGCTTACTTTGTCGCAAATCATTGACAGTGTCTACAACAGAGTCAATTTCCAAATTTTCCCAATCGTCTTTACCTCCAAGTTTGACAAGTTTTCCAACATATCTGCAAATAGCAATACTTTGACCAATTTTTTTACCATTGTATACCAATACGGGAAGTTGTCCAAAAGGAGTTGCTGAAATTTTATATTCAAAATAAAATTTTCAATTTAAATGATTAATAATTACAATCTTTGATTTTTGCCCAATCTTCTTTTTTTACTCTATTATCTTCAAAATCGATGTTGCCGTATTTGAAAAGAAATCGAATTGGTTCACTCAATCCTCTGCCATCAAAATAAGTAAGTTTGTAAGCAGGTGCCATTTTCACAAAAGAAACTCAGTAATGAGAGTAAGTAATAAACTGAAAGATTCTAATTATTGGCGGTTTTATATAGAGAAAAAAGTGTTGTCAGAATTAATTATAAGAGATTAACTTTTGTTGATTCACAGTGTTTGTAATCGTTTCGAGATAAATGGAAGCCAGAAATCACAAAATCACGTTTGATGTTTTGATAAGAAATTATAAATTAACAGTTTACCACTTCAAATAATACATTTTCTAGAAATTGCTTTCATTTGCACTAAAACTTGCATTTTTTTCAAGTGGTCTATTTCGATAATTTTTTAAATGATTGTTTTGTATTTTTGTAGATAACAAAGTATTGTAGAAACATGAAAAAAAAGTCCAGTCTTCGGCGAATAGCAAATTTATACAAACAAAATAAGTTTTGTCTAAATAGTAAGTTTGACAAGCCAAAAATACTCTTTATTTAATTTTTTTTTTTCAATTTGTTATATAAATGGGACACCTTATATTATTCAAAAAAGTGCCCTATTAGAAATTTATAGAAAACACCTATTTCAATTAAACTGAAATTTTGCATACAGAGGTTCTTAAAAATGTCTATCGGAGTAAAGTAATAATGACTTTGCTGTACTTCCGCTTATACCGTAAGTCAGCACTAACTTTGTTGTTTTGAAGGGAACACTCTGTAAATTATTTCATATTTAAATTCCTTGATACCTTAATCCAAAATCTATAGTTTTAGAGCTATTTACTGTATTTTAGAAAATTTAATTTCTGCAAAGGTCAAGAAAAATGAAAATTGTTCAAAAAACAATTACCTAAGCTGGAAGTTAATTATTTTCAGTATTCTGAAAACCTATCAATTGCCATAATGCATATTCATTTGTTGTTGATATCTGTCACAATAACGATTTTTAATAGTGTATTACGAAACAAGAATTGTAAAAAGCATATTACGTACAAGTGGAAGAGTTGCGTACGAGCGATCAAAGGAAGTAATCCAATCAATCTACGCGCACATAAATGCTTTACAACTCCATTTACTTTTTCTACGACCGCCCAACAACATTACTATATAAAAATATTGTAAAATGCCCAAAGAAATTAGATCATTTATTCAGTCAATAGCATTTGAAAATAGGCACACTAAATCTTCAAAAATTGCAAGTTTTTTAAGAGACGCCAAGGTATAATTTGACCTTGGTTCTTCACTCTGCCAAATTTCACAGGTAACAAGTTAGCCAAAGCAGATTCACTTGGGCAACCATGAGTTACGGTAACGGCCAGGATAGAATATAATCCTTTCCCTGAGTTGCGGTAAGCGGTTTTCTTCTGTAACGGGGGGTCTTAATCTTCTTCATTAATTGCGGTAAAAGATGTTTCCTTAAATTTTTTGATACATGTTTTCTCTTTTACCGACCTAATCGTATCACAAAAATGACTGAAACAAAGTGGTCATGCACAAATCACTTTTTCTCATTTTTTAAAAAATTCTCACACTCAAAGAAATTAGCGACATAGAATTTGTACTAAATGAAAGTAAAAAATTAAAATTTTATGACTATAAGATTTTTTTGACGCATTGGTTAGAGAAAGTTCAAAGTGGAATAACTTTGAAAATTCAAATATTTTGTTGTTGTGTCAGAACTTGTTTATGAGACACTCTTTATATTTGAAGATTATTTTATTCGAAGCGGAGAATTACTATCTATAAATTTTGTTAATAGAATTATTCAGTATTTTTACATTTAAAGGCCAATAATGGACTCGCTGGAACACCCTGTATAGATAGATAAAAAATTCAAATACTTGTCAGTTTGCACATCATTTAAGCATTAAAAAATCGTTCATGTTTGGGTGAGGAGGTAGACACGATGCGTTGAATCGTGAATGGAATGGTTATAAAAAATATAGAATTTGCAAAAATTATTTCAAAATATAAAAAAACTTATTTTATCGATTGTGTAGTGTATTATGACAAAGGGATTCTATTTGGCATTTCCGAAAAATCTCCGTCATCAGTGGTCAAAGTGCGCTGCAAGGCGGGGAGCTCAGCTGTCCTTAACGCAACTAATGCATAGGATTAAATTTATCCTTCTAAAGGCAGGTCAATTTTCTAGCCATTACTGCAACTAAGGTTCACCGGATTTACTTTGGATCCTTATTTTGGATAGGATACACAGGATGTCAAACTACAAAAATTTAAAGTACGACATTTATTATTACTAAAATACCTCACATTTGTGATTCATTCAATTTCGATCATCGATAATCACAACGACAATACAAAAGGGATGATTCCTAAATTAATATTTTTTTTGTGGTTGGAGTTGAATTGCAGAATACGTACATAAGGAGGCCCTTACTAGAGGGGTTGCTTGTACAATTTCGGCTATTTTCGATAGCGGTCGTAGAAAAAGTTAAAAGATATGGCAATTGTTCTATTAACGCATTAAAAATTATATTCTCTTTTATTGATATAAAATTTTTGAGATTCTTGCAATAATTGCATTGACAGTTACTGGTTATCTCTTGTTGGTTGGAAGAGAATTTAATTCTGCATGCATTAGTGAAACAATTGCTATCTCATTCCTTTTAAAAAAATCAAATTATCCATGATTGAAATTTCTTAATTTTGCAAACCAAGATTTTGACAGATATTGAAAACAGATGAATATACAGTTGCGCAGTTAATAGTGTTATTCTTAGTCTACTGGATGCTGAAACTTAGTTTTTAAACATTTTTTTTTTTGAACATTGTAAATGCAATTTTTTTCGATAAAACACTAAAATTATAAATTTTAGATTCTCTTACAGGTCATTAAACCTAAATTAGATTTTATCAAAGAATTCAGAAATGCAATAATTTGCAGGATGTTCCATTTAAAATAACAAAGTTAGTTCCGGTATAAGCGAAAGTGCATCAAAGTCCCCATTATTTTACTTCAATAGAACACATTCGAAATCCCCAAAAGGCCGGTCCTCGTGAATGACCCTGTATAAGGTTTTTCAATTGCAAATAGAATTCTGAATACATTTTAGTTCAAACTTTAACCGTTTTGAAATAATTGCTGATGGAGTATCTGCTTTAAAGTTTTAATTTCTCGAAATTCTTTAACAACAGACAAATAAATTTGTACAAGAGCGTCTCAAAATTCAATACAGTGTGTTACAAAATTGTGGTCAAACATTAACTTTAAAATTAGAGCAAAAATAATTTTTTTCATTTGCATAATTTGCATAAAATGCATAGAAATTATAGAAATTGTAGTATATTTAAAAAATTATATCAAATCTTTAACAGCTTCAAGATAATACGCAAACTTCAAAGGGAAGAATAATTTCAACGAGAAGAACAAGTTAATTGAATTTTTAGTTGTGGTTGAAAATTATTTTGAACAACAAGAGCAAAGAGTTATATAACTATTTAAAATGTGTGATGTGTCATTAGCAGATGGCTATGGGAAAAGCTTATCTATGTCCGAAAAATGATGAAAGAATATACAATGTGGTCTCATTAGTTTAGGGAAATCGAAATGACTCTACAGATTTGTAAAAAACACAGAAATTTTTATCACTACAGACACAACTGATAAAATCTTATCAACGATTAAGATTTCTGAGAATATCTACTAGAACAATGTGATATGGTTTAGGATTCTTATAAGTTAGTTAAAATAAAATGTAAAATAAAAAATGGAGAATGAACAACTACCTCCACAAAACTGACGACGGGCTCATTTACAAAAAAAAAAAATGAATCTTTAGAAATTCGTCAGAAAATTTGTTGCCAATGCTATTTTTTAGGCTGTAGATTCGTTGGGGCTAAAAAAATATTTTTTTGTTTGATAACTAAACGCTATTGAATTTTCTTCTTTGGATAATGAACAAAATACCAAAAAGTGCTTAACAACCTGTTTTATAAGCTTGCGTTTAATCCACTCCAATAATTCAAGAAGACACTTATGGGAACTTGAGGTGAAAGGGGGTACCATCTTTTTAAATAATTTATCACGACAATTTGAATAAAATCACACAATAATCATTTGATTTTCTTTAATTTGGGCCAAAAATTTCTCAAAAAACAGAACCTACTAAAGAAACAGATCTAACTAAAAGTCTTCTTTTCCCATTTTGCCTCACGCCTCAGGGGCAGAACAGGATGTATTGTTTGGAAATTTTCAATTTTTTCGCGTACCAAATTCGCAAATCATCATCATTGTCAAAACCGCACACGACAAATTTTTTACAGCGCACACAGTTTATCTAGAATATAGTTTTTTGCAATAAAAGCTGCAAAATGATTTTCTAGTTTTTTTGAATTCATTTTCTTTCCTTTATTT
The DNA here is from genome assembly GCA_030157265.1 of Latheticus oryzae. Lineage (NCBI taxonomy): Eukaryota > Metazoa > Arthropoda > Insecta > Coleoptera > Tenebrionidae > Latheticus > Latheticus oryzae. The sequence goes on along the minus strand of CM058048.1, from coordinate 16,983,064 downwards.
TTCCATTTGTTTTTTTAGCTTGTTTTTCTACTTTTATCAATAGTAAGATCATAAGTGCTTAACTCTTGTCGGCAACATTTTTATTTATTGATTTTTATTCGTCCTGTTGGATTCCTTTTTGTTAATTTTATCGGGATTGCAGGACCGGGGCCAAGGATGATTAAACCCTTATTTTTGTCGACAAGTTTCGCTGATTTATTTTGTGAGCTTTTTCAAGACAGCTATAACTACATTATTTACAATGAGCACACAATAAAAGAAATTTTTTGCTTACAGAAAAGGATGACACATTTTTATTCTAATGCAAACATTGTTTTGGTTGACAAGTTTCGGGTAGGCAACCCATTAAACTCCTAGTCTTTGTTATTGATAAAATTACATTAAAATTAACAGTTTAAATTAGTCAACAATTCTAAAAGAAAAGATCTAAAAAGTATAATTGTAAAACTAGCAGTTACAGAAGAACAGCGGGATATACTGAGAAATAAAGCAGTCAATGTTATAACTAACCACAGTAGGAAAAAAGAAAGTGTTAAAGGAACAAAAAGAGTACTTGAGAAACAAATTAAAACAACTAAAGAATTTATAAATAACCACCCCGAAATTATTGTGAGTAAATCAGATAAAGAAAACAATACTCATTTTTCGTAGTGAATCGTAGTGGAGAGGTGTGTGTTTTCTCGTGCTTCAGTTTGAAAGGGTTTTAATTGGTTATAATTTGATATAACCATGCAAGTGTGGTATTGAATTATTCCTTGAACTGTGGTAAGTGGCGACTCACATATCCTTTATTTAACGTCAGTTTTTTGAAGTGAATTATTGCATTTTATTCGGAAGAGATAAGATAATTCTTTGCTATCAGCGACCGGCGCGCACGTGTTGCGCGTCTGCAACTTTCGCTCGTGACGAAAAATTGGACAGTCTTCACTCGCTCTGTGTAAGAACAACATCTTCTGATCGGACGAACTGCATTTATTTTTCTTCAGAATTATTGCAAATCTGATTATTCGTACTTTGCGTTAAATTAATATTTTTAGAATTCTTGTCGATATGGATAAGACCGATAAGAAGTGTTGCCATTGCTTTAATGATTTGTCTAAATCCTCTCGTATCGAGTGTGATGGATGTAAATTGGGACTCCACATAACTTGTATTCCTAATTTAGATCCCGAACTCGCTGCCATTTTGAAATGAAGTCGTCCAAAAAACATTAAAATTTTTTGTAATCGATGTGATTTCACTGTTGCTGCTATTTCTGATATAAAACAATCTATTAATGATTTACAACAGACGTTTCAAAACAAGCTTTCTAACCTCGAAAAGTTAGTTAGCAACTTATCAGCGGCCAATCTACAATCTGTTAACAAAGAGGAAATTATTTTTGAATCCGTGGAGAGATCGATTAGGGCAAATAACGTTGTATTATTTAATATTGTTGAAAAAGATGGTGTTTCGGATGTTGAGAAAGTAAATGATGCGCTTGCCATTATCGACCCCTCCCTGGTCGCGCTTCCGGAAAATATTTTTCCCATTGGTAAAAAAGACGGCAGCAAATGCCGTCCTATAAGAGTGCGGTTTAAATACCCAGAACAAGCGCGCCTTTGTCTTTGCAAAAAATCCTCTCTCATGGCTTCCGATGAATTTTCTCGTGTGGCTATTCAGGACGACAAAACTCCATCTCAATTAAATTTTTTGCAAGAACTCCGCAACGATTTAAAAACCAGATTACACTCTGGTGAAACTAATCTCACTATTAAATATAAGAACCGAGTTCCGCAAATTGTAACTTCTCAAAAAAACTAGTATCCGGCAAACCTTTGTGCTTATCCATATTATACACCAACATTGCATCAATTACGGCTAAATTCAATGCTTTATTACTCGATATTAATACTTCCAATCCTGACATAATCGCCTTAACCGAAACATGGTTGAATTCAAATATACCCGACTCTATTATTTCTATTAGTAATTATATACTGTTTCGTCGTGATCGTCATAATGGTCGAGGTGGAGGAATTTGTATCTATATAAAAAACTCACTAAAAGATTTTTTTACTATTGAGGAAATAAACAATCTATCATTATCTTATGACTCCATTTTCATTAAATTTTCTAATAAATTATTTAGTTTTACCGTTGCTTGTATTTACAGACCTCCATCTAATTCAAAATTTAATTCACTTGCTTCCGATCTAAACCTTGTACAAACACTAGAAACCAGCTATTTAGAATTACCTAACTTAATGACTTTGGGTGATTTTAATTTTCCTTCTATCAACTGGGATCTAGAGTCATACTTAGGAACAACTTATATCGAAAATGAATTCATCACAATGCTTAACAACAACAATATTTCACAGCTGGTTAAGGCACCCACAAGATATCGCTTAACACAATCGCCGTCTCTTCTCGATTTGGTTCTTGTTAATGATGAAAACTTAATATCAGAAATTAGAATCGAGGACCCAGTTGGGTCGTCTGATCACTGCGTGATTAAAGTCTCAGCTCAGGTCATGTTATACACTGAACCCAAAATTTTAGTTAAATCATATGCCCGAGTTTCTTATGAGTCGCTGAATGAGGAGATAGCTAGACATGACTGGTCTCAATTCGACACACTACAGTCTATTGAGCAGCAATGGCGTTATTTTACACAAACAATTGATTATTACTTAAACAAACATACTTCTTATTATATCTCTAAGATGTTTTCTCATAAACCATGGATTGAAACATCTTTAATAAACAAAATTAAGTACAAAAAACGTCTTTGGAAAAGATTTAAAATTACAAAAAACCAGGAGGACTATAATCAACATCGACTTTTCTCCAACCAGCTAAAAATTGACATCCAAAATGCTAAATCTTTATTTGAACAAAATCTGTTAAAGAACCCAAAGGCTTTTTACGGTTATCTGCGCAAGCAGTTACAAACTAGGGTCTCCATACCAGTTGTCCGCAACAGCGCAGACTCATTGTGAAAAACTAATTTGGAAACTGCTAATGTTTTATCTTCGTTCTTTGCGTCAACCTTTACGAGTACCAATAGTTTTCCATCTTTAAACTTGAATGACAGATTTCCAAATAATGACACTCTGTCAAATGTAATTTTGGACAGAGCCTTGTTAGCTAAATTAATGTCACAAATTTCTGATAAAAGTGCTCCTGGGCCAGATGGTTTGTCTCCTAAGCTTATAAAAAAATGTGCACCCCACTTAATTGGTCCTATTCTACGACTTTTTGATACCTCCTTAACTACTGGTGCACTACCCAAACAATGGTCTGCAACTGCAACAGTCACGCCAATATTCAAAAAAGGAGACAAATGCAATGCGGAAAATTACCTGCCCGTTAGCCTTACATCGATTATATGTAAGCTTCTAGAAAAGATTATAGTCAATAGTATCTTTGAATACTTGAACTGTCGGAATCTAATTCCATGCAGTCAACATGGCTTTATACCGGGTCGTTCCACGATAACAAACTTGTTATCAGCTTGCAACCAGTGGACCAAAACGCTAGACTTAGGAGACAAACTAGATATCATCTTTCTCGACTTCAGCAAGGCTTTTGACAGAGTGCCGCATAGTCTATTAATTTACAAATTAAAACGGATTGGTATTGCTGGAAAACTATTAGATTGGATTGAAGAGTTTCTTTGCAACAGAACATTCGCAGTTCAAGTTGGAAACGCACTATCAGAAGAGCAAAAAGTTCTAAGCGGTGTTCCACAAGGGTCTGTGCTTGGACCTTTGCTATTTACCATTTATACATCAGACCTTTTAACATCTCTCCGATGCTCCCATCTTGCATACGCGGACGACTTAAAAATCTTTGGGAATCCATCTAAGTCAAATTTGCAAAACGATCTAAATGCAATTCTTGGTTGGTCTGAAGATTGGATGTTGCCTCTCAATTATAGCAAATGTACTGCAATGTACCTTGGTAATAATAACCACAAAATACCTTACAAACTAGGAAATAATAATATAAAAGAAGTTGTTACTCAATTAGATCTTGGTGTGCTAGTCGATAATAAATTATCTTGGAGCGAGCAGTGCACAAAAGTTAGTCGTAAAGGTTTTTCCATGCTATATTTAATGAAAAAAATATTTTTTAATCCTTCTCACGACTTTTGTGCTAAGCTCTTCGTCACTTACATTAGACCACACATTGAATATGCTGCTCCTGTTTGGCGTCCATTGTATGATAAAGACCAGAAACAGCTCGAGCGGGTTTATCACGCAGTGACACGATGGCCAAGGGGCTTATCAGGGACTGCATACGAGGAGAGATTAAATCAACTAAATCTTCCCACATTAACGCAAAGACAAGACAGAGCCGATCTTATTCAAATATATCGACTTACTCACAATCTTTTTCCCGAAAAGAGTTGCCATTATTTGACATTAAACACTGATGAGAGGTTAAGAGGACATAAATTTAAAATGAAAAAAGAATCATTCAAGGGTAGAGTTCGACAAAATTATCTAACTAACCGTAGTTTTGGCTTGTGGAATAATTTGAATTCAGATATAGCAGAGGCTCAGACAGTCTATTCGTTCAAACAAAAGTTATCATTGTAATCAAATAATAATAATACATCAGTTCAATACTAAAACTATTTAAATCATATTATTTAACTCCATTTATTTCATATACATCTCTTCACTACTTAAAATTATTGGACAATAGGTTTGCCTCCGCAATAAAATTAATATAATAATAATAATAATAATAATAATACTGTAGTGATGTATAAAAAAGAATATGAAGATGAGATTAATAGAATGTTAAGTGACACAAACATCTATACAAAATTAAATAAGGACCCAACTACTAGATTTCAGATGGAAGCAAATAAGGTGATGTGTGAATTGGAACAAAATGGACACATAACAGAAATACAATACAAGAACATGAAGAACAACAATTGTACAGCCCCCAAGTTGTATTGTTTGAGAAAAACGCACAAGACCTCGTTATCATTGAGACCTACAACTACTATAAAGACCCCTTCATCACACAGCACTTTTTAAGGTAAAACACCCTGATTTTCAAGGGTTAACAGAAAAGCACAAAAATGAATATGGTTTCGTCCAAACAAATTCAGAATGTGACTGATTCCTCATGAGTGTCCACAAAAGTGGACTAGTGCGTAGCGAATTCACTCCCATGTTTCTAAAACTAGGTGTATTTAAAAAAAGCAAATTTATTTCTACAAAAAAAAGAATAGTAATGTAATAATACTCATAATTAAACAAAAACAAAAAAAATACATCGAAATAATCTATTATACTCGCTCGTCCACTTCAATATTAATTCTGATTCATTGATGCACTTCAGGGTCACTGTAAAAAAAAAAAATTGTTGAAGTATGAAAAAAAGTTTTTTGTATATACCTATATTCCATGAAATGTGTGAATGCAGTTTCAAATTCGATCCTTTGCGTGGTGCTTTCGAAAATTATTAGCACATCTGACTTTTGGGCCTCTTCGAAAAAGTTTATTTCAAGTTGGTCATATTCACTATTATAAGTTTCTATTTCTTCTCGGTAAATGGTCGAGCGGTAGAGTTTTAATCCATTTGTTGCATTAGTTTCTCGAATAATTATAGCCTGGCTTTCAAAGAAAAATTTTATTTCAGCCAAAAATAGGGGCACATTTTCTTCTATTTTAACACATGCTAAATACGACATTTTTATAGTTTTATTGTACTTCTTATTCAGTCTGTCAATGTCAACTTGATAACACTGTTCTTCACGTGGTTTACTTTACATGTACTGGGGAAGTTTTTTTGTATAAAACACAACAAAAAAACAAGGTACGTTTCTGTTTCTTGTTAATGTTTTTAGTAAAATCTGTTTTTCTTTCGAATAGATGGTTAGATTAAAACTAGCAGTCGAAATGAGTGTCTTGAAGAATTTAACTATAAGATCTAATAGCAACCCGGAGACGGATTGCTGGGTGGCCATACTAAAAACTGCGGTGGCATTCAATAGTTTGAATGCTTTTTACGATGGATTATTTTATAAAAGTGAGATACACGTCGTAAACTGCCGCACTATCGAGCTGAACCTGCTATTAGGGGCAGGACAGAAACAAGTGTCCATTAAGTTTGGATCAAGGGACGAAATGAATGAGTTTTGCGCAGCCATAAAGTAAGAAAAATTTCTCTACTACCTATTTCACCTATTTAATTTATAACAGTTATAGGAGTCTATTCTGTAATTTTCCCCTAAATTTTTAAAGGGGGTTCAAATTCATTTTCATGATAACAACATTTAGAAGCCCTTTAAAATTAAACGGAAAGTTATAGAATAGATCTCATAAGCTGTTTAACAAACCACAAAAAATAATTAAATAAATAAAAATAGATGTGCATTTGAAGTAGCATTATAGTATTAAGAATTAAGGACATCTTGCGCTTGTATAGCCCACACAATACAATACAAGCTGTATTTTTTTGCAGCTATACTGAAGGGATTGTAGCTGCGTAATCTTCGCCAGCCTCCTCAGCAACACCTTCCCCGCCAAGGAGCTCACTGAGTTCATCTGACAACCCTTCACTATCACCTAGCTCGGTGGAAGAAGAAAATAAATAAAATTGATTGTATACAGGCTGATTCGTAATTTGCGGACCCAAGGCATGAGGTGTTGTCAAGTAGTAGCCAAGGAACATCAGAAAAATGTTAAAAACATTTTTCGTGACTTGGATGAATAAAAACAGAGTGGCCAAATTTAAAAATTTTAATCAAAAATATTAAGTGGCCCAACAGAAAAACAGGGCAAAATCTTTGAAAAAATGTTAATCTTAAAATATACGGGGGTGTTTTCATGATTTTTTCTGCTTTTCTGTTTACCCTCGAAAATCGGGGTGTTTTACCTTAAATTATTGAGTGTGTGCTGAAGGGGCCCACTGCTTTTAGTTTACCCTTGAAAATCGGGGTGTTTTACCTTAAAAAGTGCTGTGTGCTGAAGGGGCCCTTATGGTAGTCCTACAGTAAGTTCGATTAGCTAGTTACAATTTAGCACGTTTTTTACATCAAAAACTACATCCAATTACAACACACTTTCCATACAACATTAAAAATTCATTCGAAGCAATCAGAATACTCAGAGAGGTTAAGTTACAAAAAGGTTATGCTCTTATATCACTAGATATCACAGCGTTATTTACTAACATTCCCAAAGATTTAATTATCCAAATTTTAAAAAAAACGATGGTCACACATTAACAGATATATTGATATCCCCCAGGATTAGTTCCTCAAACTGCTTAATGTATATTTCAACGGGAATTACTTTAAATTTAACGATGAATTATATTCACAAATTGATGGCACCACAATGGGGAGTCCTGCAAGTCCTGTGTTAGCGTCGTTCGTGGTGGATGAGTTGATCGGTTTTGTAAAAAGTGAGGTTGATTTCGAGGTACCTATCTTGATGGTATACGTTGACGACACATTACTTGCTGTACCAAAAAAATGAAATTAAACGAATACACAATATATTTAACAGATTCCATAGTGAATTACAATTTACAATAGAAATTGAACTTAAATTAAATAAATGAGATTCCGGGCTTTATGAACCCTTAACTTACGTTAAGTATAGATACTGGACGAGGTTTCCGACACTAAGCAAACTACACTTTTCTGAGGATTACCACCTAAATTAATTTAACTCAAATAATTAACTTTTGCACAACAAATCCAAACACACAGTTAAACCGATAGCCAAAGTTAAAGTCAAAACTAAAACCAAAAGCAAAAGGCCCCTTTTCCCTAATTACCATTGGTTTTATAGTACCCCTGCTACTCCTTGCAAATCCGCGAAAGTACGACCTATCACCCTCACATTGTGAATTGCTATTCATTATCTCCTAAAATCAGTACCTCCCTAAACGACCCTATTGGCATATTTACATTTACTCCCACTCATTTCATCCCCTACCTAAATAACATAAATTTGACAAACAATAAAATAATTAACAGAAAATGAATTAATTGACCATATTACGTTTTCGTCAAGTTCCCGACAAACAAAGAAATCATACTTAATTACTAATAACAAAACAAGTTGCACTGCCGTAATTGGCATCACAAATCTTAGCAACACTATGATTATTAATCTTAATTACAATTTCATAATTTTTTTCTATGAGCTGTTAGTTTAGTCATCAGATATTTAATCATGCTTTCTACCTTATAGACCCAAGTACTACCTATTTATCCACTAGAAAATTTTTTATTAAATTTGTTCACTCGCTCACACTCATTGATACAACTGGAATTTTGCTACAGTTAGACTTTGAATAAAAAAAATATTTCATGCTAGAATTGGATATTAGTATTATAATGAAATCAGCCCTTACAATTTCTCTAATTTAAAATTACCTTTATGATGTGATGTGACGACTCCAAATTTGGCATTAAGACAATATTTTCATCTTTACACAATTAAACAAATAACAATTATAGAATATTGCAAATTCACAGATTTAGCAATTTTCTCACACATTCCTAACATCTGGTTAACAAACTTATCTCCTATGTAGCATGCGAGACGAATTTGACCATTATCTGGCGACTAACACTTTACTTTTTTTCAAGAATTGAAAAGACAAAGGTTTACAACTATCGCTTTACTTTTGCTAAGAACCCGAATCCAGATGTGGTGTTAATTTATTACTTTGAAAGCCAAAATCATGTAAGTCACTTTAACTATCTCTCGAAACAAAGTCTAGGATTTACAAACTGACACATCTTCCATTATCGATGGGACAGTTCTGGATACTTTGTAGTATAGAGATGCAGATGATTGGCAAATTTAACAAATTTATAAGAAACATACCTCACAAAAAGAATTATTCAAAATCACGGTATTTGATAATTATCCGGGATGTTACAGTACCTAGCCGCGTAATTAAGGTAATGTCATTTTTTCAAACTTTCAGTGATGGTAACTATGATTGCTGCCTTATGTGTAATTGTTGATTTAAAAAATTTATTTAATCAAATGTATAACCTGTGAACTTGATTTTTTTATTAAAAAATTTCAGTACTGATTTTTGAAAAAAATTTATAATCAAATAAGGGAAAAATTATGTTTCCAAAAACAGAAAAATTCAGGTTTCTCAAATAATTACAAAATACCATAGACTGCTATTTGAAAAAAAAAGGGTTAATTGTCGCCTTCGGTAAACTAATGAGTGAAAAAAATATTATTCCTGCCTAATTTGCAGTTTTTTGACAACTTTTTTATTTCACATATCATTTATTGAAATTTAACAATATACAGGTGTTCCAAAAGTATAGGATAAAATTTCAACCACAGTTAGTGATTCTGAAATGATTAAAATGTGCGAAAGAAAATTTGTTCTATCTCAAAGAATAACTATTTTATAGCCCCCTGAAGTTCGTTATGGAATCTGAAATTCTAAACTATATCTTTTGAACGGTTAGACGAATAATATTGAAATTTTGCACAACAACTAATCAAAAAGTATACTTTCGAATGGTGCCGGCAAACTTCTGATACAAATATGCAATTTCCGGTTACAGCACTTCCGATGCAGTTTTTAGTATAAAACTTTTTTTTCTTCTGGTTAAGTCCATATTTTTAAGTGAAAATCTGATGCGCCAATCAATTCTGCACAAAAAAGGTATACCTTAAGTGTCTAAAATGCACCGTTTTCGTAAAATCTGAATTTAAATAGAAGACTGCATTTTTAAATTTCACTTCAATTATGGAAGTTGATCACCATTTGTTACCTTGGAAACACTATCCATTCATAAACCTAAGAAAAATTTGCAGAATTCAAGGTTTAGAAATTTAAAATTCTGTTTTATTCTTGATTATTTTATTTAACGAACATTTTTACATGATTATTGAGGAATGCTGAAGAGGCACAGTCTCCACTGAAACAAACTGAATCACATTCACATCACTATCACTATCTGTCCCAGAAATAATGCTATTTTACTCTATTCTGAGTCCAAGATGTAACTTTCATTTTCAGATTTCTTTCTGAGTCGTAGTAAAGACAGCAAGAGCTATCAACATACCAAAAGAATTTTAACAAAAGCTTAAGAATCGTATGTGTTAGTTTGAAAGACATCTAAAGCTGTTTTAGCATTGTTACATCAGTGGTGTGTTCGAGATTTTATTTTATTCTAAAACTGCAAAATTACTATCTATCAAAACGTGCTAGTTCAATACTAAAATTAAATTTAAATTGAATTAAAAAAAAATGTGACAGAGCTCTCTCTATGCGCCATGGAGAACTAAGAAGCACCACAACGTCATCTAACTGAACGACATTGTCAACTACTTTGCGTTGCGCAGGTTGCGCTAACGGCTAAGCTTAAGATTTCAAGGTTGAATTCAAATTTAATAACAATCGATAAATTATTTAGTTTTCATTTTGTTATTTAAAATTGAGTTGTTTTTAAAAAAAATCTCATTAGACAAGACTGTTTTGTCGTTTGTGTTTTTTCTTAATAAGTGATGAAAAAGTTTGAGGTTATGTCGGTCGCTGTTAAACTGAAGTTTATAAACAGAACAACAAGTTAAAAACAGTTACATCTCGGACTCAGAATAGAGTAAAATAGGGAACATATCATTATTTCTGGGACAGATAGTGATAGTGATATGAATGTGATTTAGTTTGTTTCAGTGGAGATTGTGCCGCTTCAGCATTCCTCAATAATCATGTAAAAATGTTCGTTAAATAAAATAATCAAGAATAAAACAGAATTTTAAGTTTCTAAACCTTGAATTCTGCAAATTTTTCTTAGGTTTATGAATAGATGTGACGCAGCACGTGTCAAAAATTCTTTGGATAGTGTTTCCAAGGCAACAAATGGTGATCAACTCCCATAATTGAAGTGAAATTTAAAAATGCAGTCTTCTATTTAAATTCAGATTTTACGAAAACGGTGCATTTTAGACACTTAAGATAGGTATACCTTTTTTGTGCAGAATTGATTGGCGCATCAGATTTTCACTTAAAAATATGGACTTGACCAGAAGAAAAAAAAGTTTTATACTAAAAACTGCATCGGAAGTGCTGTAACCGGAACTTGCATATTTGTATCAGAAATTTGCCAGCACCATTCGGAAGTATACTTTTTAATTAGTTATTGTGCAAAATTTCAAAATTATTCGTCTAACCATTCAAAAGATATAATTTAGAGTTTCAGATTCCATAACGAACTTCAGGGGGCTATAAAATAGTTATTCATTGAGATAGAACAAATTTTCTTTCGCACATTTTAATCATTTCAGAATCACTATCTGTGGTTGAAATTTTACCCTATACTTCTGAAACAGCCTGTATATATCAATTAATCGCTTGCAGCGTTTTTTACCGAACACTCTGTATTATTACGCCTGGGACCACATTAAGAATCTTGTTTATTATGTTGCGTTTGTACCAAATATTCGAGTGTTAAAAATCCGCATAATCAATGTTTCCAACCTAGAGTAACCTGAAGTAATTTTGTAGTTACAAACCTTAAAAAGATTAGAACATGTTACCATGAATCCTGTATAAAAGAATTATTGCAAAACTAATAATAGAAAAAATAAATAGATAAATATTCTTATTTTCGATTTCAAATCATAGGTAAATGATATCATAAAAAGAATCCCACTAGATTTTAGGGCATTTTCAGATATTATTATAAATATGAATATACATTATATACGAAAGTTCTCTAAAATTTTATATTGTATATTTCTATAAGTGTCCCAAGTACAGAGAGTTCATTTCAGCATGATCATGACGAAACTTTGTTATCTTGAATAGATCACTATGTACATTATTGCGTTTTTAACAAATGTAACGTTTGCAATAGTCATCAAAAATAAAAATAATTAAAAAACTAAGTAAGCTTAAAGTCAACTGTTTCCAGTATTTAATAGACCATTAATGACACTATTAGTTGCACAATTGTATATTCATTTGTTTTCCTTATGTGACAGAATATTGATTTTTGAAGTTAAGAAAATTTAATCATGAATAAATCTTTTTTTTTAATTTAACAATATAGCAATTGTTACATTAATGCATGCCGAATTAAATCCTCTTTCATTTGACGTAAGATAAGGAATATCTGTCAGTTGTAATTCTATGTAAAATCCCCAAAAAATTGTAGTTGACAGATGCCTAAGATCTATATCAAATTGTAAAGAATTTAATTCTGAATGTATCAGTGAAACAATTGCTATATAGTTCCATCTAAAAAAATCAAGTTATCTATGATGGAACATTCCTAACTTTAACAATGAATTCTGTGACACATTAATTTTTTTGTATTGAGCAGGAGGCAGTGCAAAAACTAGCATATACAGGACGGCTCACCGCAGCGCCATTTTATTTTATAACGCGTATAAATCTTAGTTTTAATCAATCATGGTTTAAACTCTATATTCGGTCGTCTCAATCCATTTTTTGATAGTTGGTAGTGCTTCTATCTTTTCTCTCAAAGCCTTAAGATTTGGATATTTTTCAAAAACTTCACTACCAACAATATTATCAGAGCTTGGTTTCATACTTGCAAAATAAAAATCAGCCCATGTTAACTGAAAAAAAAAACATATAAGAAATCACTGACTATTTAATTCATCTATCATTCAATGTTCTTCAACCAATGAAAAAACCACAATTTTAGACATTTCTATGGTAACAAAAGAATTGCAACTTATATAATGTAATGAATCCATCGAATATTGTACTAGTCTTAAGAGTGAATATTTTTAACAAATGAAAATCATTCTTAAAACTTTACTTACAGCAGCAATAATCCCCATCATTGTTATTGCCAAATCATCTCACTTCAGTTAACATTGTAATTCAACAAGATTTTGAGAGTCTAAACAGCTAATTAATGTATTGAAAGCCATTTATGTGAGACGCTTTCTGACACTTATGACAGTTATCAAATATTTGTCAAAATAGCGCAATCATAAATAACTTGATTTATAAATTATTTCATTTGGGTTCGAGAGATTTGATTCATTAAGTAGTCCACCGAATACGATTCGTAGTAAATGTTCTGCAGATCATTTTTCCGGTGCTGCAACTCATGTACAACGGCGCTTTCGAATTCGACTCGTGCAAGCACTTGTTAAATTTATAACCCAGCGTAGCACCACCACAGAAATAATCGGCATAACATTGACTACATGTCGTATTACATATGATTATATTCTAGTAAATACCTTTCCAGCAGCTAAATATCCTTTATTCTTTTGCACAATTGCGTCTAAACGCGACAAATAAAATGGTAAAGTTTCAGTAATTACTGTATCTTTGAGTGCTTTCTTTCTAGTTTCGTCCTGCTCTCTATAAAAAGCAGATATTTCTAAAAAATAGAAAAATTATAATACTTACACTTAAAAAGAAGTTGTTTTACTCACTTGTGCGCAAATCATTAATTGTATCTACAACAGCGTCAATTTCTAAATTTTCCCAATCGTCTTTACCTCCAAGTTTGACAAGTTTTCCAACATATCTGCAGATGGCAATGCTTTGATTAACTGTCTTACCATTGTGTTCCAATACAGGTAGTTCCCCAAAAGGAAAAGCTGAAATTATATTTAATTTTTTCTTCCTAAAATCAAATAGTAAACACTAACTTTCTTTTATTTTAGGCCAATCTTCTTTTTTGATTCGCACATCTTCGAAATCAATGTTACCATATTTAAAGAGATAACGAATCGATTCCGAAAGACCTCTAGTATCAAAATAAGTTAATTTATAAGCAGGTGCCATTGTAAATGTACACGCAATTCCTTAAGTTGATTAATGAAATGATATCGTAGTTGTTGCTTTTTTTATATACTCATTTAATCTTCTATTCTTATCTTTTCAATTGTATCAGTTATTTTTATTCAGTAATATTTACGGTAAATTTTTTGAGATTAAAAGTCAATTATGAAATATACCGATTTATGTGTGTAAATTTTTAGATAAATTTTACAAGTACTTGAAATTTTTCTAAAGTAATTTTCTTTTTTTGAAGAGGTTTGATGTGTTAGAATTAAAGTTTTTACTTTTAGATCAAATTGCACAAGTAGACACTACACAGGAGTATTTCGTTTATATCCAATAATTCCACAAATGTGAGAAAAATTAGGAGTCGCTTCAGATGCTTCGATTCTTTTACATTTGCCAGATTCTTTCAATCGTCTTAAATTCCTATTTTGTGGCTTTAGATTTAGATTTTTTAAATTCTATAAATCTCGAAAAATGTCTAAATTCTTCTATACAATGTGTTTCAAAAATGTGAAGTAATGTTTTAACCACAGATAGAGCTTATGAAGTGATAAAAAATTTTCGAATGGAGCATGCGAATGTCTGATACAAATTTTCAATTTTTGGTTACAGCACTTTTGATGCAGTTTTCATACTGAAACTTTTTTCTTCCAGACGAAGTTTGGAACTAAATTATTTGAAATGATTATATCAAAGTGCGGTTGAGTGTCAGTGAAGTTTACATTTTTCTAATTTGAAGGGATTTTGCGGATTTAGTTTCCTGAACTTTCAACGAATAACTTTAATTAAACACGATTCAAAATGACCAATTCATATTCCCTGAAGCAATTCTATTTTAATTCAAATTCAAAACTGAAGCTTTCAAAAGGTTTGATTTAGAAAAAAAAATATGGCTGCCATTTGAAAATTGCTAATTTTTTCGAAAATTAATTTTTTTATTCACTTTATTTCATTTCGTTATAAATTACATTATAATTTATAAACAGGCAAATAGATCTCATTCTAGAATATGAATGAAGAAAAATTCAGATCATAATATTTTTTGGTTCTTAGATACTTCTAATGCCCTAACTACTACAATACTACACCTGTATTTGAATTTTTCAGATTGTTTTTCTTATATAACGATTTCACAAATAGAAATTAATGTTTTAAGTGATACCTAACACTCTAATACCCAGTCAACAATTGCTTCAGCCACGTCATGGATGAATAAGTAAATCGAAAAGCATCTCTTTTGTCTAGGTCTTGAGCATCTCCAATAGACTGATATTGGCTTCCGGTTTCAAATCATAAGAAAGCAATACATAAATGTTGTTTATCACTAAGAACTCAGCTTTTCCACGTGTTAAATACTTTGCTCAAAAATTCGAATTAGTTCATTAATTGTTTAGACTTGTCAGCCAATTTTAGAAATCTTCATTCAATTCAAATGAAGAATGAAATGAAATTTTTCTTCTATGTAATTCTTTTTTTTAAGGAGTCGAACAGTAATAGTTCTAACACTATTTTTTGTTTATCATTCAAAATATTTCTAAAAATAAATGATTATGGATTATGGGTCAGTTGTCACTTGTAAAATAATCACTAGTTCCTGGTGTTCTCTGGAGTTGCCACTTTTGACCCTAATTTGACGTAATGATATGTCAATTTGTTAGATTTCTAACCTCAAGATAATTTTGAAAATAAATTTGACATTAGTTGCCACGGAAAAATTTAATGAAAAAGGAGAGAACGTATATACCTTATCCACATAAAACAAAATCGGCTCGGCTTGACGTTCAGTGTCCCAACTCTCTAATATAGGAACTCTACAGTTACCATGTCAAGGGATATGTCAAGGACTGACGAATGTCACTGAATAAATGTTATTGGGTGGAATATTCTAGAATCAAGAGATGAACGATAGAAAATATGAAATACTATTGGATGGTTTGTTTCTGGAATATTCTATTTCACAGCTTTATATAAAGAGTAGTCGAATGATGAAGAGACATTTCTGCTTCAAGATCTCGTCCGAGCCAGTCGAAGTAATCGAAGATGCCAATCCAAAGTTCGCCGTCGCGCCTCGCCGGAAACCCTAACCGGCACCCCATCAAAACTACTCAAAGACCCGCATCAAACAAAAACCAGACTTTTCGCCGACGACACAGCCATCTGGAGCTGCCAACAAAACGCAAGGAAAGCCCTCCGATCCATGCAAGAAAAACTCCGGAACATCGAGCAATGGACAAACCTTTGGTGAATTTCCATTAATCCTTCCAAATCCCAATCCATCCTTATGACCTATCCCCAATCCAACCAACACAAAATCTTTCACTCACAAAATCTTTTTCTTCACAATCTACCAATTAAAAAAACTAACCAAATTAAATACCTAGGCGTTACTTTTTCTAACGTCTGCTCTCTTCAACCAGATTTTCAATTAACTCTCAAAAAAATACGCAACAGATCCAACCTCTTATTCGCGGTTGCCATCCTAAAACTCTCCTGCACACCCACATCACTTGTCTCCGGCCAATCCTCGAATACAGAGCTCCCTTCTACGCCACTCTTCCAACACATCTCCTAAACAAACTCTCAGCATGCGAAAGACACATCCTCAGGAAAATCCACCTCTTAGATTTACGCTATCCTTCACAATACCTATACAAACGAATTAAAACCACATCCATAAGAGACAGATTAACTACCCTCCAGCAACGCTACATTAACCGCACAATCAACAGCACTAACACACTAGCAAAACAGACTCTTCTAACATCACACAAATTCCCCGCCTCTAACAACAGACTAACAAATCGAATCCCAAAAATTTCCAAAAAAATCAAACATCCACCGACAGTCCTCATAGCTTCCCTCTATCCCGACACTCCTCCCGACTTGCAAGAAATCCTTGAACAAACCCCAATAACCATGCGATAAGTCAACCTCTTCTAATAACCGCAACAACACAATCTTCACTTTTTTTTTCTTTTTTTTTACTAACAAACTAACTCAACCTCCCAATCCCAGCGCTGAAGAGGCCAAGAGCCTAAAGCCGCGCCTAATTTTAAGTCCAATTTTAAGTGTATCATGTATTATATTTAAGTTAAATGTATTGTAAATGAAAAAATTCTGTAATAAACGTATTTTGAACTTGAACTTGATGAAGAGAAGTAGAGTAGTAGAATAGACAGATGCTAAGGGGCTCCCTTCTAAATCCTAACGGTAAATCTCAAACTTCGCTTATGACCGACATAACGTGGAGAAAAATTCAGTAAACGTTTTACAAAAATAAAATGGTACAGCTTAAGTTGAAAAATGATTGACAGATCATAAAATCATCACGGTCTGACTATGGTCAGGATAAGAATTGGCGGTCGGTAGGTCTATGATGTAAATGTACTTTTCGTCAATGGTCACTTGTAAGGGAGACTCAGCATTTTTCGACTCTTAGGTAGATGGATAGGACCAAGGATGGCGAAAAATAAACAATTCGCTGCACAAACTTAAGTTGACGAAAATGTAATTTTTAACTTGATGTAATCAGCGCTCCTGATTAAATTAATTTTTCTATATAATTTAAATATATTTTTTGAGGCATCAGCAAGTAACAAAATATTCGGGATTTGTGACATTTCAACGCAATTAAACATATTTTAAACACAATTGTCATTGCATTTAGTATTCATTCAATGTTTATAAAAATGAATGAATATCAAGGTGTTCAGAAACGCTCTTCAAAGAAAAGAGGAATACATTTTAGAGCTAATTTTATGTTGATTAAACTTAAATTGCCTCATCAAAAAATGTTTAGTTTTATGCTGGAGATCCAACAACAGGTAAATTCAAGTAACTTCAAAACGGATTTCAATTTAATGATGTAATTTTGCATTTTGGATTTTTCATGATCAAATGAGGTAAATGGTATTCTTTTTTATTGTAATAACTAGCAACCTTCTTAACAAAGGGGAGACGGTTGTTGGATTTTTATGTTCATCATAAACGATCTATTCATATTCCTAACTTCTGAATTAACTAGATGATTATCAGCCTTTGTTATGATTATTTGCAACTTAAGTGTTTTACAACAAACCGGCACGAATTCGTGAAATTCACTGTGGTTGCGGTAGGAGCCAAAGAAATCCATAGAGAAAAAATTAAAAATTTAATAAACAAATAACAAAAGTTCAAAATTTGTGCGATTTCAAAAACAATTGAAAAAAAAAGTTGCATTTTGAACTGATTACACTGGAGCTTTCTAGACCCCCATACATTTCCCCTCAGTTAACTTATATTGACATTGCTTCGCTCTTTTTTTTTAAAGTAAGCTCAAGTCTCGTATTGACAATTGAAGAAGCATTAGACGGGTAACAATACAAACAATTTTACAGTTTTATTTCTTCTTACGATTTATAAATAAGCAACAATGTCATTCTTCCATTTGAAAAAAAAAGTTTGCGTTATAACTATTTCAAAAAAGTAGAATGCTATGATTTATATTTTAGCAAACCTTCCTGTTCTTTCTAGAAATCAGAAAAGGGAGGAAGATGTTTTCGAAAAAAATCTATTTCAGTTTTCAACTCTAACTTTTGATTTAAGCATTTTTCGATACGGTAATCTTTGTTTAAATGATAATAGTTGGCACTGGAATTTATGATTTTTTTTCTATGAAGAAAAATCGTTTTTGAACAGCTTTATACTTTATATTCTTTCAACTTGGATTGAATTATCTAATGATAAGGTTTAACTTGTTTGGTTTTGTCCCCAGCCCTGATTCACAATATTTTATTTAATCATTATAATTCTAATCATCTATCAGTGCTTTCATAGAGAATGAATTGATTTTTGAATGTTTTCTGTAAGAGATATGACTCCATCGCTAATGTTTGCGACTGTTATTTAAAATTTTTCATAACAGAGTTCCAAAATTAACGTATGAGTTTGAGTAAAAAGAGATAAATATATGGTAGATATTATACGATTACAACAATATCAATTAATTAGTTAATAGTAGATATCTAAAACTTATGAATTTTAATTCATTCATTTTGATCATTATTCATTTAGATGATTTAGATGATTTAGATGATTATTATACTGGTTACTTTATTATTGATTTTATCAAGTCCAACGCGTTAATTTATTCAATTGAAGTTTGCATTTTCTTAAATTTTTGCAAAGAATTGAAATTGACTATTTGTTTTTTTGTAACTCTATGTGCTGTTTTTGAGGCCAAAAGCCGACAACAGCCGAGTCTTCCCTTTAGTGCGATCTACAAGCAGCTAGGCTGATGCGCAAAGTCTCACTTTGTCACATCAATTCTGACAAAGACAATGTAGATATTTTACAAATTAAAGAAATAAAATACAAAATTGACTAGGTCAGGTTGGTGATGAGAAACTTGTGGAGCAATTATAAATTAATGCAAAAATAAATCAAATATTTTTTTAAAACAAATAGTTTCTAGAATAGGTACATTGATTATATGTATTAAAGGATATTAAATTTTATAAATAATCTAAGTTGAAGCTTTTTGTCCAAGTATTGAAATTTGAAAATACTCAAAATTGCCAACATAACTGTATTTATGTATTTAAAAATAATGCAGGGCAAAGAAATATCAATAATCAAAATAAGGTATAGCCGATTCACGCTCATTAGAAGCAACTCTTAGAAGTTTTTTTGGCTTAGAGTTGATATCCCAAATATCACCAAAAATTGTAAATGGCAACATTTTTGAGGAAGGCAAATTTGAATGAATCATCAAAAGTGCCACAGTGTTTCAGTTAATATTTAATCATAAATTGATTATTTTTTTGTTACAAAAATCAAAAAAATATTCAAAGAAAGGCAACATTTAATGTTGCTATGTGAGTAAGTTTTTACGAAAATTTGGATTTGTTTATAAGTCACATTATATCAAATTTTTAGGTTGGGATTCTTTCAGCCGTTTTTACAATGAGAAAGAGTAAAGTCTAAAGCTAAAAAATAAATATTACCAGATTTGGTTACTTCTCTTGAGCGTGAATGGACTATGAATTAAAAAATATTACTCTTAATTAATAGAATATCAGTAATAATCAGAACGTCACAAAATAAAACCGTATCGTTTTAACTGTTTTCAAAATAAATCACAATTAGTCTAAAAATGCTCATCTAATAAAAAAAAAAATCGATTATAGTATGCTTAAAAATCAGAAATCATTAGAACTGGACATTAATTAATTGAAATTAATGATAAATTATTACAATAAAAAGAATATGGCAGTTGACCTTTCTGAGATTGTAATTTTGTTATTTATTTCTAAAACAGAAACAAAGTATTTTGAAAAACACTTTTCATATGTCACATATTACTGCACGAGTCTAATTTTTAGCGAAGCGAGCGCGAGTTTTATAAAAGAGGAGTGCTAGAATTGACTTATGAAACAACTAATTTATGCAATTCTTTCAGTTTTGCACTTTTTGAAGTTTGTAGGTTTATGAAAGCTATTATTACTTTTTTTTATTAACGTCGAAAATAATTAACACTGACTTTTGATGGTTACCAGTTTTGGAAAATCAACTTGCCCGATTGTTATTCCGATACGCGTTTCCTAAAAACATGAAAGAGAAAAAATTATATTGAAATAATAGCGTTTTATTAATCGGTGACATCAAATAACGAAAAATAAACTTGTGGTGATTTTTTATTCCGTATTAGCCGAGCCAATATATCCCTGAATAAAAATTATCACACATCACCATTTTTATAAATATTCTAATTTACAATTGTTTATTTCCCATTAAAAAATATTTCATTTGCAAATACAACTTTTCTGCACAATTTTATAAATTTTGATTGAAATTAGAAATAGGAAATATCCATTTTAGAATCTTATTTTGGAAATTATGATATTTAAGCATTCAAAGTATTTGTCATAGTATCACAAATTTACCTGCTGGCAATGGTATGATACAGTAGTCGCAACCATCACCCAGGCCTGAAGAAAAGGAAAGATTGTGAATGATAGCTTCACTCACATCGTTTCTGAATTCATAAAAGTTGCTGATTTATTATCAATTAATTATATATCTGATTTAAAATTTATTAATTTTGACAAGTTCCTGAAAACAATCTCTGGGACTAGATCGTTGCAAAAAAATCTGACTTCATTTTTCTACAAATAAACATTAAAAAATCAATAATTTATCGATTTTTTTAAATTTCTGCAACGATAATGTCCTACAGAATGTTATTCTCTATAACGTAGTGAAAACCGCGTTGAAAAATATTAAATCGTCTTCAAGTAATTTGTCCGCGAATTTTACATTCATTCTCCCTATCTCTAAAAACAGCATGAACATCCTTTATTTAGTTTTAGATTTAGTTGAAGAAGTCAGTAATGATAAAAGCGATAATAATAATAAATATACAGGCTGTTTCAAAACGGTGAGCGTTTATCCACAACTCAAAAACCACTGATACCATGTGTCTGAAAATTTGGCAACATGTTCTAAAATATTTTCATAAATGTAGCACTTCCAGTTATACCGAAAGTAAACATTAATTTTCTTATTTTAAACGGAACACCCTATATTTTTTACCTATTTGAATTCTACAAGAAATTCTAGATAACTTTTATGGGAATAATTTTTTTTATTTAAAAATGATAGATGCACAGTCAAACAGTAATTATGACTAAATGGTTCTTTAATTCAAAATAGTGTTTTGGCATTTTATACAAGACGTTAAAAATTACACATATCTTCTACAGAGTGTTCAAGAAACATATTTGAAAACTGGCATGGAAATGTTGTCAGAACTCGAAATTTTCCTATGGGAATCCCTGTTTATTTTTCAACATATGAGTCATTCTGTAATCGCCGTCTCATTTCAGATATCGCTCAAACTTTGTAGATATGGTATTTAAGGTCTCAAAGAACAAAATCTATGAATATTTAATTTAAATGCGCGTCTGTTTCCGCCAGTCAAAATTGGAATTTTTTTAAAATACCTCTGAATAATAACACGGTTTTGAAAATGCATGTTTTTGACTCGTTTCGTGATTTTAAACTGACTCCCGTGTCTCGACTGTTTAGTACAAAAAACTAATATTACTCAGAAATTAACTCGACATATCATAGAAAAATTAAAACTAAAAATTGATTGAAACAACCAATTTGGGAAAATCGTGTATTTCGGATTGTACTCTGAACATATCTATTACAAAATAAAAATAATATTCATTTCTAGTTTTCTAGGTTTCTAGCTCTTACTTTGAATTTTAAATTTTTGCAACACTTGTTTTGTTATTTTGATGTTTAGTGCTTATGCAAATGGATTTTTTGAAGGTTCAGTTTTTTGACGCTGCCATATTTAAAAGTAACCAGAGAAAGCTATTCATTATTCTCATGAAGATAATTGTTGAAAAAAATTGTTTCTAGAACGCCATCTAGTATAACAGTAACATTACTTAATGTTACAAGTTACTGAACAGCCCTATTAGTGCTGGATGTTATTTTGTTATGAGCCTTACGCTCCCAAGTAGCACACAACTGTTCGATGGACTTCCATAAATCGTCCGATCTGTCGTCATTTTATGGTCCACCGGATGAAATATGGCTGTTCCCAGGGCAGTGGAATAGACGTTCTATGGACAACCTAAAAACGATCTATGGGTGTTCAATGGACGGTTGTGAACAATGGGACGGTGATTGGACTATTTGCAAACTATTTAAGAACTGTTTGTGATTTGTCAGTGCACAAGTGCGGTTGTGCACAAGACATAAGCAGGACGTTCTATTCTAATCTTTTTTAGCCATCATACATTTACAGATATTCAGGCATTTTATCATCTTAAACAGTAAACCTCACTAAAAAATTCTACAGGATGTTCAAAATAAATATTTGAAAATTGACATAAAAATGTCATCAAAACAAATTTTCAAATGGGAGCCTCTATTTATTTTATCATATTCGTACTCTGCTTCAAAAATGAAGACAATTTTGTATAAGGTTTTCTGTACCTAAACCTTATCGTTTCTTATTTATTTAAGAAAAACTCTTTTCTGCACAGTGAAACATCATAGTAGACAAAAACAAACTTAGATAAATTTTAATACAATAATCAACGTTAGATTCTGACATTTTTGATAACTTTTTGAAGCTAACAGGGCTAAGAAACCATTCCAAATAAAACTGGCATGTCATTTTACAAAGTAAAAAACAGTTTTTCTAAAATAATAAGAAAGTCTTATACAACCTAAAGCCAAATAAAAAAACATAAATAGGGGTTTCCATTTGAAAATTTTGAGATTTGACAACATTTTCAAAAGTCAGTTTTCAAATGTATTTTTTGAACACCTTGTAGGAGATCGGTTTATTTTGTTAGCTGAATTTACTATCTCAGGACTTGCGATATAAAGTGCCAAAGCACCATTATAAAACTGATAGTCGTTTAACCATAATTACTAATCACCATTAACCCTGCATCCGTCATTTTTCAAATAAAATTGAAGATATCTTTCGTGGTATAAATTTTCTTGTAGAATTCAAAAATGTAAAAAATATAAGGTGTTCCATTTAAAATAAAAAAATTGACAACTTCCGGTGTAACGGTGTTAAGTTTTGAAAATATTTTAGAAAGATAGAGCGGACTGAAGGAACTATGTTGCCAGATTGTCTGTAATATGCCACCGTCCCATTGTCGACAACCGTCCATAGACGGTCCCGAATTGGACGCTCCGCGAAAAGTTCATTTTACTGCCCTAGAGACTGTTTAAGAACAGCCATAGATCTTCTGCCAGATCATAAAATGAACGTCTATCGAACGATTTTCTGCGGGGAACATATATAAATGGTACTTTCTAGACAGAATTTCAAAAAAGTAATTTCTCTTACAATTTTATGCTTATCTGCAAAACTTGAGTAGCCTAGCTTAAGGTTGACATTTTAGTGATTTTTTTTACAAATTTAGAGTTCACAAGACTGATATAAATTAGTTCATTTCTAAAATACCTAACGCTCAAAAACTTCTTTTAGAAGAGATATTGTATTGTAGCTTTTTATTATTTTAGTGTTTTTATAAAACTGAATTTCAGTAAATGCCTAAATTCACTTCACTCTAGACTTTTCAAATTTTGAACACTTGCATAAAAATTGCAAAAGAAACAATTTTTCAACCAAAAATTTCCAGGATTCTGTCTAGAAATGTCATTTTTAGCTGACAGCAAACAATTTTCTCTAAAATACAATTGATGATGTTATTTTCTATCTAATTTCAAGCAACAGTTTCCAACATCAAATTTTGACTAAAGCTAACATTAAAAAAAATTCCATATGGAGGTAACTTTATTAGTGACACTATATGAATCACTCTGTATAAACAAAATTTATCAATAATAATAATAATAATAATAATAATAATAATAATAATAATAATAATAATAATAATAATAATAATAATAATAATAATAATAATAATAATAATAATAATAATAATAATAATAATAATAATAATAAATCTTTATTCTTGCTAACAACCATAGAGGTCTTACAAACGTCAATACGATAGTTTTAGTAACAATAATACTAAAAACAATAAATTATAGGACAAAGTCAATAAATTGGACATCTTCACAGACATTACATGTTTTTACAATTAAAAATAAAATCATCAAAATTATAAAAGGCGTTGCACAGTAAGTAAGTTTTTAGACTATTTTTAAAATGTTTTATATCCAAATATTTTACCTTTTCAGGCAGAGCATTGTGAAATTTGACACCGAGATATTCACTATTCATTGATTTTGACAATCTGATTTTTTTGGAGCAAAGGTTGGTATTATTGCGTGTATAGTGGGAGTGAATATCTTTGTGTGTTTCAAAGTGGTTAATATTTTGTTTTATCGCTAGTAGGCTCTGAAGTATGTAGTGGCAAGGTAGTGTTAATATTTTAAGACTAATAAAAGTTTGACGACAGTCTTCTTGAAATTTTAAATTTCCCAAAATTCTGATAGCTTTCCGCTGTAGTTTAAAAATTCTTTTTGCCATACTAGCATGACCCCACAGTATCAGTCCGTAGCACAGATGAGTTTCGATTAAAGAAAAATAGGCATTTCTTAACGTGGATATTGGTATCTCGTTTGTTAAATTTCGTAGTAAAAACAAATTTTTGCATAGCTTTTTTGCAAGAAAATCGCCGTGTTGTTGCCAACTGAGTTGATAATCGAGATGTATACCCAAAAATTTGTTATGTAGCGTGTGGTTTGTGGGCATTATACTGCTGCTTTTTAGTGTACATATCATATTTATGGATTTATCAGAATTCAGGCTGAGTTGGTTAGCAGAAAACCATTCAAAGGCTTTTGACTGTGCTTCCCTACTATTCAACAAAGTTTCTGATAAAGATTTGTTTTTATTAAATAAAGTTGTGTCATCAGCGAACTGTATACATTTATTTTCTATAAAAGATGAAAAATCATTAATATAGATTAAAAAAAAAAATAGAAGTGTAGCAAGTGGAAAAAGTTTATTTTCATATTTTTATTTACTTCAAAATCATGGTTAAAACTCTGTCTTCGGCCTTGTTTCAATCCATTTTTTGATAGCTGGTAGTGCTTCTATCTTCTCTCTCAAAGCTTTAAGATTAGGATACTTTCCGAAAGCTTCACCAGCGACAGTATTATCAAAACTTGGTCCCATACTTGCAAAATAAAAATCAGCCCATGTTAACTAAAATAAAAAAATATTTATGTTCAAAGATATCACTGATTATATTTTAGTACATACTTTTCCAGCAGCTAAATATCCTTTATTCTTTTGCACAATTGCGTCTAAACGCGACAAATAAAATGGTAAAGTTTCAGTAATTACTGTATCTTTGAGTGCTTTCTTCCTAGTTTCGTCCTGCTCTCTATAAAAAGCAGATATTTCTAAAAAATAGAAAAATTATAATACTTACACTTAAAAAAAAGTTGTTTTACTCACTTGTGCGCAAATCATTAATTGTATCTACAACAGCGTCAATTTCTAAATTTTCCCAATCGTCTTTACCTCCAAGTTTGACAAGTTTTCCAACATATCTGCAGATGGCAATGCTTTGATTAACTTTCTTACCATTGTGTTCCAATATAGGTAGTTGTCCAAATGGAAACGCTAAAATTATTTTTAAATTTTTAAATATTTCTAAAATCAATTACTAACTTTCTTTTATTTTAGGCCAATCTTCTCTTTTGATTCGAATATCTTCGAAATCAATGTTACCATATTTAAACAGAAAACGAATCGATTCAGAAGCACCTCTAGCATCAAAATAAGTCAATTTATAAGCAGGTGCCATTGTAAATATTCTGATTGCACTTGAAGAATGTACATGCAGTACTTTAGCTTAGTTAATGAACTGATACTGTAGTTGTTGTTGCTTTTTTATATACTCGTTTAATCTTCTATTTTTATCTTTCTAATTGTATTACAAATTGTTGTTATTCAGTAGTATTTACAGTAAATTTTTTTGAGATAAAAAGTTAATCATGGAATACACAAAATTCTGTGTGCAAATATTTGGATAAATCTTACAAGTACTGGAATTTTTTCTAAACTAGTTTTCTTTATCTGAAAATGTTTAATATGCTATAATTAAACGTTGACTTTGTTTTTATCTTTGTTTAATGTAGAAATTATGAAGTTTTAGAGAAAATTAAATATTTGTTTGATGACTATTTTTTTGATTATAAACTAAAGAAATAGTATATCATGTTATGAGGAGATAAAGTGAACTTCTATGTAACAAGGCTGGAATTTATCTGCCGAGCTTGCAGGGTAGATAAGTCCAACCGCGCTACATAAAGTCACTTTATTTAATTTTAAACTATCGTGCTTTAATGGTTATTTCAATTTGCTCTGGTAATGGTTTTTCTGGTGATAACGTATAAACAACCAGAAAAAAAAAATTTAGCTGCATTTTGTAAATTTTACCGAATATTATAAAAACATAAATATATAAATGGCTGAGACTGCTTCAGAAATTGTGAATAATTTGGTACCTACAAGGTCCAGCAAACTGTAACATAACAGTTATGAAAAATTCATTCGATAGTGCGGTGAGAAAAATGTGAAGACTTATTCTGAAAACGTGGTGTTGGCATATTTTTCTCATTTGGCAACTGAGATGGAGATGAAGAATTTGGCCATGTGATCACACTAAGCCATGATCAAATCACTTAAATATTAAACATGGCGTAGACATCAACAGATCATGAAACTACGTGCTTATTTAAAGAAAAAAAAAACAAAATGAAGGTTATTTTCCTAAAAAAAATTGCAAGTTTTAACAAAGGAAGAAATTGAACCTTCCTTGTCTAATGCTCCAGATAAAATTTATCTGGCAATCAAGGTAAGTTATTCTGACAAAATTAATATAGGTAATATTACAGTAATCCCTTTTCGTATGTTGCTTTGATAGTCATGCATAGCATGCGCTGCGATGAACTCGTAAATATGAAAATTCAAGACATGAAGACTTTATTGCATATCCTAATTCCATATTCTAAAACATATAAGAGCCGATCCTTTACAGTTGTGGACGAAAAGTTTCTTCAATATTATAGAAAAAACGCTTCTTTGCGTTCAAAAGAGATGAAGGATTCGCGATTCTTTGTAAAATAGGGAAATGGAAAATGCCAGAAAGCTGTGAAGGGAATTCACAAGATTGGCAGTGACCCGAAGTATGTTGTGAATTTTTTTTAAATTGCCAAATCCAAATTAATATACGGGACGCTACTTGAGGCAAACCTCCGCCACACTGCTGGTAGACGGAGGTGCTGATGTAACATGTCTAAAGAGGCATGACGGATGGAAATCTGGTACAGTAGCTGAGGGCTATATTGGAAAGTCTATGGAAAAAGTATGGAACCACACAGTAAGAAAAATATTTCCATCATGTACATCTGTTGCCACTGCTTCAGATGAAGGCAAAAATATTTGGATATGTGGGAAACTCATTTGACAAAAAGAGAAAAACATTTGACAAAAGAGGAAAAGCAAAAGAAAAAGACTGTAATTTTGGATGAAATTCAAGATAAAATAAAGAAAATTATAATTATAATTATATACAGGGTGTTCCAAAAGTATAGGGTAAAATTTCAACCACAGATAGTGATTCTGAAATGATTAAAATGTGCGAAAGAAAATTTGTTCTATCTCAAAGAATAACTATTTTATAGCCCCTTGAAGTTCGTTATGGAATCTGAAACTCTAAATTATATCTTTTGAACGGTTAGACGAATAATTTTGAAATTTTGCACAATAACTAATTAAAAAGTATCTTTTCGAATAGTGCTGGCAAATTTCTGATACAAATATGCAAGTTCCGGTTACAGCACTTCCGATGCAGTTTTTAGTATAAAACTTTTTTTTCTTCTGGTCAAGTCCATATTTTTAAGTGAAAATCTGATGCGCCAATCAATTCTGCACAAAAAAGGTATACCTATCTTAAGTGTCTAAAATGCACCGTTTTCGTAAAATCTGAATTTAAATAGAAGACTTCATTTTTAAATTTCACTTCAATTATGGAAGTTGATCACCATTTGTTACCTTGGAAACACTATCCAGAGAATTTTTGACACGTACTGCATCACATCTATTCATAAACCTAAGAAAAATTTGCTGAATTCAAGGTTTAGAAACTTAAAATTCTGTTTTATTCTTGATTATTTTATTTAATGAACATTTTTACATGATTATTGAGGAATGCTGAAGCGGCACAGTCTCCACTGAAACAAACTAAATCACATTCACATCACTATCACTATCTGTTTATCTATCTATTTTACTTTATTCTGAGTCCAAATGAGAAATTCCGAACGTTCTTGTAATTTGCACTTTATGACAATTAGGTAGAAATAGGTAGAAGCACTCTACTGTCAGAGACTGATGATTGAAAGCTGTCAAGGCACGGCCAACGAAAATCAAGGAAAAAAAGTAGGCAACTTTAAACACACCGATTAGCTTTGCCCTCTCGTGTATCTTCCCCCCTTAAGAAATATTTGGTAAATACTGCATTGGCAAATCTCCCATCACAGCTTCAGCTTGTTTGATTTTGAAAAAAGGTTCAGTCAGTGAATTTTGACAATAAATGTTGATTAGTGACTTTTAGTAGGAATACAACGATATACTTCAAAATTACAATAACAAAACGAGTTGTACACAAATTTGAAGTACAAGATGAGAACTAGAAACCTGGTGAATAATATAATTTTATTTCGCAACAGCTATGTTCAGATTACAGTCTTTGGTCTTGTCTCAATCCATTTCTTGATAGCTGGTAATGCTTCTATCTTTTCTCTCAAAGCCATAATATTTAGATATTTCTTTAGAGCTTCACTTCCAACAATATTATCACAGTTTGCTATCATGCTAACAAAACGAAAATCAGCCCATGTGAGCTAAAACAAAAAAAAGACAAAATACATGACCGAGCACCATAGAAACAGATACCTTTCCAGCAACTAAATATCCGTTATTGTTTTGCACAATTGCATCTAAACGCGACAAATAAAATGGTAAAGTTTCATTAATTACTGTATCTTTAAGTGCTTTCTTTTTAGTTTCATCTGGCTCTTTATAAAAAGCGGATATTTCTGAAAATCCGAGAAACTTTGTATATTTAAAAAAAAATTAATTTAACCTACTTCTGCGCAAATCATTAATTGTATCTACCACAGCGTCAATTTCCAAATTTTCCCAATCGTTTCCACCTCCAAGTTTAACAAGTTTTCCAACATATCTGCAAATGGCAATGCTTTGACTGATTCGTTTACCATTGTGTTCTAATATTGGTAGTTGTCCAAAAGGAGTAGCTTAAATTGTTTTTAAAATATTTATTTTTCTTATATCAAATAATAAACACTTACTTTCTTTTATTTTAGGCCAATCTTCTTTCTTGATTCGGACATCTTCAAAATCAATGTTACCATATTTAAAAAGATAACGAATAGATTCAGAAACACCTCTACCATCAAAGTAAATTAATTTATAAGAAGGTGCCATTGTTATTATTGGGAATTATAAACGCACTTGAAACATGTTGCGCAGTTAGTCAACTTAATAGACTGCTTTTCCAGCTGTTGTTGCTGTAATTACATAAGTACTCGTTCAATGTAATCTTTTTATCTTTTTAATTTGTAAAATAAAAAGTTTTTGAGATAAAAAAATATTTTTACTTATCTATAGAAAAAATGAAATTAAAAACACTTGTCACAGACTTTCCGAAATTTATTAACAAAAAGTATTTCATTCCAAAATTGTCAATAAACAGAGTTTTGCAAACATTGCACTCTATGTAATCATAGCAGAAGTTAATGAAAATTAACTTCTAAAGATAGAAAAACTCTAATCTGCAGGTTTTTTTCATTTGCCATGTTGAGTTTTGATTTGTATTGCTGTTATTTTGTAAAAAATAGATTCTAGTGTGATGGGAGAAATTTGCAACATGATGTTTAAATATAGGCAACCCAATGTACAGAATCCGTGGGAATGAAGACCCCTGAATTAAAGAATAAACAAAATTAAAAGCAATTAATGCTCAAGTTATTGCAAAAAGCACTTAGGCCAAATACTAAAAATCTGACAAAGTAAGCTTAGAATATTCTAGAAGGAATTATGATAAGAAGAGAGGAAGATGAGGGAATTTAATATAAAAGCGCAGGATCAGCTCCTGCAGGGGACTGGCTTGAGTTGCACCAGTAATAAGTTCGGATTTTGTTTTATTGGGTTTTCATTTAAAAATTTTGTATTTTGTAATCTTCATGGAAAATTTGAGTATTTCAACATCTGTCTAAGCTCTATCATTAGTTATTACTACTGAAAGATTTATAGATATATCCTAAAATGAATATCGTGTTAACTTGTTATTGTAAGAAATAGTCGGTATAAATAGCTGCTTTCCGAAGACCGATTTTTGGCTGGGTATGGGATGGTCAATGCGAAAGCTGGTACATTGGGGGAATTGCGGGCTTATGTGTAAACTAATCATAAACACACTCTCTCTCTCTCTCCGTAAAAATCCAAAAAGGCGTTGCGCCTGCAGACGTGCAAAGTTACGCACTATCTAAGGGTGTGCCCAAAAGTTACATAAACCCCTGCCAAAATCAATCAGAGGAATTCATGCCATACCTTTGTAAACTCTCAAGCACACATAGCAGTTTTTTTTCAGTTCCAATGCAGTTTGGTTTACTAATCCTTTTAAACATTGTATTATTACCGTTTAGTTGTTTTACTGTATATCATTTATTTTTATTTTCAGTACATGATAAGTTAACTGAGTTATTTGACTGCACCCCTCCTCTTCAATCATTCTGTTCGCTGCATACTGGAAGCGAGGATCTCACGCCTCTCAAGGGTAGAGCATGTTATAATACTTAATAAAAATCTTATCTGCTGGTGGTCATCGAATCGGCCAAGTAAAAGTTTGCATCCAAAACCCGCACATGACCACCACACTAGGTCAAAGTTTATGTTCTTTTTTTGGAGCTTTCATGATAAATAACAATGGATAGTGGTTCCCAAGACTAACGTAATAACGTACTTTTTTGCAGATATTCACGAAAAAACATTTTTTTCAAAAATTGTTGTCCATAAGTAGGTACAACCTTACATGAATTAAAATGTAATTTTGAGTACTATTCGATGTTACAACAAACACTATAGCGTTCCATTTGAAAAAATTGAGTTAAGTAGGTTTGAACTTCCTCATCTTCAACTCTCATCAAAAAAAGAGATTTCTAAAAGGCCTAAGAGATAGACTGTTATGTCTAAGATCAAACAGTAAAACCGCTTCTCTTTAAATGATTTTGTGTTCGAGATGTTAAAGTGAACAAGGCTTCAAAGATCTTAAAATATATAAGGTGTTCCACTAAAAATAACAAAGTTAGTGTCGGTTAATGGTGTAACCGAAAGTGCGCCATCTTTGGAAGTATCTTTAAAAGAAATCCAAAAAAATATTCAAACCAATCCTACTCAGAAAAAGATTTTATATTTCTAACAGTTTTTACACTGTTTTGAAAGAAGTGAAAGATTTGTTTTTGTCATTGTGTTGAACACCGAACAAAGAACTCAGTGCAAGCTAACTCAAAAGCATTCTTTCTAGAGTTTCAGTCGTTACAGAAATTTAAACTGTTATTACTTTCTAAGTGGTCAGCTTTGTCTTATAAAATAGCAGCATATTTTTCATTAACCAAACTTAAAAAAAAGATCACATTAGTTACTTGTTTCGACATTATGTTTAACAAAATATTTTACTACGAAAAATTTATCATAAAAATCATGAAGAAATCGCGGAAAATTATCATTAAATTTTGTTATGAATGCATCAATTATTCAACTATTAATTATGCAATTCTTATACAAATTCCACACACTGAACATCCAACTGATTGAGGAGAGATTTCAACTCTGTTTTTTTTATCTTAATTCTTATGGACAATTAACACACAATAATTTTTAAGTTTATTTTTATGTAGAAAACAGAAAATAAAAGCATTTTGTTATTTCCGTCAAAGTATACAAAGATTTGTCAAACATCCCGGAGTTTATACCACAGGAATAGACATGCTGGTAAGTTGAATTTCAAATAATAGTATATTACATACAGGGTGTTATGGAAGTCTATATAGAAGAAAAAACACTCATAATTTTGGGCTATTTTTCCTTAGAACATTTTTTGCAAAATAGCATTGTTTGTTGCCTCTTTATTTTGACGAGGCATTTGATAGTAAAAATGAAAAGAGCATCGAGGAAAGCTAATACTTTTCTATAGCAAACTTATTGCTTTTGTTTCAAAAAAAGGATAGGTCGTTTTGGTCCTGTGCTGGGACCTGCTAAGCATGCTGCTAAGCTGGGTCATATAAAACTTTTAGTGTACGCGAATCCTGTGACTGACCGTATGATAGCAGAAACCGAAACTATTAGAGAAAGTCCAGCGATTTTAGCTCGAATCCAAAGTTTTTCAGCAAGATGAGGTCTGCATTTAAAATAATGGTGGACATTTCGAGCAATTATTACGAATGTCAGATCAGGAATCTTATAACCACCATCACAATGTGTTTAAAATCAGAAAATTTTTGCGTCCAGTTTTTGCTTGAAAGTGAGTTTATTGATAGAATTAATTACACTAAGCATGAGCTGGTGAAGGGTTTTGGACTCAAATTACATTGAATTTGAGTTTCGGAAAGTTTTAAATGAAAAATTTGTTTATTTTGCTACTTCTAATAGTGGTTAAAACTTCCATAACGCCCTGTACAGAGGGATTAAATTTTTTTTTTTATGTGAAATAATTCCAATTTCTTCGTGTCAATGTAACAATTTTGTATAAAATTATCTATAAATCTCACTAACCCAAAAAAGCAAAAACCACTCGGTTAGCATAGCAATTAGTAAACAGCGGTAGCCCTATTTAAAATTTTATCAAAAAGGCAATAAATACCTATGTGAGACGAACTTGATATAGAAAAAGCCGCTTAAAGACTTTAGAAGACTCCCAAATCTCGTGAAATTTACAAGAAAGAGGATGAAATAACTTACAAACTTCAACGAAGATGCTTTGCTGGTATTTTTAACAAGTATTTTAAGACGATGTTAAGTGAAATACAGAAGCTATCAAGTGAAGAAGAATTATGCAAAAAAAATTAAAAATCACAAAGATAGTATAAAAATTTAAAATAAACTACATTACATCAATATATTAATATTAACTGAAAAAATTTGCAAAAATAAAAATAATTTAATTCATTTTGGGTCCTTTTTGAATAAACTTGAGTTCTGAAGAGTTTTCTTCACTTATTAAAGTCACATATTTATATTTGGATAAAACTATAAAAAAAAAAAATTAGTAAAAAAATTCTGTA
Source organism: Latheticus oryzae (assembly GCA_030157265.1). Classification (NCBI taxonomy): domain Eukaryota; kingdom Metazoa; phylum Arthropoda; class Insecta; order Coleoptera; family Tenebrionidae; genus Latheticus; species Latheticus oryzae. The sequence goes on along the minus strand of CM058048.1, from coordinate 16,949,407 downwards.
GTAGAAAAACATACCAAGAACATCATTAAATGCACGAGCAATATTTAATCTATTTATTGGTTTTAGGCAAACATCTTCTAATGTTAATTGCCCTCTAATGGAAACTTGATTCACTATAAACTGTTGTCGATCTCGTTCATTGAAAGTTTGAACTAATTCTTCTTCTATAGAAGGAATTCCCGGAGCAGTAGGTTCACGTGAATCGGTTGGGATTGTAAGGAAGTCCTCAGGAGGCTCAGGAGTGATTGGTTCGATTCTATTTTAGGAATTGAGAAGGAAAATTAAATTAAGGATTTACTTACAAACGTCGTCGTTTTCTTGGCGACTCCAGTTGTTCCGATTCTTCTGCCAAAAATGGACTGCAAATAATTTATTAGTTTTAGACTTAGAAGTGTGTTCAAAAATTCAAACCTTTTTTCAAGTGTTCTCATCGCTTTTGGCGTAGATGCAAGCACAGGTTGAGGCATTTCCAAGCTACTACTTTCAGCAAGAGGTGTTTCAATTGGTTGCTCTTCGGAAATTCGAATTTGTGGTATCGGCTGTGTCGGTTCACGTTCGACGGACACGCTTGCTGGTGGAGTAATTTGTCCTGATTTTCGCAAATGACGCAAACCTGCAGAAACTTCCAAATCTTCTGCACTTTTATCACGTTTCATACTATCTACTTCTGTTCCGACTAGGTATAGGCTTAGTAAATTGGTTAGGTTGGGAGGTTTTAGTTTGATTTCGTAAAATTCAGATGAAGGAAATTTGTCTACCCACTGGACTTGATGATACTGAGGATAAGGGATTTATCATCAAGGATAGATTTAAAGGAAAGAAAAATCAAGAACTTACTTCAATTCGATTGATTCTAATGACTTTTGGGGATTTATAGGAAACTAACACTTTACTCAAACTGTCTTCTTTACTCTTAACTGGGCGCTGGAAATAATTCGGATAAATGTATATGAAAAAATCAATTCTAATCTTACTTTTCTTTTGATTTTTTCAACACTTTGTATTTCCTGTAAAACAGCTCTTGGCAAAGCTTCCTCTTCTCCTACTTTCAGTGGCTGAGAGAGTTTTTCAACTGCAGTTGGCTCAACTGTTGCTCTATGGACCTCCAATTCTTCTAGTTCAGCTGGTGCATGAACTTGTGCTTGTACTTTCACAACAACTCCAACTTGTTCCTCTGAAGAACTCGATTGTACTGGCGCAGGCACAGGCACATGACTAACACCTTCTTCAGCAATTGGTGCAAGTATAGACGTTGATGGCCGAGGCTCCATCAAACGAAATAATTCTTCTTCAGTTAATGCCGGTCCAAGGGCCCCAAACTCCTCCTCAAAAGCTGTCTACAAAACAATAAATTAAACATTGAAGCGTTTGATTAAAAAAAATACTTTATCTGTTTTTTGAGTTTCTCTAATGGTTACTTCGTCTACCCTAGCTTGAAGAATAGTTTGTTCTTCTAAATTTTCTTCAGGTACTGTTAGTGTTTCTTTAGATTTGATTGCTGATAAAATTGCTTCGAGTTCACTTTCTGGAGTACTTTTTTTACTAGAAACAACTTTCTTGCTTCTTTTTCTTTTGACTACAGGTGAAGGTGGAGTTCCATATGCTGGAAAATTAACAATTAATTAAAAATCCAAATCTGAATGATTGTAAGTAATACAAGACAGCTGTGTTCTTTGGCTCGGTAATCTGAAAATAATTAATAATTTTACTCAAACTTTTACAATAATCATTAGACGTCTTACGAGACTCCAACAGGTTTGGATATAATCGTCAATATTCTAAAAATTTCAGCTGGAACAAAAATAAATTGAATTTTGAAATTACGTCTGTGAAAGATTACCAAAGAAGTCTTTGACTTGCTCGCTATAAATCCTCAATGTTCCATCTACTAATATAGCAGACAGTCTCAAAGAAAAACGTTGTCGAGGTGAATCTGATTCCGAGCAAATATACCCTGCTATTTCTTCACTGTAAAAGTATTAATTGTATAGTATTAATTAATAAGAATGTAAATTTACCATAAATTCTTAACATCCAATGCAAGGAGATCTCTTTTATTCATGTATTGAACACCTCGAGTTCCTGCAATCCAAGCTTGACCGAATCGTCCTTTATGTTGTTTACTGAATAATACCAAATCGAAAAACATTTTCGCTGATTTTGAACTTAATTATAGCTGAAAAACTATATTTGCCGCAGCAATTACTAAGTACGTTTGAATCTTTAAGTTAACTGAATTAAGTAAAATGGCGCCAATTTTGTAACGTCTGCGCGTCAGTAAGTTTAACATTACTTACTATGAAAAACAAAGTCACCAGAAAACGTAAGAAAACACAAATTATTATAATAACAATAAATTCTCTGTATTTTAAATAATTATTTTTTTTTAATGCACCTATAATGTTATTTTGTAAATTTTATTTCCATAACAAATTTCCTTTCATATTTTAACGCAAACTTGGTTAGTAAAATTATATAGTAAAAAACCCTAGAAGAGCCGCCATCATTCAACTTGAAGTAGCGTTCATAATGGATCTAAAAAGGTGAAGGAAAAAACATACAATATAAAAAGATCACTTATATTTATTAAGTTTTTTTTGTGTTAGTTTTATTGTCACTACAGCGTGATCAACAATGCCTAAGTCTGTTGGTGGCACTAAAAATTTGAATGAAGTTGGTATGACTGCAAAACGAGATAGTTTCCTGTTGTCACTTTTGATTGTCTTTGACAAGCGCCTTTGAAATTTATTCTAAAAATCAAATTCTTCGGCATTGCTTTAACATTAAAACTAGACATCTAGGTTCGTATTTTTGTTGTGTCTCCATACGTTTTGTAATTAGTTTTTATCAAATTTTTCCTTAACTTAACCTAAAATATTTGACACTGACGTTCGAAATTGTGTACCAATTGCACGGGAAAAAACATTCATATTTTTCAATTGTCTTGATGCCAACAGACTCAGTCATTCTTAATCGCTCTGTTTATAGAAGCGTAATCAAGAAAATAATACCAATTGTTATGATGATACAATTTTAAAAAAGAACAATAATATCAATTTTTTTCAGGATGTATGAAGTGATTTTTGAATTTCATAGATGTGTTTCTTTCTGATCTGAGATAAAAATGGTGGAAGAAATTTTCATTGAGTTAATGAAATCAAACCAGGTCACAGGTTTGTATTTGGACTACTCTGTATATTTCCTAAGAAAATTGAAGAATTGTAAATAAGATAAAATTTAAGCATTCAAGGCGTTTAAAAGTTGTGCAATATTGTGTCTGTAATGTAAACATAATTATTGATAAAATCAATGGAATGTTGATTTGACGTAAGTATTAGTTTCAATTTAGAATTATTATGTGAGAATATAATTTGTTAAAATAAAAAATGATAGTTTTTCAAAATACAATTACAATCCAAAGTTTAAATAATAAATTTAAAATTTAGTAAGATTCAAACCGGACTTTTGGCAACGCTGAAGAAATTGAAAAAAAATTATTTCATTTTAATTACTTTACTCACATAAAATACAAAGTATAAAATTTTATAAGTTAATTTATCACAGAAGAACAGAATTTTTTAGAAATAAATTTGATTCTAATTTGAAAACAGCGGCGCGAAAGTTATTTTTATTGTTTTACGGTTGGTGCTTACGGTGGTTAACCTCGATTGTTTGACAATTTTGACATTGACAGATGTGAAAAATTATACAAAAAGCATTAGAAGATATTAAACTTTCCCATGTTTTTGTAAATTGTTGTAACTATAAAGTGAAGAAACCTATAATTAAATAATAACTCCTTGAATTCCACTAGTTAAATATGATAAAATTATTCTCATTGAAACAACAGAAGAAAGATGGGGAAGCCTCTCCACGACCAGGAAATCAAAAGAAAGCCTCTGCAGCGCAGTTAAGAATAACAAAAGGTCAATGCTTGTTATGAACTAACCTGAAAAATAACGTATTTTCTATTTATAGACATAAACGAACTCAATCTACCGAAAACTTGTACCACCGAGTTTCCAGATCCAGATGACTTGCTCTCTTTCAAACTGATTATATGTCCAGATGAGGTTTGTTTATTATTTTATGAAATATTGTTATTGCTTGGGTTTTTGTAGGGTTTCTACAAAACTGGCCGCTTTGTGTTTAGTTTCAAAGTGGGCCCAAATTACCCCCATGAGCCGCCCAAAGTGAAATGCGAAACACAAGTGTACCATCCGAACATCGATCAGCAAGGCAATGTATGCTTAAATATTCTGAGAGAAGACTGGAAGCCAGTGCTGACTATCAACAGTATTGTCTACGGGTTGCAGTATTTATTCTTAGAGCCTAATCCCGAGGATCCTTTGAATAAAGAAGCAGCTGAAGTGCTCACAACTAACAGAAGATTGTTTGAGCAGAATGTACAGAAAGCAATGAGAGGAGGGTATGTTGGCAGTACTTATTTCGACCGCTGTCTAAAGTGATTATATTGAGTGAAGAAGAACTTATTTATAAGTTTACTGTTTTTATGCTGTTGAGGACACTTGAAGTGATTCTTGCTCCTGATTTACTAATTGCGATTATTAAAGCTACCATTTTGTTGTTTTGTTTGGCTTTTATGTCAGCGTTTCTCCCCATAATTGTTGGATATATGAATTTGTGATCATATCTCAATACACATAAATAATGTCACCTTGTTGTGGTGTGTTGTATTTTTCCTCATGTAATTGATTTAATTAAGTATAGATAATTTTCATAATAAAAATACATAAATTGAAGCAATTCTTTATTAAAATGCAATAACTTAACACCTCTCATATAATATGAAATAATGTAATTTGACTACATTCCGTTTCAAGAAAAAAAATATCAATCTAGATTGAAACAAAAATAGTTCACATAGAATAAATACACCAGAAAAAAATAATTCAGAACGGACCGCGACTATATTGGAAATAACGAAATTCCATTCAATTCTATATTAGGTAAATCCAAAAGTGTTTACATTTGAGTAATAAAAAGGCACTTAATCAAAATTAAAAACGATTAAGATTACCAACTGTACAAATAATCACTTCACTGGTCAATATAACAGTCAATTTTACATTCAGTCACAGAGAAAATTTGAACACAGTCGTTTATATGCGCTCATGAAGGCTTTGGAGTCCCAAACTTGAATGAAGTCGGTACCTCGTGTTGAGTGAACATAAAACCTGAAATTCATAATAAATTAACATTTTGCAGAAAAAATTATCCTTAATGTTTCAAATTAGCGGGTTCTTTTTTTGGTTCAAAAAACAAGCAACTGCTTTATATATTATATACACAATATCTTGAAAGTATTTCAGAAGTATGGCGAATGGCTCTTGGGTTGTGGCCCTATTCTACATTTACAAACAATTACCTCCTGATTGCTCAATCCTTTTACTTTCTTTGGCTGCCTTTCTTTGATCTGCTAGCACACAAATATCCAACAAATTATTTTTTTGTTGTTGAGTTAAATTCGCCGTTAATGCGTTATACCATTCAGGTTGAACGCGTTCCAAACCTTAACAAAACAAAATATTTTAATTAAAAATATTGAAATACTTTTACGACTTACGGGTCATAACTTCTTTAAAAATGTCGTATTCATCTATAGGACAATTTTCTTCATCTAGAGGTGTTGTATAAGCTTCTAACATAGTTTCTTCGTTTGGTTCAAAATCAGAATCATCATCGTCTGAATCATCATCTATATCATTAATTGTTCCTGTAATAGCCAATCCTGCAGCTTGTCCTGCTGACATGGCTTTCCTTGAAATATTTTCTAGATATTCTTGATTTTCATCGTCGATTTCGTCTTCGTCCGAACTAAGCACTTCTATAATTATTCAATTAAATATGGTTTTTGTAATTTACAAAAAAAAATCTACCTCCTTCAATTTCTCCATCTGAACTATCACTTTCCTCTTCTTCAGCTTGTTCTTGCGCTTTAGCCGCATAAGCTCTCTTCAATCCATCAAAAAGCAATATTATTGAAGGTAACACGCGTGAAGCATTTTCTAATAAACTATTCGGTTTATTTTCCATATTAATTAAAGTGCACAATCCCAAAACGCACAATTTCCTATCATGAATTCCTAAGAAACAGTCAGTATCATTTAACCACTGTTTTATAAAATTATCAGTAAAATTCGGCAATTTTTCTAATACGGAAAATAACAATCCCGGATTATAGTAGAGAGCCGCTATAAGTACTTGAAGACACATTGTTCGCAATTCACTTGTTTTTACTTCTCGAAGTAATCGCGATGCTGCTAATTCGATTACCATTGGTGCCGCTTGGTCCACTTTATGTTGACATTGTAATAATATTACTTCTAGTAATTTAACAGCATGCGATTCAGCATCTTCGCCACAATCGTTGTTGAGAACTTCTTTACACATATTGTAAATTGCAAGGAGACGCTGTTCGTTGCTGAGGAAGGCTGGTGTATCGATTGTTATGTAGTTATGTAATGCTGGCATCATGTCAGTGAAATGATCAAGGCCGTTTTTCATGAACACCTAACAAAATTACAAGAATAAAAAATGTTTCATTAATATCCAAATTTTCATTTTTTCAAACCGATAATTTTATTGAGTGTTTGATTTAAACCAGGACGTGCATGCAAAAATAAGTGAAGTTTATTGATAGATTTTTTATTTGATCACACTGTACAGTGTGTCTTTAACTTGGGACATTAGAGTCATGTAAAGAGCCAAAAAAATACTATGATACTATGATCTATATTATTCCCGATTTATATTTGTACTTTATAAAATGGAAACAAACAACTTTGAAAATGCAAAAAAAAAACAACAAAGATAAACTGCTTCCGGTATAACCGGAAAGGCACCAAATTGAAGATAATTTGAGCAAACAAATCTCGTTCTAAAACATAAATGAGGAAAAGTTCAGATCATTTTTTTTTTTTCTAATACATCTAAAGCCCCAACGAAATCTACAAGGTGATTCACATAAGTTGTTCATTAGAAATTTATGGAGATAATATCAGAAGTAAGATTCAAAAATTTGCTCATGTAAATTAGAAACACCATTTTTTAAATATTTTCAGCTTGTTTCAACATCCGCTTATACAGGAAATTGATGCTAACTTTGTTATTGAAATGACACCCTATATTTTATGGCATTTTAAGATTGCTCATAAAATTCTAAATATATTATTAAACTGATTATGTTTTTGAAATAATTGATTTTTTTGAATTTTTGACATTTGACTAACTCTGTTAAAAATTAATTTCTCTGAATTCTTTTGTGACAGATAAATTTTGGAATAGTTACAGTCGAGATATCAATCGATATACAAATTACAAGAATTTTTTTAAATATTATACAGAGTGCTACAGAATCCGCACCAAACGTTAGCTACTAAATTATACGAAAACTCTTTTTTTTTTTCAAATGGGAATCCCTTTTCTATAACCATTGAAACTCTGATGACTAAAGATGACTAGACAGGTGTCCCATAACAATGAGCGTTTATCCATAATTTAAAAAAATACTGATAGCATAAAATTGAAAATTTGGCAGCAAAGTGTTTTCAAGATGTTCTGTTTTTCTAAAATATTTTTAGACCGGAAATAGACATCAACTTTTCTTTTTTTTGAATAAAACACCCTATATTTTTTTACATTTTTGAATTCTACAAAGATTTTTAGGTCACTTTTATACCAAAAGTTTTGGGTGTTCAAAAATAAATTTGAAAACTGACATGAAAATGTTGCCAAAACTGAAAATTTGAAATACCCCATTTATTTTCTCATATTTAACTTTAGCTTAAAAAATAGAGACATTTTTGTATGAGATTTTGCATACCCAAATTTCATGTTTATTTATTTATTTAAGAAAAACTGTTTTCTACCTTGTAAAATGTCATGCCAGTTTTATTTGGAATGGTTTCTTAGCCCTGTTAGCTTCAAAGAGTTGTCAAAAATGCCGGAGCACGTTGATTATTGTGTTAAAAAACTCTCTAAGTTTGTTTTTTATTTCTTGAGAGTGTAACCAAAGATTAGAGAGAGAGAAGATGGGAAACAAGTCCACCTTTTTGAGTTTTGCGCCATCTACACTCTCAGATGTAAAACAAATTTTATATTCGTAATTGTCGCTAATGATAACAACACAATGAACTTACAATTTAAATTGTCAAAAAATTTACTTTAGATTTTCCATTTAATTAACATGAGGAAGGGGTCTTAGGTGCTGTATTGTTCAGCATTGCTCCAACAACAAAGTACGATTAGAGCATACGCCTATTTTACACTGATAAAAAAGATAAGTAAGTTTATATAATACATAATTTTTACTATTCTCTATTCAAAATTGCTCTAGCTGCTAATAAAGAAGCTAAATTCTGCTCTATACACTCATATAATCAACCGTTATACAGTACAGTCATTTATAAAGAGTGGCTAAATAAAAATTTATGGAATCGAGCTGAAATGTTACAAGAACGATTTGCCGAAAATGATCTGTCGAACTAAAATATTGGCGACTTTTCGCTTATACCGGGAGGCGGTACTAACTTTGTTATTTTAGATGAAACAGACTGTACTTTTTGCTTTCATAGATTTCGTATAGAATTACACATTTTTTTAAATCTTCTTCAACTGAAAACGTCGGTAATATTAGTCATTAGCGACAATAACAAAGTTAAAGAGAATTTTTTTTTGTCTATTAGAAGTTTAAACCGACTAAGTTGCTTTGTGTTGTGTAAGTGATATCAATGATTTTTTAAGAATTTTCTCCTGAAATGAGTGACCAAATTTTGTTAGTTCAATTGCACGCGTTAGACGTACTTTTATTTCTCTAATTTTTTTTGCTCAATAATATTCTCTATAATAAATATTTCAATGTTTGCAGTTAAATTTTTTCATTTTTCCCATTTAAATCTTTGAAATATTTCTTATTTAACGACAATACACTCATCTAAAAGTTTGAATTTCACGGTTTTTCCAGGATTTTAAGCGCCATCTGGCGTCTCAGATGTAATTATGGAACCCATATCAGCGCCTACTAAAACTGACATAGCTGACGCTGTATATGGCCGTTTCATAAGGCTTCACGTCATTTTTGATAACGTACTTTGATGTAAGGTGAGTGGTACCCTCAAACAAGGACTAGAGAACTAATTTTGTGACAGTGACAACGTCAAACCGTAAAGACCATCAACTGAATTATACAGACTTTTGAAGTCTCAAAAAAAGCATTTTTGACTTTTTTTTTGTTATATAAATAATTATTTTGTGGCAATCCCAATCTTCCTCATTTCATTTTTTTTTTTTTTTTGATTTATCTAGAAAACGAACCAAAATTACAGGCTTTCTGGCATTTTTTGAACTAAATGTTTTAAATATAGCGCATAGATGGTGCCACCCACCGTACATCAAAGTACACTATCAAAATTGACGTTAAGCCTAATCAAACGGCCATATATAGCGTCAGCTATGTCAATTTTAGTAGGCGATGCCCATCTTCTCTCTAATCTTTGAGTGTAATAGTTTTGTCCACCACTTCACTGCGCAGAAAAAAAATTTCTTAAATATATAAAAAACGATAAGGTTTAGGTATAGAAAACCTTATACAAAATTGCCTTCATTTATAAAGCAGAACCCAAATATAAAATAAATATGGATTTCGATTTGTAAATTTCGAGTTTTGTTGACATTTTCATGTCAGTTTTCAAATATATTTTTTGAACATCCTGTAGAAGATTGGTTTAATTTTTTATTGAGGTTTACTGTCTAAGATGTTGCGTTATGAAATCCCAAAAGACTATTTTAAAATAAATAGCAGTTCAGCCGTAATTATTGATTACCTCGAACTCTGCATCTGCCATTTTTCAATTAAACTTGCAGATATCTTTAGAAAGATTGAGTTTAGGGAAAAAAACTGTTAGTATAAAAGTGACTTAAAATACGTCGCAGAATTCAAAAAAGTAGAAAAATGTAGGATGTTTTATTTAAAATAATAAAGTTAAGGTATACTTCCGGTAAAACAGGAAGATTTTTGAATAAAGCATGTTAGAGAAACTACGGTACCAACTTTTCAGTAATATGTCATCAGAAATTTTTGAGTTATGTATAGACGCCCACCGTCGTGAGATACCCTGTATAGATACAACCAGTAGTCTAATTACAGTAGTTTTTAAGATATTCCATAGTTTTTAAAATTTCCAATCATTGCACAAGATTATCATAGTAAGCCGTGACCAATGTTTAAAAATTAAAAAAATTTTTCGTCAGAAGGCCAGATATGTAATGAAATAGAAATACTGCTATTTTTTTGTTTTGATAATGTTTGGCCTTTTGTAATAATCAAAACTATGCAGAAATTGTGAAAAAAAAATTAGCAAATATAGTAGAATTTTTTTAAATTTACCCTAAAGCCATTAAACTCTGTTGTCTTTCTCGTTCTTCAAGAAAGTAGGTGAGAGCAAGTGGAATTGTTATTTATCATAGTTTTAAGGCTTCAGAGTAAAGTAAAAAAAAGTACTATATCTCAAAAATAGAAAAGTAGTTGTGTTGACAATTGAAATTTGACTAGAATTTGATTGGTGATTAAAAAAATTTGAAGAAAAAAAAAGTTTTGCCATAATTTTGAAGCCAATGTTTGATGCGAATTCTGTAACACACTGTACGATATTTTGAGACGTTATTCCAATCTGTATGTCAGTTAATAACTGGTTTACAAGTATCAAATTTATTTGTTTGGCGCAAATGATTGTGGAGATATTAAGATTTTAAGAAGTGAGTCAACTGTCAAAAATTTCCAAAAAATGTAATTATTTCAAAAACTGTAAGAATTAGCAATAACATGATAAGTCATCATGTCATCAAAAATGTAAAAAAATATAGGGTGTTCCATTTAAAATAACAAAGTTAACATCAACTCCCGCTATAAGCGAAAGAGAATATATTAAAAATATACATGATCAATATTTTAAATCTTAATTTTTCTTTATGTGAATCACCCTGTATATGATTGTAAATACATGGAAAAAATTCTACTGACCTGATAGAGAAGTTCAAAAACTTTCCACATATCCGGCGATATGTGTTTGCTTGTCAAATCAAAGATCAGTGCTAAAACTTCTTCATAAAACTCTTTCACTTCATTCTGCAAGACATGAACAACTACTTGCAACACTGTCGGTTCTAATAACATCATAATTTCGGGTTGTTCTTCCATAACATTTAACAAAGTTTCAATTGTATTCAATAATCCCATAGCTGTGATCGCTTTTTCATCACTACCTTCATCCGTATCTAAAACTTGATTGAAAGTGGTCGTCAAATGTTGACAAATTTCAACAGCAATCGGTGCCAATTGTTGTGTATAAACACAAACTAATTTCTGCATAACTCCGGTTACATCTTCATTTTCTGTTTCACGAATAATTGTTAGTAATTCATGAGCAATTTGTTTAACTTGAGGTTCAATAAATTTCTGAGATTTTTCTTGATAATTCAATAAAGATTGTAAAGCTATTGCCGCTTCCACTTTAACTGGAAGATCTGTATCGTGTAGTAAAGCTCTAATTGTTAAATTAACAGCTTCCATTAAAACATTTTCTTGACGGAATGGAAACTCAGCAAAATAATGTAAAACCCAACAAGCTCGTGCTCGCATATGTCCTCTTTCATTACTAAATTCCGGAAATACATATTTAATAAATAATTGATCTAATTGATCTCGATAGATTTTTTTTCTTAAGAGAACGTCAGCTAAAGAACCGACCATATGAAGAGCTCCATCTTTTTGAGGAGCTTCAGTTGTTGGATTTGTAAGAACTTGGGTGACCATAGTCATTGCTTTTTGTAGCATGTCTTTGCGCTTTTTACAAGCAGAATGAAGAAGAGTTTGGGCAGCGGTGACAGGCGAGACAAAATCTTCGAACACATCTGGAAAAATCAATAATAATTGAACAAATAATTTTTTGGCATTGATTATGGTTAATAATGGTTCATAGCTTAAGGAGCGACTTACAAAGTCAAATTGTCATCATTGCATTGTGAAGAATTTACAGTTGTATTGTTTTTCGTTTTAGAGCCGCAATAAGAATTCATCAACACCAACCAATTTCTTTTTTATGAGGATAAAAGACCCATAACAAACGAAACAAAAAAGATTAAATGTCGATGAAAAATGGCTTAAAACGTCGAAAATTTAACAACAAATTTCAATATTTTTATGAAAAATCAACGCTTTAAAGAAAAATCGCTTTTTAATAGAAAGTGAGACCAAAAATCAATATTTTACACAAAATATTTTGACAAACAATGTAGATTTTCAAAGGACAATGAAATATTTTGATTTGATTAAAGGCACAAAAAAATCAGAAATCAACAAAATAAGACTAAATGGATATTTCAACAAAAACATAATATTAAAAAATGAAAGAAAAAATCAACAAAGAATGGGCCAAAAAATTGATACTTTATATTTTGACAAGAAAATAGCACAAGAATTAAAAAGGCCTAAAATCGATATTTTAACAAAAAAAGGCATAAAAAATGGAAAATTTTGTCAAAAAATTGATTAAAACGTCAAAAATCCAGCCGCAAAATTCAATATTTTAATGAAAAATGGTACAAATTCTTAATATTTGACAAAAATCAACGCTTAATTAACAAAAAATAGTGATTTAATAAAAATGAGATTAAAAATCGATATTGTAAACAAGAACTGTAATATTTTAACAAAAAAGTTGAAATATTTTGACAAAAATAGGAGGAAAAAAAGGCCTAAAGTCAATATTTCAACAAAAAAACGTTGTATTTTGACAAAAAGCGGCAAAAAATGGGACAAACCGACAAAGAATCGAGCTAGAAATTTATATTTTGACAAAAAAACTGACCCAAAAGTTGTATATTTTGGTAAAAAATGGTTCAAAACGACAAAAATCCAACGAAAAAATTGAATATTTTCATAAAAAATTCAACATTTGACATTAAAAATTAAACTAAAAGTCAATGTTTTAACAAACAATGAGATCAAAGGTCGATATTAAAAAAAAAACTGTAATATTTCTATAAAATAATGGAATATTTCAACAAAGAATAGTACGAAAAATAAACGAAACTCAATAAAATAAGACTAAAAGAAAATTTCAACAAAAAATGTAGATTTTCATAAAAGCAAATTGGAAAAATTCAACAATAAATGGGACTAAAAAAATGGTAATATCAAAAAAATACACAAAAAATTTAAATATTTTGATGTGACAAAAAACAGCATAGAAAAAAAAAATTCGACAAAAAACCAAAAATCGATATTATTTACAAAAGATTGCGTATTTTTAGAAAAAATTTGAAAAACTTCGACAAAAATATGTCACAAAAAATCGTAATCCTACAAAGTAAGACTTAAATCAACATTTTAACAAAAAAAATTGTAGATTTCTAAAAAAATGAAAAGACAAAAATTGATATTTCAACATAAAAGTTTGCATTTTATCAAAAAAGAGTAAAAAAAATGATAAAAAAAAATTCGACGATAATTGATATAAAAAATCGTTATTCAATAGAAAATAGAACAAAAAATGATAGTAATCCGCCAAAAAGTTTTATTTCTTGACAAAAACAAAAAATATTAAAATACGTAGCATCAAAAAATAGTAAAATATTAAAAATTGCATAAAAAAACGTAAAATTCCGGTTTTGCCAATAAAGGTACAAAAAAATGGGAATGTTCTAGAAAAAGAACCAAACACAGATGAAAAAAAATATTGCATTTTAATAAAAATTATAATCATTTAATAGAAAGGATCAAATAATTGCCTTCCGCTAAAACTCTAATTAAATTTTTTTTTTCAATTTCAATTTTTTCCAATAAAAAAAACACGAATGATTTAAGTTTAAATTTCCTCATGTTTAAGGCTCTCATCAAAAGAGAGTTCTCCAAATTTGATAAGATGATCAGGTCTAAGAAGTAGACTGTTATGTCTAAAATAAAGGTGTGAAACCGCTCCTCTGTAAACGCTTATGTGCTCGAGATATTTAGAATAATAACGATTTTTGCACAGCCATAATTTTTCTTAAAGATTTGATTATCTTGAAAATGGTTCACTTAAAGTGTCACATATGGAACAAGGAATCCAAAAATGTAAAAATATATAAAATGTTCCATGTTAGTGTCCATTTACGGTATAACCGGAAGTGACCAACTTTAAAAATATTTTTAAAACAAACCCAAGGATTCAAACAATTTTTGATCAGAACAAATTTTCATAAACCCAACGGTTTTCTATGAAAGAATTACGCTGTGGTGGGACAGCCCTGTATAACAGAAAAGAGCACCTCTCAAATGAGACATGTGTTGAATTGTAATTTTTTTTAAGTCCTCTGTCACTTATTAAGCTATGTACCAATATTAATGAAACATCTGTATAATCTATTAAAATTATCTCAATGATTACAACTTTGAATATTCACAATTACATCACTTCGTTGGAATTTATAAAGCGAATATTAAACAAATCAATGATAAATATTTTCTTAATGCATTAATCACATTATTATGCGCTTTAATTAAATTTGAATTTTCTTACCAAATTTAACTCTGATGTATTCATGAGGATCTACCGTCCACAATTCATGATCTTCCGGAGAATAACTCATTAATGGGAATAAGACATCTTGAATAATAGCAGGCATATGTGGTTTGAGAATTCTCCAAGTATGAGCATGTGAAACAGCTTGATTCAAATAATTCAAAGTTTGTTGAAGTACTCTTGGTGGTACCCAATGTCCAGATCGATATCCATCAAGTTGTCTTAATAAAACTTCTAAAATTCCAGCACTAAATGTAGTCAAATACCATTCAGCAAATTCGTTGTATTCTTTAGTGACCAAACCCGGTGAACCATAACGTTCAAACATTCGATATAAAATATGCAAAGCCCATTTTTTACATTTCCACCATGGTAAATCAGGTCGTTCGTCTTCGTCTGGTTGGAGAGCGGCAGGAGGGACAGGTCTTTCTACAACCTTCAAAAAAATAAAAACCAAGCATCACTAATGTAGAAAAATTTATAAGAATTGATTTAAATCTGTTGCGTGATAGCAATTTTATAATTTATTTACCTGTCTGCAAATTTCCATCCATTGTGCAAATGCTTCTTTATTAATTAAATCTAATGGTAGCATGTATTGAGTTAAAGCAAAATATATCTTGAGCCCTTCTTTTTGCAAGAGCACCGATTGGTCAGAAGCATCAGGAAGAAGACGAACTATCAATTGATATAATTGTGGTAATAATAAATTCATAGCTTCGTGTAGAGGTCCCCTTTCTTCAGCCTTCTTATATTCGAAATTTTTAACTAATTGATATAAACATAACAGCGCTCCATGCCATCCGCTTGGGTCAGGGTTAGACAGGTATATGCTTATCTAAATAAAGAAAAACACTAATTGAGATTCAACAGAACTTAAATTGCATTAAAGTGTACAAATTTTGGCGCCTTAATATAGAAACATTTCATTGAAACGATAACCTTTCAACTTTCAGCTGATTCATAGTTTGATAAACCCGAATTAAGTGTAAGGGTAACTCATAACCCAAACTAACCTTATCAACGATTTGCGTCCATCTGCCTGGAAAGTCATGTTTAACCATATTATTGACGCAAGTACACAACTGAGTCCGAATCAAATCCGGGGCATGCACT
Organism: Latheticus oryzae; assembly: GCA_030157265.1. Taxonomy (NCBI): domain Eukaryota; kingdom Metazoa; phylum Arthropoda; class Insecta; order Coleoptera; family Tenebrionidae; genus Latheticus; species Latheticus oryzae. The sequence goes on along the minus strand of CM058048.1, from coordinate 16,933,709 downwards.
ACCGCATCCACAATACTATCCCTAATCAAAGCTCTATCCTGTTCATGAATAGCAAAAGGCATCTGCTGGCCGCCTTCTACTTCACGATCCTGCCAGCTTTGTGAGATTAAATTTTTCAAATAGATGGCTCCTGCTTGCCGAACTGGCATGCCGCAATCCCCCATCATCACAACTTGAAGAAGCGACGGTGCGAATCCAATGATTTTATGAATCTGCAGAGAAAAAAATGTGAAAAAGACGCCGACAGAAGAGCACATGTTAACTCAACCTGCTCGAGCTGAGCTTCAGCTTGCTGACGTTGGTTGGGATCAATAGTAGCCCTTAGTAAGTCAATCAGTTTACGAACCTCCATTTTCACAACAATTTGGTCACTTAAATTTTATTTTAATAACAATGTACGGGGTAAATTGGGATTTTTTCAGACGTCAATTGCCCCGCACAGACACATTTGACAGAATGTCTGGTCACGTGATCATAGCCAACTGTGGAATTTATTGTCCTAGTCTAGACACTAGCATTACCAACATATGAAAAACAAACTTAAGCTGCTTTTTAGTTTTCTTATTTCAGAATTAATCAACAAATATATAAGTTAACTTTTTTTTAATGTAATGTAAATTTTATATACACTCATACAACAAAACAATACAATTATAGAATGTGTAAAAATAAATAAATAATTTTTCTTCACTTATTGTTTGTTAATATAAATTATTCAAAATTTTTCAATGTAATGCGAATCAAGTCTTCAATATTTCCACATATAGCAATTTTCAAATTTTAATTAGCTCATTTTTGTGTTATTGGCAACACTACTTATTTTAAGGTTATACATGCTATCAAAAGCAGTCAAATTTATTTTTCAAAATATATCGATTTGGCGTTATTAAAACGTTGTGAAATGTTGAAAATACTGAATCCCTACATCAGACCCGCCTATTTATCAAAACTAGAGATAAAACGATGTATTACCAAAAATCCCAAGTATGTAAGTATACATTTAAATTCTCATCTACAGTCTCTTTTTAGTGTAGAAAAAACCGAATGGACCAGCGTTGTTGGTTTGGAAGTGCACGCCCAAATCAATTCAGACAGTAAACTATTTTCTGGTGCTTCCACTAAATTCTCATCACCTGTGAACACAAATGTATCTCTTTTTGACTGTGCAATCCCTGGAACTTTGCCAGTTCTTAACAAAAAATGCGTAGAATATGGTGTAAAAACAGCATTAGCGCTGAATTGCAGAGTTAATCCAGTTTCCATGTTTGATAGGAAGCATTATTTTTATGCAGATCTCCCTGTATGTTGAATAACTGTTACACATATTAGAATAATTTAGGTGCTTTTAGGCTGGTTATCAAATTACTCAACAACGCTATCCTTTAGCTAATGACGGAAAATTAGAATTCCAAGTTTTCAGTCCAGGAATCCATAAAAATCCATATAAATGTGAGGTCCGCATCAAACAGCTTCAATTGGAACAAGACAGTGGAAAAAGTCTTCATGATGTAGATAGAAGTTTAGTCGATTTAAATCGCGCTGGAGTTCCTTTAATGGAACTTGTTTTTGAGCCTGATTTGTGTGATGGTGAGGAAGCAGCGGCCCTTGTTAAAGAATTAATCATAATTTTACAGAGAATTGGAACTTGCTCCTGTAAAATGGAAGGTAAGAGGTACAAAAGGAATATTTTTTTTTACTGTTTATTGACTAAATTTTTAAACAACCGTAATTTATTTTAATCAACAGTGTGAAATTAAATGGCCTAAGATGCCAAAAAGTTTGAATACGAATTTATTCCGTATGTGTAAAGCTTTAAAGGGTCAAAATTGAATAAAAAACTTTTTTATCAATTATTAAAGAAAATATCAATATTTTATCATAATAAGAACTTCAATCTACTTCAGATGTTTGCTGGAAAAAAATAAAAAATTAAAAATTGAAAACATCACAAGACAGAACAAAACTAGGAATCACGAAAATGAAGAATAATCAAAATCAGTTAATAAGTGAAAAAGTTGTCGCATAAATTAGAAAATGGCGGGAAAAATTACAAACGATTTTGCTATTTTTTGTTCTCTGTGCAGCTGTTTTCAGAACTAGCTTGGATATTCTTGCACTAGAAGGTACAGAAAAAAATTAGAAATTTAAGAATCATCAAATTGGTTAATAAACAAAAGAAGTTAGGGCACAAAATTCTAATGACGGGAAATTTTAAATCGATTTTGCTATTTTTGTTTACTGTTCAGGCAATAGAAAAAAAAATTAAAAATCCAAAAACACAGAAATCATCAGAATCGGTTGATAAATAAAAAGTTATACAAAATCAAATGTCAAAATTGGTTTTACTTTGATTTTTGCAAAAAAAAATAGAAATAAAAAAATCGAAATCAGTAAATAAATAAAAAAGAGAAAATTTGAATTTTTCTTTTATTGAAAATGATTTATGGCTTTCTTAACTTTTCAAATCACCCAGGTCGATGCAAAAACCATTTCTAAGTTTATTGTCGTCGGCTTAGCCTTCTATGGCATTCCATTTAAAAGTTATTCAAAATATAATTTCAATAAATAAAAACCGATTGACACTTATTCCAAAATAGTTCTAAAATTAAATTAATACAAAAAGAGACAAAAATTCAAATCGCTTATATTCCAGTATAGTTAATGTTAATTTTTTTTAGAGGGTGCGTTAAGAGTAGACGCCAACGTTTCCATCCACAAAAAAGGCGAACCGTTTGGAGTTCGTACTGAAATAAAAAATATCGGATCGGTTAGAGGTGTAGCTAATGCGATTCGTTTTGAAATTGATAGACAAATCAAACTTAAAGAATCTGGGGGAGAAATTGAGAATGAAACTAGAGCATGGGATGCCACAAGCAAAACAACGGTTGCAATGAGAGACAAAGAACGGCAACAAGTTAGTTGGATTGATTTCAAAAATATAAAATTTATTTTCATAGGATTACAGGTATATGCCTGAGCCGAATTTACCTCCATTGCATATAGCTATGGGTCCTGTAGACAGAGGTTGTGTCAATGTGGATGACTTGAAAAAATCGCTACCAGAATTACCCGAAGAAACTCGACGAAAATTGAGAGACTCATTTGGATTGAAACTAGAACAATCTATTATTTTAGTGAATCAAAACTCGTTACTTGAGTTATTTGAAGGAGTTACGAGGAGTAAAAATGTAGATGGGAAGTTGGTCGCTAATTTATTAATAAATGAATATACCACTTTGCTGCATAAAGTGGATTTAGAGCCTGATCAATTGTCAGTGTATAAATTTTATATTTAATGCAAAATTATTGAAATTTCTGTTTTAGTTATTTAAAGAGCGATCATTTTGGAGAGCTTGTACAAATGTTGCAAAACAAACAAATTACTAGAAATACCGCAAAACTTGTACTTGTAGAAATTATTAAAGGGAACAAAAAATCACCTTTTGAGGTAAGGAACATCATTGACTGGAACAATTTTGATATTCAAAATTTTTTTATAGATAATCAAAGAAAATCATTGGTTGCAAATTACGGATGAAAATGAATTGAAAAAATATTGTCAAGAAGTCATCGATGAAAATGAAAAAATTGTCAACCAATATAAAGCAGGAAAAACTAAAGTTTTCAAAGCATTACTTGGTGCTGTTGCTAGTAAAACTAAATCTAGAGCTGATATGATCAAATGTGATACAATTTTGAAAGAAATGTTAGATAAGATTAAAAAGTAAATTGAGTTTATGTTTCAAAAATCCCGCCACATTTCCATAACTGTCAATGAAATGTCAAAAGTAATTTCAACAAATTTCTAAATAATCGAACTTTTTCAATAAAATAATCAAATTAGTGATATTAATTCTTGTACATAATTTTTGTGGTATAGCAAAATCATTGTAATTGATAAAAAAATTGAAAAGTGAGTAGTGACATTGTATTTTATTGAAATAAAAACATTCCGGCTATATAACCTAAACACTTATTACTAATTTTTAGCATTTGGATACTATGACGAATTCTCAAGCTATACCATGTAAAGTTGGTGATAGAATCCAATGTGGCACTTTTCTGGGCACGGTAAAATACATCGGACCTATTGAAGGAAGACCCGCTATTTGGTTGGGTGTTGATTGGGATAACCCAGAGCGAGGAAAACACAATGGAAATGTGAACGGAGTTCAGTATTTCATCACCGAGTATTTTGTCATTATAAATATTTTTTTATTAATAAACTAGTTTAAATTAAATTGCAGACATCCAACATCAGGTTCTTTTGTAAGACCAGAAAAAATTACTTTTGGCAAATCAGCGATAAATGCTATTGAAGCTCGCTATGGGCAGCAAGAAGACGAATTTACAGCAAAAATAAATCAACAGAAACAATTACTAATCCAGCAGACTATGAATGCCCCATTCTTGGAAATGGTTGGTTTTGATAAAGTTTTCAACAAGCAAAGCAATTTCAGTAATTTGGCTGTGGTAAATCTACGTGAGCAGAGTGTTAAATCAGCTGGAAGTACATTAGGTGTTACTTGTCCAAATATTGAAGAGTTAGATATTTCTAAAAATTTGTTTTTGTCGTGGGAAGATATTTTAGAAATCTGTGATCAATTACCAAAATTACATTGGTTAAATGTTAGTGAAAATTTTCTAACATTGCCTGAATCATCATTAATTAGAAGATATCCAAATATAAGAACGTTAATTTGTGGTTCTATGAAATTAAATTGGACTGATGTTTGTAAAATTGGACATATTTTTACAAATGTTGAAGAATTTAGAGTGCCTCATAATAACATCAAAACTATGGATCTAGAAGGAAATGTTTTTGAAAAATTGGAAGTTTTAGATCTTGAAGGGAATCAAATTGAACATTGGTCGGAAATTTGTAAATTAGGAAATTTACCAATGCTTGAACAGCTATTTATTGAAAATATTGGATTACTGTCGATAAAATTTGAATCAAGTGAATCCAAGGTAGCCATTTTCAAAAGATTGAAGAAACTCTGTGTCGTCAACAATTTAATACAAGAGGTTTAACACTCCTTTTTTTGTTTTTGTTTGTTTTATAGAATGTAATTTCAGTGGTGCTCAATTGGTGAATTAAATCGCCTTGAAAATTTAGAAAGTTTGAAAATATCGAAAAATCCAGTCACAGATTCGGAAAGTATCGATACTATACATCAAATAATTATAGCTAAAATAGCAAGCTTAAAAATTTTAAATGGAGTAGAAATTGAACCAAATGAACGTAGAGGAGCTGAATATGATTATATTAAAAAATATGGTTTGGAGTGGTTACAAGTTAAAGGGACACAACAAGAAGAAGAATTTTTAAAAACTCATAACAGATATCTTGAATTGATAGAAAGTATGAACTGTTAGATTGTTTAATTGTTTTTTTATTTTATTGTTAATTTATAGAATATGGAGAACCTGAAGAAGCAGAACTTATAACGAAACCCAAAATAATCAAATCTTCATTAATTAAATTAAATATAGAGTTTGAGGATTTTGTGGTGGAAAAGAAGATGCCTCCTTCTATGACTGTACAGAAACTTATGGTTTTGGCGCAAAAATTATTTAAATTAAAAAATAAGCCAAATCTTACTTATGTTAGTAGTACGGATTCACACATTGAAATCTCTTTGGAAGATGAATTGAAAGAAATAGCCATGTATTCAATGCAAGATGGTGATAAGATTATTGTTAAAGAGTAATTTATATTTTTTATTGTTTTTCTAAATAAAAGTGAAAATTTAAAATGACTGACATTTCAGTATGAACATAACCTCATTTATATCAAATCAACTGATAAATTCTGAAAACTTTTTCGCACTATTCATTTATTTTAATAAATCAAATCATAAATTTGTAGAATTTTTTAAAAATTAACCAAATACTTTATTAATTCAGTAATATAAAATAAATTGATAATTTTTAATCTAACCTCACATTATTGTAAACATAACCTACAAATTCTGCTAATTGTGTATGCGTTTTTAAATTCTATTTGTTTTATATTTATTGTTAATGAGTTGAATAATCATTTTTTAGTTGTTTCGAAAATGAAGTAAGTAATCTACTTATACAATCATTGTTTCAATTTTTTTATTATTCAGATTAAATGTTGGCGGTTTGATTGTATATTTCCCTTATGAGTACATCTACCCCGAACAGTATGCATATATGTGTGAACTTAAAAAAGCCCTTGATGCAAAGGTAATATTGTTTTTTCATCATTTTTTCCTAATTGTTTATTCTTAGGGTCATTGTTTATTGGAAATGCCTTCAGGTACAGGCAAAACTACAACTTTATTGTCTTTGGTTGTTGCCTATATGATAGAACATCCACATGATGTTCGAAAGCTAATATACTGTTCACGTACTGTACCTGAAATTGAGAAAGTGATGGAAGAATTGAAAAAGTTGTTTCACTATTATGAGAAACTAGACGGGGAATATCCACATTTAACAGGACTTGTTCTATCATCTCGTAAAAACTTATGCATACATCCTGAAGTAAGACTTGTTGACATAAATATATTTTCAAATCATTTTTTAATCACTCCATAAACCGAGCATTTGAAGAGATCATTCAAAAATATTCCTATACAAACTATAAGCAATTTTTTCAAGACTAATATTATAGGTGAGTACAGAAAGAGAAGGTAAAATTGTCGACGGCAAATGTCATGCATTGACCGCTAGTTATATCCGAGAAAGGCACAATTATGACGACACGACACCTATTTGTCAGTATTACGAAGGATTTGCTATGGATGGTAAAGAAAGTACAATGCCGTATGGGGTTTACAGTATAGACGACTTGAAACAATATGGAAGAGATCGCAACTGGTGTCCATATTTTCTATCAAGATTTATGGTAAAATGTAATGAATTTTTACAAAAAACTTACTCCTTTTTTCTAGATAAATCATGCTAATATTGTCGTCTACAGTTACCATTATTTATTAGATCCAAAAATAGCAGAAGTTGTGTCTAAAGAATTAACAAAAGAATCTGTTGTCATTTTTGATGAAGCTCACAATATTGATAATGTGTGCATTGATTCAATGAGTGTCAAAGTTAATAAAAGAATAATAGATAGAGCGACTTCTAATATACAATTATTGGAACGTACAGTTGCTGAGTAAATTCTGTATTAATTTTGGAAAAACTTGACTAAATTTGTTATTTAAGGATGAGAGAAGATGATCATAAGAAGTTGCAAGACGAGTATCAGAGATTAGTGGAAGGATTAAGAGACGCTAGCGTGGCTAGAGAAACTGATGTTATTCTCGCAAACCCAGTACTACCAGATGCTGTACTTAATGGTAAAGTTTCACTTTTTATACAGGGTGATTCATAATAGTGGTTCATTGGGAATTTATGGAGATTAAAATCCGTTTTTATTGCAAATTTAAATGTGTATTGAAAAATATTTCCTAAGGGAGCTGTACCCCTTGAAAGGGGTCCCTCCTTTTCTTTTGCCCTGAAGTTGAACCCTACAATAGCAGCCTTACAATCTGATCCAGTTTAACCCCGAAAAACACAGATTTGTATCTAATTCTGAACACAAACGCTTACATTTTTTTCTGATTTTTATTGCTGCTTGTAGTAACATAAATTTTTAAATGATTTTATTCAAAAATGGATTTTGTTGTCGAAAGTGTTAAAAAACTAAAGATAAAATAGTTAAAGTACTTTCTACCTTGTGCCCTCACCTAATTTGGGACACATCTAATCTAATCAAAAAGTTTGTTGTTTGATTTGTGAATTCGATTAGTTGTATAAAGGTAATCAATTGTATCAAATTTTGTAATTTTATTTGTAAAATGTTTTTGAAAAATCTATTGAAAGATGCATTTTTCACGGAGGTGGCGTATTTTTGGATACATAATTTATGGAAAAATTTTTTTCTTAAATTTGAATGTACTAACACCTGTTTGAATTTATAACAATAAAAACGGACTACGTTGTATAACTTTATTTTATTCAAAATTTTTATTTCTAAACCTTTTGACTTGACTAAACTAAATTGCTATTGCAGAAGCTGTCCCTGGCAATATCCGCAATGCTGAACACTTCATCAGCTTCTTGAAACGTTTTGTTGAATATCTCAAAACTCGGTTGAGAGTCCAACACGTAGTCCAAGAAAGTCCAGCAGGATTTCTCAAAGATATTCAAACTAAAGTCTGCATTGAACGCAAACCGTTACGTTTTTGTGCTGAACGCTTAGCATCGCTACTCCGAACTTTGGAAATATCGGACATGACTGATTTTAGTCCGATTATTCTCATAACACATTTGGCTACACTCGTATCTACATATACAAAAGGTTTTACAATTATTGTCGAACCATTCGATGATAAAACTCCGACTGTTTCGAATCCAATTCTACATTTTAGTTGTTTAGATTCTTCGATTGCTATAAAACCAATTTTTGATAGATTTCAAACAGTGGTTATAACTTCAGGAACTTTGTCTCCTATGGATATGTATCCGAAGATTTTGAATTTCCATCCTGTTGTTATGTCTTCGTTTACTATGACGTTGGCGCGGCCGTGTTTATTACCAATGGTAAGAAATTTGCAATTATACAGAGTGTGTCGAGAAATAGAAACCCAACTCAGGAACCTATTCTATAATCACTGACGATGAGTATACAGGATGATTCACATAATTGGTTCATTAAAAGTATATGAAGATGTAATTAAAATTAAGATTTGAAATTTTAGTCACGTAAAAAATAAATTAGGGACTTTATTTTAAAAATATTTCCAGCTTGTTTACATTTCCGCTTATATCGGAAGTTGATACTAATTTGGTACCCTAAATAGGACACCCCATAGTTTATGGTATTTTTGAATTGCCCACAAATTTCTAAGTACATTTTATTATCATGTTATTGCCAATTCTAATCATTTCCGAAATAATTGAATTTTTTAGAAATTTTTGACAGTTGACTTTTTCCATTAAAATCTTAATATTTCCACAAGTCTCCTAAACAAATAAATTTGAGCATACCTGTAACCAGTTATTAACTGACATACAGATTGGAATAACGTCTCAAAATATTGTACAGTGTGTTACAGAATTCGCGTCAAACATTATGGCAAAACTCATTTTTTTCAAATGGAAACATTTGATTAGGGTGTTTTTTCTTAGCCAACCTTTTGTCAACAAGACGATGATACAACCATCTGCAACGTACTTTATTTTATTCATGATTTAAAATTGCTGCATGAAAATGGCTGCCATGTAAAAATTTTGAGATTTTCCGCAAATTGGAATGCAAAATTTGGATTTTTTCATTCGCTTGGTTTTAAAAGTAGATAAAATTTTCAATTTCTAATTAAGCAACACATTAGTAATTTTGCAATAATTTGGCTTTTAAATTCCTATAATTACTAGAAAAAAAGTATCGCAAAAAATGTTAGCTATTAAAGAATCAATCAAAAGTATATCTTAATATTTTCAAAAGACAAGATAATTGAAGTTGTTTCTGGCATAAACGGAAGTGACACAGAGATGAAAATAATTTAGGCGAATAGAACTCATTCTAAAATATACATGAAAGAAAATTCAGATCATAATATTTTTTGTTTTTTTACATACTTCTAATTTGCTAACTAAAAAAGGACACCTGTATTCTAAATGTTTTACTAATTCATTCAGAATTTAATCCTTCACACGTTGATCTTTTTGATAATAACATTTTAATCCATGACTTATTGTGCATTGGTACAATGAAGCCGCTTATGAGTTGTGTCCTTATACTTTTGGGTTAACCTGTAAATTCAATTTGTTTATTTATTTGTTTAGATTGTGTCAAAAGGCAACGACCAAGTTGCAATTTCTTCCAAATATGAAACAAGAGAAGACAATGCTGTCATTCGAAATTATGGACAATTATTAGTTGAAATAGCAGCCAATGTCCCTGACGGCATTGTCTGCTTCTTCACTTCTTACCTATACTTGGAGTCAGTAGTAGCTAGTTGGTACGATCAAGGAGTGATTGACAGTCTCCAAAGATACAAACTTTTATTCATTGAAACTCAAGATTCTGCAGAAACTAGTTTCGCTCTGATGTACTACATTAAAGTATGATTTCATTGTTTGCCCTATTTTTTTTTTTTTGTAATTTTCACAATTTCAGGCATGTGAGTCCGGCCGCGGAGCAGTTTTGCTTTCTGTAGCTCGTGGCAAAGTCTCAGAAGGAGTAGATTTCGACCATCATTTAGGTAGAGCAGTTCTAATGTTTGGTATTCCATACGTTTATACCCAATCAAGAATCTTGAAAGCACGTCTTGATTATCTCAGAGACCAATTTCAGATAAGAGAAAACGATTTTTTGACGTTTGATGCAATGAGACATGCTGCACAGTGTGTAGGAAGAGCATTAAGAGGGAAAACTGATTATGGTATTATGATTTTCGCCGATAAGAGATTTTCGAGATCTGATAAAAAATCAAAATTGCCTAAATGGATACAAGAACATTTGAAGGATTCGTTGACGAATTTATCGACAGAGGAGGCTGTTCAAGTAAGTTATTTCAACTTTTATGGGAAAAGAATAATTATATTGGCGTTTTAGATAGCAAAAAGGTGGTTGAGACAGATGGCGCAACCATTTACACGAGAAGACCAATTGGGAGTGTCGTTGCTAACGTTGGAACAGTTGCAAACACTTGAAGCTAAGAAGATTCAAGAGCAAGCGCAACAGAATTAAATTAGTTATGTTTTATTATTTTTTTTATATAAAGAAAATAAATAAACGCAGTTCTGAAGAAACAAATGTATGCAAGTAAATAAATAGTTTATAATAGTCTATAATAATAAATACGCGGTGAGGTAGGTGAGTGGCTGATAACAGAATCTACTACATCTCGACTTTTAATTTTTCAAGATTCTGTTAGACACAACAGTAGAACAGTTTTCGCTTGAGCGCATTTATAAAATCAAATATTCTCAGACTTCCACAACTCAAAATATTCAACTTTTAAGAAATGTCTTCATTTTTTTAACTTTTTGTTTGGAATGCACTGAATAATTGTTATTGAAAAATTCATCATTCTTTGGCGTTTAGCCTTGCTTGATCAAAGACTAATTTATAACATAATTTTAGTTTTGAAAAATCAATAATGCCTTGGAAAGTTGGAAAAAACCTGTAGGTGAAATTAAAAAAAATCTGCTATACCATTATCAATGACTCCCTCTATATAAACTTTTTTATTTGTTTACCAATTTTAATGATTCTTTTTTTCTTTTAGTTTCTAATTTATTTGTCTTATCTTCTAATTTAATAATCTTCTAATTCTAATAATTTATCAGTTGGCTGCAAAAATAACTGCACAGGAAACCAAATTTGAACAAGTTTGTGTTAGAACATAATAATAACTGACAACGCTAGTTGCATCAAGCAGTTCGATGAAAATTTGATGGTTTAGCGAGGCTATTATAAATTGAGGGTGTTTCTGACCCTTTCGGAAATAATTTGACTTAATAATAATGAAATCTGGTTTATAAATTTCCATTTTACCAATTCAGGTGTCGCAAATACTGAAGAAATAAAAAGAAATTATTTAAGTATTTAAAAAACCTTTGACAACTGTCAAATGAAAAACTGTCAGTTGAGTCACTTGATATTTTCAGATTTTTTTGTGTTTACTAATGACGCAATGCAAATTTTCTAATAAAACAAAAATAAATGTTCATTTAAAAAAATATTATTCAATCCTCGATGTTCGAAGACATAATCGGCGCATTCGCGCATATGAAGCACTCCCTCGTTTCTCGCTCGTGCTTCAACGTTGCGCTTATGGGCGAATAATGTCTTCCCACACTAGGTTCAAAAACTACTATTTTGAATTCACTACCTTCAAAATGGCATTTTGCGAATGCAGCAGTCAACTGCAGAATTCGCACACGAGTGCCCGAATTTTTGCAAAAAGCACTGGCCTTTCTGGCCATTTCGGAAATAATTTGACTTAATAATAATGAAATCTGGTTTACATGTTTCCATTTTACCAATTCAGGTGTCGCAAATACTGAAGGAACGAAAGGAAATCCGTATTTATGAAAAACTTTCAGTTGAATTAGTTGATATTTTCAGATTTTTCGTGTATACTAATGACGCAACGCAATTTTCTTAATAGAACAAAAATAAATGTTTGTTTCAAAAAATATTATTCGAACCTCGATGTGCGAAGACGTATTATGCGCGAATAATGTCTTCGCACACTAGGTTTAAAAATTATTATTACCTACACGCTGGGACACTCTGCATGAATGATCAAAAATTCAGATCATAATTTTTGATTCTCTAGAACAGGAACTAGATATCTACTTCTAACAGACCAACGGAAAGACACTTTACTTCAGATTTAATAAAAAGAAGTTATATTCGAAGCTAGTTAATGTTGATAATAATTTTGGTTAGATTTTAGAAGGAATTAAAAGTTGTTTACGACAATAAGACTGATTAAATGTGGGGAAAATCTAGTCGGTGGTCAGCATAAACATGTTGATTGTGTATTTGCTAATCTGTTAAATTCATCTTCACATCCAATAACAGAAGTTTATATGTGGGAAAAATAATAAACTGTCTTTAAAAAATTGGGATAAATGTCTGCTAAGTTGGTGCTCCTTTTGATTCTAGTGAGAAATGTTTCCATCACGTCATTTTAGACAAGCTGGGGTTAAGTTGATAACGCAAATCTAACAGAGAACAGTTAGACAAAGACGTCAAAAAACGTCAAGCTAGTTAAAAAAATTACCAACTTATATTAATGAAACCCACTGAGCAATATCAAGTGTTTATTCAAAACGAAAAATTCCCTAATTTTTAGTGGCCAGTTTATTATTTTCTTATATATACAATAAAAATTGATATCTAGAAACAAATAAACGATTCAGTTGCACAAAGTTGAAAATTTTGATACATCGATGAGGCGCTTATTTTGGGCATAAGCTTTCTCCAGGACACGAAAAGATAAATTAGAGTTGCCTACCGTGATACTGAAAACAAAAGTTTGGATTTTGAGTACTAATCAGAGCTTGTATGAACCACGATATGGCATAAATAAAGTTAAAGTCCGCGCAAAATAAGATGCATACATTAATGGACAACATTCTTATAACGGGTGTTCATTAAAAAAAACAAAATTCAAGTGGTACTTTTGAAGTGTATTTTTTAAATCAAAGTCTCTCCAGTTTGCATGCCTAAAATTGACAAAAAATTACGTTTGTATTTTTGGTTGCCTAAGAATTGCTTTCTAAAAAAATTAATTCAATTCATGTTAATTGTATGTCATGACTGTTCAAAGACAATCTATGATTTCTTGAGATGAAAAAACACTTTTTAGTGTACTTTTGAAACTTATAGCACTTGATTTTTTCGCGGAAGAAACAGCCACCTTAAAATTATGAGTGGCATCAAATGAAATGTTTTTGACCAGGAATTTAGCTATGTATGTACAAGGTGCCAACGACGGTGAGCGTTTATCCATAATTCAAAAAATACTGATAGCATATTACTGAAAACTTGGTAACGTATTTTCTTTGACATGCTCTATTTGGCTAAAATATTCGCAAAAATCTAACACTTCCTTTTAAACCGGAAGTAGACCTCAAATTTCTTATTTTGAATCTTTATGTTTTTGAATTCTGCAATGTATTTAAGGTCATTTTTATATCAAAAATTTTTTTCCTAAACTCAACCGTTTTAAGATGTCTGCAAATTTAATTAAAAAAAATGACAGATGCAGAGTTAGAGGTAATCAGTAATTATGGCTAAACGGCTATTTATTTTAAAATAGTCTTTTGGCATTTTATAATGCAACATTTTAGACAGTAAACCTCACTAAAGAATTAAACCAATCTTCTACAGGATGTTCAAAAAATATATTTAAAAATTGACATGAAAATCAAAATTCGAAATTTTCAAATGGAAACTTTTATTTATTATATCATATTTGTATTAAGCTTTAAAAATGAAGGTAACTTTGTATAAGGTTTTCTATACATAAATCTCAACGTTTCTTATTTATTAGAGGAAATCTTTTTTCTGCGTATTGAAACGTCATAGTTACTCTCTTAAAAAACAAAAAACACACTTAGATAATCTTCAATACAATAATCGACATGCTCTGGCACTTTTAACAACTCTTTGAAGCTAACAGCGCTAAGAAACCATTCCATTCCAAATGAAACTGGCATGACAATTTAATAGGTAGAAAACAGTTTTTCCTACATAGCTAAAAAACCATGAGCTTTAAGTATACAAAACCTTATACAAAAATGTCTTTATTTTTGAAGCTAAAGGTAAATATAAAAACGTAAATGGGGGTTTCCATTTTGAGTTTTGACAACAATTTCATGACAATTTTCAAATGTATTTTTTGAACACCCTGTAGGAGATTGGCTCAAATTTTTTTATCTTAGGATTTGCGTTATAAAATGCTTAAGGACCATTATGGAATTGATAGTCGTGATCACTTTTAACTCTGCATCCGCCATTTTTGACTTAGAAAAAAACTGTTGGTATAAAAGTTACCTAAAAATCTTCATAGAATTCAAAAATGTGTAAATATATAAAGTGTTCCATTTAAAATAACAAAGTTGAGATTTACTTCCGGTATAACCAGAAGTGCCACATTTCTGAAAATATTTTAGAAAGACAGAGCATTTTAAAAAAACTTTACTTGCTAAATTTTGAATTATATGCTATCACTATTTTTTGAGTTATGGATAGACGCCCATCGTCGTGGGACACTCTGTATAATTACTCAAGTTTTGGTTGTTTTTTATTAAAATTACAAAAAAAATTAAATGGGGCTTTTTATATTGGAAAAGAAACAAGTGCCACAAATTAAAAAAATATATACTAACACACTGCCCCTATGTCAAACAAAATTGAACTGATTTAAGATTTTTTGATATTATTATTATTACGATTATTTTCCGAATTTTGTGAATCGTGAAGATTTAAAATCACTCTTTGGACCTTGAAATATTTAACAGAAAGGATTATTTGACACAGTATTAAGCCATATGAAAATTAATCGATTCTAATCAAAAATTGTGTTTTTCTACTGCTATAAAGATGGAGCTATGATCTGTCATCATAAAACTTCTACAACAATTCTTAATTAAAACGCAAATGACAGAACGACAGTTTCTACCTGCGGTCTCATCGTAAGACTTTTTATTTGGGTTTTTCCAATGAAGGAGCGTATATCAATAGTATACGCAAATGACCATACTGATTGACTTTTCAAAAAAAGACCATTGTAAAAGTTTTATGACGGTTAAAATGAAAATAGAAACACTACCTATAAACACTTTTATCCTAGAGGTTTAGGCAGTGTCTTGTCGTGTAAAGTTCTACACACGAAATAAAGTCAAGCTGTCTTAAAAGTTAAGATAAATGAAGACAGATACGAGGGTTACTGTGAAAATTTTCAGAAAAAGTTGGATAAAACACAAATTAGTGGGTTCAAATTGCTTAATTCCTTATTAGAGTATCCTTTCGTGATGTTGATACATTTGTTGTAACATTTTTTCCACTTCATGACCGCAGAAAGCTTTGACAGCTGCTTTAGGCATTTAACTCACTGCCCGCTCATTTCTTGTTTTATGTGAGAAGACAGGAAGAACTCATAATTTAGAAGAACATAGATAATGATTCATACAGGGCGTCCCATGAACAAGTGCAACTTACTCAATTTAGAAAGATTTTTATCTCTTATCATTTTTTCCCAAAACGTATTGTTTTTGAGTAAAAAAATTAAATGAGGAACGATACAATCACTATTAGCAATGAATTATCAAGTATCGCACATAAAAGTACCTACAATATAATATAAGAGCATAATGCAGTCTTTCCAGCGCCCCGTGTCCTTAAACCTGCGCGTGCTAGAAAACAAATTAGTTATGACATAATTTAGAAGCCATTGTTTTTGTAATTTTTATATCGGCTAATACCTTCACTATAACAATACCAAACTTTATCTGTCTGTCTCAAAAGAGTTTGAGAAATTGATTTTTTTAAAGTTAGTCAAATGTCAAAAAATTCTAAAAATGCAATTATTTCAGAAACGGTTAGAGTTAGCAAAAATATGATCAGTATAAAATGTGTTTAAAATTTTATAAACAATCTTAAATTACCATAAAATTTGGGGTGTTCTATTGAAGAAAGCAAAGTTAGGAGCAACTTCCGGTATAAGCGGAAGTTAAAACAAGCTGAAAATATTTTAGAAATAGTGTTTCTGATCTACTTTATACATGATCAGATTTTCAAATCTTAATTCTGATATTATCTTCATTAATTTCTAATGAACCGCTTATGTGAATCACCTTGTATAGTCCCATCACTTGATTTTTTCCAAATAGAAACGTTTAGCTGTTTTTTTTACTTGAGACATTAGAAGTATCTAAAGAACCAAAAATATTATGATCTAAATTTTTCCTCATTTATATCTACCTAAATTATTTTCACTGTCACTTCCGGTTATATCCATCAATTACACAAATAAATTAAAAATTACCTGGAACAAGTTTATTTATTCAAAATTGTTGCTTGTTGCCATTTAAAAATTTTGAGATTCTCCGCAAATTGAAAAGCCAAATTTGAATTTTTTCATTCGCTTGGTTTCAAAAGTAAGTGAAATAAAATTTTCAATTTCTGATTAAGTAACGTTCTAGTAATAACTTTACAAATTTTTACTTGTGAAATTGAATATCTTAAAAAATGTTAACTATTAAGAAATCAATCAAAAGCATAGCTTAATATTTTTAAAAAACAAATATAAAAATGGAAAGAAAATTGCAGCTGTCTCCGGCAGAAAGGAATAAACCTCAGTCTAAAGTATAAATAAGGGAAAAATTCAGATGAAAATATTCTTTATTATTTTACATATCTATAACTTCGCAACTGAAAAAAGAACATCCTGTATAGTAAATGTACTAATGCATTCAGAATTTAATCTTCCACAAGTTGATATTTTTCATAATAATTGAACTATTCCATCTAGCATGAGCCTGTATAAGCCATTACTTGGATTGTTCATAACATTTTTTGATCGATTACTTATTAGAGTCAAGTCAAAAAAGGATCACGCACTAAAAATGGGATTTTTTTTCGAAAGTTGGTAAAAGACGTACTTACACGAAGTAATTTTTTGATCAATACAGATTGATTCAAGTTTCTAGTGGAAAACAAAATTTTTCGAACCACGTTTAGAAAAATTATTTGCAATTTCTACCTGATATCTTATCAACTGCTGTCTTTGAATGGATTTTAAATAATGTTTTACCTTCCTAGACTGGTCTTCGTAAAAAAATTAAATAATAAACTTTGGTCAATAATTTGACAAATGTCAGTCAGATGAGTGCCATTGCCGCAAACATATTTGAACAAAATTTTCTTATAGTCAATATTTTTTTGAAGCCAACCTAAAAATACAAAATTTCCTAAAACCCTAAAGTCTAATGCGTGATTCTTTTTTGACATGACTTTACTATTGCAGTTGCAGATACTTGTGCCACTTCAAGGTCATTTTGGGACTGTACACATAAAATTTTGTCAGAAAATGTACTTTAGGGGAACTTTTTTGTAAAAACAGTTTTCAATACTGAGTTAATGTCAGTTGGGGGACTGTCGAAATGACATCTTTAAACGTTAAGGTCATGGTTCTCTTAGGTTATTAACTGCACCGTGTTGAAAAATATCTAATTCTTTGAACATTGTAATTGAAACATATTATTGTCTCCCCATCTTCAATATCATAATTGCTGCACCTAAGATTTCAACTGAAACCTGAACCATACGTTAATGTCTTTAACGAAATTTTCAAAACGGCTTTTAAACTGTCACATCTGTCACTATCATCGTCTGTCGCAAGTGTAGCCAACGCATTATAAAATACCTAAAACGTTTGCTTAGGGTTTTTTTTACTTAGCCAACCTTCGGTCAAAAAGACGATGACAAACCATCTGCAACGTACTGTATGCATTGGTACAATCATTACAAAGAAGCCGCTCATGAGTTGTGTCCTTATACTTTTGGGCTAACCTGTAGATTTAATTTATTTATTTTTTTAGATTGTGTCGAAAGACAGCAACCACTGATAGTATCTCTACAAACTTCTAATGAACCACGTATGTGATCACAGAGTACGTCCAGAGAGTTAACTCTGCCCAAAAATTCATCCTCATCCAGTGTCTCTTTCTAATGCACAATGTTTATTATACCTCTGTCTTTGTTGCTAATAATAATAATAATTATTATTATTATTATTATATTAATTTTATTGCGGAGGCAAACCTATTGCCCAATAATTTTAAGTAGTGAAGAGATGTATATGAAATAAATGGAGTTAAATAATATGATTTAAATAGTTTTAGTATTGAACTGATGTATTATTATTATTTGATTACAATGATAACTTTTGTTTGAACGAATAGACTGTCTGAGCCTCTGCTATATCTGAATTCAAATTATTCCACAAGCCAAAACTACGGTTAGTTAGATAATTTTGTCGAACTCTACCCTTGAATGATTCTTTTTTCATTTTAAATTTATGTCCTCTTAACCTCTCATCAGTGTTTAATGTCAAATAATGGCAACTCTTTTCGGGAAAAAGATTGTGAGTAAGTCGATATATTTGAATAAGATCGGCTCTGTCTTGTCTTTGCGTTAATGTGGGAAGATTTAGTTGATTTAATCTCTCCTCGTATGCAGTCCCTGATAAGCCCCTTGGCCATCGTGTCACTGCGTGATAAACCCTCTCGAGCTGTATCTGGTCTTTATCATACAATGGACGCCAAACAGGAGCAGCATATTCAATGTGTGGTCTAATGTAAGTGACGAAGAGCTTAGCACAAAAGTCGTGAGAAGGATTAAAAAATATTTTTTTCATTAAATATAGCATGGAAAAACCTTTACGACTAACTTTTGTGCACTGCTCGCTCCAAGATAATTTATTATCGACTAGCACACCAAGATCTAATTGAGTAACAACTTCTTTTATATTATTATTTCCTAGTTTGTAAGGTATTTTGTGGTTATTATTACCAAGGTACATTGCAGTACATTTGCTATAATTGAGAGGCAACATCCAATCTTCAGACCAACCAAGAATTGCATTTAGATCGTTTTGCAAATTTGACTTAGATGGATTCCCAAAGATTTTTAAGTCGTCCGCGTATGCAAGATGGGAGCACCTGAGAGATGTTAAAAGGTCTGATGTATAAATGGTAAATAGCAAAGGTCCAAGCACAGACCCTTGTGGAACACCGCTTAGAAATTTTTGCTCTTCTGATAGTGCGTTTCCAACTTTAACTGCGAATGTTCTGTTGCAAAGAAACTCTTCAACCCAATCCAATAGTTTTCCAGCAATACCAATCCGTTTTAATTTGTGAATTAATAGACTATGCGGCACTCTGTCAAAAGCCTTGCTAAAGTCGAGAAAGATGATATCTAGTTTGTCTCCTAAGTCTAGCTTTTTGGTCCACTGGTTGCAAGCTGATAACAAGTTTGTTATCGTGGAACGACCCGGTATAAAGCTATGTTGACTGCATGGAATTAGATTCCGACAGTTCAAGTATTCAAAGATACTATTGACTATAATCTTTTCTAGAAGCTTACATATAATCGATGTAAGGCTAACGGGCCGGTAATTTTCCGCATTGCATTTGTCTCCTTTTTTGAATATTGGCGTGACTGTTGCAGTCAACCATTGTTTGGGTAGTGCACCAGTAATTAAGGAGGTATCAAAAAGTCGTAGAATAGGACCAATTAAGTGGGGTGCACATTTTTTTATAAGCTTAGGAGACAAACCATCTGGCCCAGGAGCACTTTTATCAGAAATTTGTGACATTAATTTAGCTAACAAGGCTCTGTTCAAAATTACATTTGACAGAGTGTCATTATTTGGAAATCTGTCATTCAAGTTTAAAGATGGAAAACTATTGGTACTCGTAAAGTTTGACGCAAAGAACGAAGATAAAACATTAGCAGTTTCCAAATTAGTTTTACACAATGAGTCTGCGCTGTTGCGGACAACTGGTATGGAGACCCTAGTTTGTAACTGCTTGCGCAGATAACCGTAAAGAGCCTTTGGGTTCTTTAACAGATTTTGTTCAAATAAAGATTTAGCATTTTGGATGTCAATTTTTAGCTGGTTGGAGAAAAGTCGATGTTGATTATAGTCCTCCTGGTTATATTATTTATAATTTATTTAATCGTAGCTGTGTTGTTGGTGGTCTATAAGAGAACTTACAATTAATATTGAGAATTGAGAATTCAATAAAAGTCAATTAAATCGTAATTTGAAGTAAATAAAAAGTGTTTTTTTATCACAACAATTATAACATTTATATTACCCGCCTTTTAAGATTATAGTAAAGAAACCAAATGTTGGTAGAAACAAAAATCTCTAGTGCGGTCAGCCATTATTCGCACGAGTGACAAATTGCACCAATGTCAATTCGCGCGAAGCCCAGGTACCCAATTTTAGTAGGGTCCAGTAATAAATGTCCCATCGATGCCCTACAAAAAAGTGACGCCTCGGTGACATTTTTATGAATTTCAAAATTTCAAATGTTTTTGAAGGAATTATTTCAGTTGTGTAGAAGTTCAGGGGACTTTAAGCCTCTATGAATTTTCTTATACGATTCTACGAAATTCCAAACATTTTATTTGGTTTATTATTTTTAATTGCTCTACATCTTTTGTTAGTGCCGAAAAGATGACAAAGATATTGATAAATTTTTTGTTCATCAGGTAAGTTATGATGTTGCATTTCAGTCTAATCGTTTTGATTTGAAATTTTGTAAGGTTAAAAAGATTGAAGGAAGGTAAATTAGAGGAAATCCTAAAGAATCATTAAAAAAAATCAGAGGAAAACATGACCAAATTGAAGGAAATCTTCAAGAAATTTGGTGTCCAAAATTTGGGGTGCTTTCACCCTTCGTGCGAAATAAATCATACGTAAAATTTTTTAAATATTTTACACTATCTGGTCTCTATTATCATTTAATACATGAAAGCAAATAATTGGAAAAATAAAAGAAGCAGTTATGCAACCAACAATATGTTAAAATTCCAATTCTTTGTGATTATTTATAAAAATGCCCAGCATTCCAAAAGCCTCATTCTGCATTTCTCCCCGTGTAAAAATCCATTGAATGCACTAACACTGCCTCCATTCTAATCATTGCAATAAATCTTTCCAACCTCTTTTCGTATAAATGCACTCACTAAACCCCTATCCATAAAATTGCAATAATCAACAATTAAAATCCCAACATATCAATTTCCGTTGAAGAATGCGGGTCTTAAATTTCTTAAATTCAATCATCCTTGTCGTTTCCAACTTTCTCCGAACGTTCTTTCCGTCCAAAACTATCCCCGAAATCACCCCTCTATTAGCATCGGAATGCGCCCCCCGCCGCCGCTGCCCATCTTCCAATCAGACAGGTTTGGCTCCCAGTCGGTCATTCAAGGTAGTAAGTTCACAGATAGCCTCAGGTAAACACTAACACACTCACAAAACCCCACATACACATACACCTGCCCGCGTGTCGGTGCCTCAGATAGTCGCATGTTCGTCCACCTGTCGGTTGTAAACAAAGTAGTCGGTGATAGAGTGCGATCGTCACATGTTTGCTTCATTGACAGTTTTCGATTGTTACGTGAAAATGAGTGTTAGTTGGTCGAAGGGAACTACCATTAACTGATTATAACAAAAAAAAAGGATTTTTATGCCAAGTAAGTAATTCAATTTTCATCAAAATAACAATGATTGCGTAATATCAACCGGTTTTTTACAAATTTGAATGAAATTTTCAGAGTGAGGTTACTCGCTTGATCATCAATACGATCGTTAAAATCTCCCGACCTTCGGTTTATTTTCCGTTTCCTTGTGAATTAAGCTATTGAAAAATTGAACATTACATTGATAATTTACTACATATTGTATAATTTTATTACACACATACCTACACGCTTTATTGAGGTAAAAATCAAGGTTAATTTAAACAAAGCTATTAAGGTTTTAAACCAAAATTTTCTACAAACTTAGTCTGTGATAATTTTATTTAATTATGATAATGAGTGTTAACATCTTCAGTAAACACAAACATTAAGAACTTTCTTACGTTATTACTATTAAAGCTATAGCAAGAAGATTTAAATACAGGGTGAGGCATTAAAGATACTGATCTCATCTGCTTATAGCAATAATTTTTTGTATTATGGTATTGTTGTCATAACTGCATATTTAAAAATACAGGGTGTTCCATTAGTATCGGGACGGTAGATTATGGGGTTAAAGTTAAATTTTCAGAAATAGTAACTAGTGAACGCTGATCTGTATCATAGACTTTACTCTTTAAAAAAAATTTCAGATTCATTTTACTTTCTGTTTATCCGGAAGTCTATGCAATTTTCTTCCTTTGAACAAATTAATTCTACTCTAAATTTTTTCTAATTGGTGTTGAAATGTTTAAATTATTAACTTTTTTCAAAAAAATTTTCATCTGCAACCCTTCAAAAAAATGTTTTGTATTTCCTTCCACAATGAAATGAAATTTTGGGGACACAAATCTAAAACAACAATCCATAATATCCTTTTAAAATATCTACAAAAGCACTGTGTTTTCTTAAGCTAATTTTTAGATACAGTTTTTTTTTATTTTCTGTCATTTACCCCTTTTTGGTTAAAGACTAATTTCTAACATAATTTTAGTTTTGAAAAATCAAGTGTACGTTGAAAATTTAAGTAAGACTCACTTTTCTATAAAGTCTGCCTTTTATGTGGTAGACATAACAAAAAGTTATTGAGGAAAGTTGTTTAGAATTAACATCTGAAGCCATTTGCTAAATTTCAAAGTTATTGACCAACAATGATTTTTCTTTTTTTTTTTCAGAATTATTTTACAAATAAGAGAAATTTATTTAACTCATTTTTAATGTATTTTTGTCAAATCAACTAATTTTATTTCTAAACATAAAATATCGTAGTTGGCCGATGCTTTTGAAATTTGGTATACGGGCTCAAATATTGATTCTAGACAGTTTTTCTTAATAACTTTTTGTCGTATCTGTAACACAATGGAACCTTACAAGAAGATAGGTTTTCCAAATTTCCAACGCATTCTTGATTTTTCGAAAGTTAGATTATACAGGGTGTTTCAAAAGTGTGGAACAATATTTCAACCTCAGATAGAACATCTGAACATCAGAAATAATTACGAAATTATGTACCATAACTAATCAAAACATATACTATCGAAATGTCTGAAAAAATATTCCAATTCCCAGTTACAGTACTTCCGATGCAGTTTTTAAGATGAAACTTTTTTCCATCTCAACAAGTCCCTCTTTTTATGTGAAAATCTAATGCGCCAATCAATTCTGCACCAAAGGGTATACCTGTCTTATGTGTCCAAAGTTTATCGTTTTCGAGGAAATTGTATTCGAATAGAAGACTGCAATTTTTAATTTCACTTCAATTATGGAAGTTGATTGCCGTTTGTTACCTTAGAAACAGACAATTTTTCAAGTTCTACGTCTTAATGTGCTATGAGGATTTTTACATTTTCAAAGAGAGATCCGACGAAAATATTCTATTTTATTCTCGATTATTTCATCTAACAGACGTTTAGGCATGATTATTGAGAAATGTTGAAACGGTGTTGTGTTCACTAGAAGAAACTTAATTACATTCACATCACTATCACCATCTGTCACAGAAATATTGCTAAATTTGGCATTTTACTCTATTCTGAGTTTAAGTAGAAATTTGTCTTCAATTTTTTTCCTGTTTAACAGTTTTTGTTAACATAACCTCAAACTTTCTGATCACTTCTCACGAAAAAACATGTTCACAAATGATGAAACAGCCTTATCTCATAATAATTCTTCAGATACAAATAATTCAATAATAAAACTAAATTTCAATTAAGTTACAAAAAAGTGATAGCGGCCTCTCTATGCGGCATAGTGAACTAAAGGGAAAAACGTCATTTGAACGTCGTCAACATCAACGTCAACGACTTTGCGTTGCGCTATGAATTCAAAATTACAAATTACAAGCGTTATTCTGTTTTTATTATGATATTTGAACAGATTGAATTTCCATAACGAACTTCAGGGGGCTATAAAATGGTTATTATTTCAGGTAGGCCAAATTTTTTTTTGAGAATGTTCATCATTGAAATATTGCTCTGCACTTTTGAAGCACCCTATATGACAAATTAGTCTTTGAGCAAGTAGGGCTAAATCCCAAAAAATGACAAGTCAAATCGATTTTTTTATCTTTTACAAGAGTCGTTTCACCTATCCGAAGACACACCGCATTTCAAACATTGGAAACTTATTTTTTTCAAATGGAATAGAAGCTATAGTTATTGCTTCTAATTTTTTTGTTGTTTTTTTGAGTAATTGTTCAATCTGATGACTGAAATAAAATTGTGGGCAATTTTATTGTCAGATTAATCTGCACTAATTACATTTTCTCAAAATTCAACTATAACGCCATAATCTTCAGTGGAGCACCCTATATTCTCCACTGGAATGTTCAAAAAACACTGGAACATGCTTAATTTTTTCATTTCAATTTGCATCACAGCTGAAAAAAAAATACATCAGATATCTCTGTATAAAATGCCTGCTAGTGTTTATTAAAGTGTGAAAATTGTGAAATGCTGTATGTAATTGATTCAAAAAACAGGTCATGCTTGGAGAAAATGTCACGCAATTTTGTTATATGTAAAAAATTATCGTCTGTAATAAAATTATATGTTTGGAGAGTATATAAGAAGCTAAGTTGTTAATCTCAACTCGCTATAAATTAATATGTGTGTAGTATTTTGTGTTAAAAACATTTATTACAAGAAGCTATAAATCTACATGATGCTATTAATTAGAAAACTTTGTGAACATTAATTTGAATTTTTTTTTCTACCTACATAAAGTTTCAAAAATATAAAGCTTTGTCTACACAAAAGGTAAAGAATTATTAACACATCGTAGAAAGTTATTAGTGCTTTATTTAAACAAAAGCAAGATCTAATTCACCATGACCTGCATTCAAACGCAGCTGTTGGAAATTAAATTCTTAGGCTTTTTTTAAAGTTGTGATTTAGCAATTCAACGAAACGTTTCTTCTTATGAATGGAAAAGAGCATTTGACCAAATTTGATGTGATGATACAACATGTGATTGGCGTTAGCGTTGGATGCTTGGAGGAAATATTAGCAAATATTATAATTTTCTGTTAATTATTATACTGGGTGTTCTATTATTAAAGAGCTGTATTCAACTAATTTCCTAAATCGTTTGATATTATTATTACATGATTCTACTCTACAGGGTCCTCGATATTGATAGTTAACATTTTCAATTTTCAGACAACCATAATTCAATTTTTTCAATTATTTATTTACTTATTTTTGTTCTATTATTGATGCTCTTTATAATTTTGTCAAAGTCGGGGTTTTTTTATCACCAAATTTGTTAATTTTTTCGGGGACATTGAGTCGAAATGTTAAGTTCAATTCTTAAAGCAGCAGAATTGTTCTAATGGTAATTATTTCAAAAAAATATTGCAACAAGTAAAAAACTTAAGTAACTCCGTTTTACGGTACTTATCCAAAGTCAAAAAAACTGACTGTTCTAGAGATAAATCACATTCAATTTGAAAATGCATTGAAATTAAGAAAAGTGATTTGATATACAGGGTGTCCCAAATGTTGTTTTACAAATATTTTTAAAAATGGCTCACTTTCGGTTATACCGGAAACTGACACTAACTTCGATGTTTTAAATGCAACACAGTATATATTTTCAGATTTTTGGATTCCTTGTTTAATTTAAGTATCTTTTCATGTACCATATGTGACACTTTGGGTGTACCATATTCAAGAAAATCAAGATTTAAAGAAAAAATATGGCTGTGCAAAGATCGCCATTATTCTAAATATCTCGATCACAAAAGTATTTAGAGAGGAGTGGTTTTAAGACATAACAGTCTATCTCTTAGACCTAATCATCTTATCAAATTTGGAAAACTCTCTTTTTATAGGAGTCTTAAACATGAAGAACTTCTAACCCAGATAACTCAATTTTCTTAAATGGAACGCTGCATTTTTTGTGGTATCATCTCATAGTACTTAAAATTATGTTTCGATTGATGTAAGGTTGCACTCACTTACTGACAACAGTTTTGAAAAAAAAATGTTTTTTGAAATTTGTAAAAATCTACATCATCACATTAGCCTTGGTGACTACTAACTATTATTATTTGTCAAGATTACACCAAAAGAAGAGTATAATTAAAGCTTAAATTCTATTTTTTATAAGATGTTATAAGATAGCTTCAAGACAAATCAAAACTATGCAAATTAAATGAAGAAACCTAGAGATTCGAGTTTTTCCATCTCTGGGAATCAACTTCCAACCAGTGACTTCCGCTATGATTGCACATTGTGAATGATAATGTTATGCAAAAATCTGTTTATTGATAATTTTGGGATATTGAATGTTTTGCTGATATTTACACGTCAAGATTTGTGTTTTTTAAACTGGATCTACCTCAAAACAGTTATTTCTTCTATTATCACAAATCCATTTCAGCTTTTATTCAAAAAATGGTGAATAGATAGCTGATTTTGATATTGTTCTTCTTACAGAAATCTCTCATGGAAGTTTTTCATTTGAGAAAAATTTCGCATAAATTCATAATGAAAGAAATTTTGTTCAAATTTTCAAAAAACATTTATCGTATTTATTAATTATTCTTGACTTGAAGTCTAGTACTTTTTTTAAACGTATTTATATCAATAATAACAATCAAGGCTAACCTGATGATGTAGTTTTTTGTAAAATTCAAAAAAAATGCATTTTTTTTAGAAACTGTTAGCACTAAGTGGGTACACCCTGACATCAATCGAAAGGCAATTTTAAGTTCTATTCGGTTGCACATTAAAAAGTTTAGCGTTCCATTTAAAAAAATCGAGTTATTTATGTTTAAGGCTCCCATCAAAAGAGAGTTTATCAAATTTGATAAGATGATCAGGTCTGGGAGATAGACTGTTATGACTAAAATGAAGGTGTAAAACCGCTCCTCTCTAAATACGTTTGTGTTCGAGATATTTAGAATAATGGCGATTTTAGAATATTTTTAGAATATGGTTCACTCAAAGTGTCACATATGGTATATGAAAAGATGCTTAAATTAAACAAGAAATCCAAAAATGTAAAATTATATAGGGAGTTGCATTTAAAATAACGAAGTTAGAGTCAATTTCCGGTATAATCGGAAGTGCGCCATTTTTAAAAATATTTTTAAAACAACCCCAAGGAAGATTCAAACAACTTTTGTTCAGAATAAATTTTCATATTCCTAACGGTTATTACGCTATGGAAGAATTACGTTGTGGTGGGACACCTGTATATTCAGCTTTATTACGATTTTGTCCAGTTTAAGCCAAGTCTTGAGCGTTTTTGAGTATCATTACCAGGAAATCCAAAATTCAGAAAATTAGCCGTTTTAATGCAAATGATAAGAAATCTTTTTTTAGCATTGATGCCAATTTTATCTAAAAAATATTTATTTTGAAAACGGTGTGGTTTTTTGAAATTGAAGTATACTTTTATACAATAATAAGAAGAACAAAAAAGATGCAGGACTTTTTAGTGTAGCTAAATAGGTGTAACTAGCTCTCTACAGGGTGTTTCATTAGTAATTTTGAGAAAGTGTAACTAGTGATCGTTAATCTATATCATAGACTCTACTTTTTAAAAGTATTTTTGAATTGATTCTACTTACGGTTTAACTGGAAGTCTATTCAATTTTGTTTCTTTGAAGAAACACTGAATTTATCTCTGGATATTTTAATTCTATTCTAGATTGCTTATCAAAATTATATCTATTATTTCTAATTGCTTTTGAATGGTTTGAATTATTGATATTTTTTCAAAAAAAGTTTCCTTTGCAACTCTTCAGAAAAAAATTGTCTAGAATAAAATGAAATTTTGCGGGCATCCTTTAAAAATTTTTTGAAAATATCTCGAAAAACATCTTGTTTTCTTATGCAAATTTTCACATATTTCAAGCATTGAAATAGTAATTTTCGAATCTAGTGTGCAAAGAGATTATTCGCGCATAAGCGCAATATGCACGAATGCGCCGAATATGTCTTCGCACATCGAGGTTCGAATAATATTTTTTGAAACGAATATTT
This sequence comes from Latheticus oryzae, assembly GCA_030157265.1. Lineage (NCBI taxonomy): Eukaryota > Metazoa > Arthropoda > Insecta > Coleoptera > Tenebrionidae > Latheticus > Latheticus oryzae. The sequence continues at coordinate 16,905,458 of CM058048.1, read as the reverse complement.
ATTTTTGTTTTATTAAAAAATTTGCGTTGCGTCATTAGTAAACACAAAAAAATCTGAAAAATATCAAGTGAGTCAACTGACAGTTTTTCATTTGACAGTTGTCAAATAAGATTTTTAAATACGGATTTCTTTTATTCCTTCAGTATTTGCGACACCTGAATTGGTAAAATGGCAGTTTGTTAACCAGATTTCATTATTATTAAGTTAGATTATTTCTGGAATGGCTACAAAGGCCAGAAAGGCCAGTGTTTTTTGCAAAAATTCGCGCACTCGTGTGCGAATTCTACGTTCGCAGTTGACTGCTGCGTTCGCAAAATGTCATTTTGAAGGTGGTAAGTTCAAAAACTATTTTTTTTTTTTCAAATGGAATGCCCTATATTTTGTTACGCAGTTGATTTTGTTTTTGTATTTTCTTTCTTTTGATATATCAAAAACTTATTAATTTCGATTTTTGAGTTTTTACTGTTTTTTTGGTTAATTGTTCAGTTACCCGAATTTTCTCAATAAGACGTTGTTTACATAACCATTTGTCTAACGACTGAAATCTTTGTAGTCAACTTTATTGTCAAATTGTCTGTCACGGGTAAGTAGTCATAGAAACAATACTTCTGTCAAGAAAATCCATAAGAAATTGATTATTTTTTCGAAAAAGTGTTAATATGTTGAAAACTGAAAAAAATAGAAAGATTTTATACGACATCAGAAGAAAACAATTTAAATAGCGAAAACAACATTCCATTTGAAAAAAAGTTTCAGTTATTTGAAATTTGTCGAAAGTAAAATAAGAAAAATCATTGTTATTTCGAACGTTTCTAAATTTTCTTTACAAAATAGTATGGAAAGTTCTTCTGCTAAATGCATACGAAATTTCATTTCATTATTAGAACACAATGACCAGCTGAACGCTTTATTTGGATATGAAATTTTTTTAGGAAAAAATCATTAACTCAAACTATTTTAAACAAAGCGAAAACGATTGGATAACTAATTTTAAGCATATTTCAAATATGTATAAATAAATGAAATGTTTTGGTAAAGAAACAAAGTTTCTTAGTCTTCCGGCCACACCGGAAATGGAAAAAATGTGAATCTATTTTTAAAATATGGAACCTTAAACACAAATTGACATTTCCTATTTACATTTTTTTCAAATTCTCCTACAACGCTGTAATATTCTGTGCCGGAATTCTGAACTAATGGAACAGCCTGTATATTGTTGAAAAATTTTAATGTGAAATTATTGTTTCTTGCCTCAAAAATCACAAAATTGATAATTTTTGACAGAAATCACTGAACTATTCTCAAAATATGAATAAAAATCGAAAAAAGATGCTCAATTTAACACCCTGTGGATCAATAACGAGCGACATTCGCATAAGGCATATTGAGCCCAATCGCAGTTTTTTGAGTTCGGCTATCACCTCTTAAGCTATGTGCTATTATTAATGACTCACTCTATATAACTTTTAGAGAAAAATTAAATAACAAAAATTTTTTAAAATGAAGTTGCGTACAGTCCTGGAATTGTAGAACACTCTGTATAAATCAAAATTTTAGCAATTATATAAACACACGAAAAATTATTTCCAAAAGTTTAATATAAGGCCTGTATTCTCCGTGTCGATATTGTTACGAAATATCAAATTTGAATTGTCCACTTCCAACCCTTGGGTTTTGTTTGTTTTTTCATGACTATAAAGAATTCAACAAACCGCGACCCATACAAGTTTATTTTAATTAAAATCTATGACTAGGTTTACCTTTAACTTATTTGGAATTTTCTTCTTATCTATTTCAGCTTTTATGGGACAAGTTTTTATTATATAAATATTCACTCAATTTATGTATAAATTAGCATAATTCTCAAGTATTACATATGGAAACATGAAGATATTGATTTTATGGCTCACTAATAAAAATAGTAAACAAACAATATAGGTGACCCCGGAATTAGCAGCTAAATTAGAAAATGAAAAATGAATAAACAACTTTTTTCTAATCCTGTTTAATAATCTATGAGTTACTTATGCATCTTTACGAGAAACAATTATCTGTTTTTAAATTTGACATTATTTAATAATTTCCAACCAATCGACAATCTCCACACATCGAGATTTCCATTATTCTACAGCTATGAGCCAATCATAGCGCCGGTTTTTTCTATTCTGCAACTCAGTTCTAATGTTTTAAATCAAGACAACTTTTCATATTTGTATGTCAAACTAATACTTTTGCAAAAATATGAATGTTCAAATTTTTTTTATGTAAATCGTTAAATTTATTTTAGCTCTTTCGTTTACTGTCTGTTATTGTGATTTTGACGATTCAATAAAATATTCTTACTAGGATGATTCGCTTTACTCAACTTTCTAACTTAATGAATAGTCTACTATTTTTCAATTAAAATTTGTAAGAAAAACCTCCAAAACCAACAGTTTAATTTATTTTGGACAAATATAGAGTGTCATTATAAATAACTGTAGTCGAAGTTGGCTGGAAAATCACATGCAAAATTTTTCATTGCTGCTTCAGTAAATAAGGGATAAAGTTATACAGCAAAAATCTATCAAATTTGAAGTTGACGTCAAATTGGAGAGCACTTTTTTATAGAGCGGCAAATTGAAAATACATGGGCACAGCATACTTTGACTAAACTTATTTATAGTGACCCTGTATAACTATTTAGGGTTCTAAAAATAAGGTTTTTAAGCCATCTAAGCACATTCCTACTTTTTTTCATTCTTCTCCGAGAACATTTCATGTTCTCTTTTTTAAATTCAGGGTATAAATTGTTTGGTGATTTTTGGCCAAATTGGTAAAATTAAGAACCAATTTCTAGACAACTTTATTTATTTTTTTGATTAACGAACGTTATACAGTTTCATAATTTTTCCACAATTTCTGCACAGTTTTGATTATTAGAGAACGCCTAACATTATAAAAACAAAAAAATTGACAATATTTTTATTTCATAAATTTTTGGATTTGTAATGACAAAAAAAGATTTTTGTGAATTTTAATCATTTTCCACGGCTTATTGTGATAATCTGGTGCAGCGGCATCACTATAGAAAGAAATGCAAATTATGAAAACTATTGAATATCTAGCGTTTGTGTTGACAAAGTGATCTTAAAATTTGATCAGCATTTCATTGACATAAAAAAGGAGGGAGTTTTATTTGAAAGGAATGAGTTTTGTCATAATTTACAATGCTTGGTGCTCATTCTGTAGCACTCTGTATAACATTTTGAAATGTTTTTGTAGTCTGACTAGCGGCTAATATCTCAACTACAACTACGCCAAAATTCAGTTTTCTGGCTCAAAAAAATTCTATGAGATTGATTTTTTAATAAAGTAAGTCAAATCCCAAAAATAAGAAAATGTAATTATTTCAAAAACGGTTAGAGTTAGCAAGAACATGATTAGTATAAAATGTGTTTAAAATTGTATAAACAGTCAAGTTAAAGTCAAGTCAAGCTAAAAGAATTCAAAAAGATGGTATTTCTTATCCATCTTATACATGATAAATTTTTAAATCGTAATTCTGACATTATCTCCATAATCTTCTAATAAATCTCTCTTTTGACTCATCACCTTGTATTAAATTTATTTTTATGTGGAAAAGCTGTACTTGTCAGAAGTCAAAAAATTTGGCAGTTTTCGAGATAAATCACATTTAATCAAAAATACTTTTTTTGATCAGTAGACTTACAGTTTAGCAATCATTAAAATTAAAGGAATCAATTGGATAAATTTTCTGTTTTGTTACGCTTTAATCCAGATTAAGCTAATTTTTGAGCGTTTTCGAGTCCCAAGGAATCCAAAACTGGGGAAATTAACCTTTTTATGCAAATGACAGAAATTTTTTTGCAAAGCAAAATCTTGGTGATTTTAGACAACAAATGAAACAAATCAGCATTGCCATCTTCACTTATTTCTAATATCTAAGCCTACTACAACCAATATCAATGTCAAACTGACTCAACGCCATTTATTTTGAAACCGGTGTAATTTTTCGATATTAGACATACATTAGTACATTTTTTTCATTTAAAATCAAACATAGTTTTGTAACACTACTGCCAAAAAAAGGTAATCAGAAGAATAGAAAAATTGCAGAACTTTTTAGGGCATAACTAGTGCCCTCTCCGTTATGGAAAAACTTGAGTGTAAAATTATTGATTCTCGTATCAAAAAACATAAAACTGCTAATTTTTGACAAAACCGACTGAGTCATTCTCAAAATATGAAAGAAAATTAGAAAAAAAGTTTAAATTTAACAATTTAATATTACGCTCTTTCGCTTTTTTTTAGCTGAGCTATCAGTCTATAAGGTATGAACCATTATTAATGACTCACCCTGTAAACACATTTATTCTTCAAGTTAATATTTGTAAATAAAAAGCGTAAATATTCTTTTATCACGTTGGAAATAATGCGTAGTTAACATAAAAAAACTCTTTTTGTTTGATAAGAATTTCTCCTTGCCGTAAATATAACGCAACAACAATGATAACTGTTGAAAATGTGTCGAAAGTGCTTTGGAATGACAAATTATTCATTTGTTTATTGCACTCGTCATACAATTATTCTGTCAAATTACGTCATAAATGTTAAAGTATCGGTCAATGGCAAATGAAGATCTTTCTCATCTTAATTTACTTTGTCATTTACGAGAGAATAAATTCATAATTTGCTATAAACAAAGATTATCAATTTGCCACTTTTGCAACGAACATTTCATTTGATCACACAGTGTAATTTATAAAACGGGTACCACCTACCAATTTGAAAAAAATATATAATCATGGTACATTTCACATTTTCTGAATATTCCAGTTGAAAATCGCTAATTTATAACCCAGAAATTCAGCATCAAGATTTAAAAAACAAGCAATAAATATTCCACCAAACGTCTTGAGGCAAAATCAGCTTCTTGTATCGATTTTTCTCTTCTTCGATCCCAATCACTAAATGCTTTGTTAACTACTTTAAGACAATAGAAGCAGTCGTTCGTGTAAATTGTCAATTATGTTAATCAAATTCACCTGAAGCTGAAAATTCTACCTCAAAGTAAATTTATTTATTTCAAAAACTAACAGCTTCCATTTTGAATTCCAGTCAAACCGCAATGAAGAACGGCCGTTAAGAAACAACAGAACAGTGAAAATGGCACCGCATTCTCGCAGTTTGTGGTTGGTGGTGTTGTTCAGTGCCGGACTGGCCCAAGCTCAACAAGAAAGTGCTTGTTACGATTCTGGATCGATTGCTCTTGCTGTAATACTGACGATTATTTTAACAGCATGTGCGGTTATAGGACTGTATTATTTGTGGCGGAAGTACCGGAAACGGAAAGGTAAGTGTCTTTTTTCTTCACTTAAATTAGTGAAGTATGGCGATTAAAGAGCAATTAGAAATATGTGAGTCAGTAGAGCGTCTGCGATGTCAATGCAGCGTGACGGTTTTTCCTTTACAACAGTGATGCATCTTTCACTTCCAGCTGTGATGAGAATTTATAAACGGGTGGAAATGGAAAATTCTTGGCTTTAGCGAGAGAGGAATGGTGATGAGAAACTATTATAAACGATTCAACATCTTTTTTCACAATGAAAAATAGTTTCTATATTTTTCTATACAGGGCTAGGCTATCTTACATATCTAGATTCAGATCATTTTTTTTTAATCGGATAAAATTTTAGTCTCGTGAGCTATTTTTCAAAATATATCTGTACTCTTTTGTTTGCTTTGGATCTAAATTTCTAAATAAAGCAAAGGTAGATTTTTTTTTCAAATACAGAGGATTCCATTAGTATCAGCACGGAAGATTATGGCGTTTTAGTTGAATTTTGAGAAAATGTAACTAGTGAACACCAATCAGGGTTATAGACTGCACTTTTAAAGGATCTTTTCAGATTTATTCTACTTGGTTTAACCGGAAGTCTATATCATTTCTTTAATTCATTTAATTCTTTGAATATTTCTAAATTGCTCATTTAATTATTATTAATTTTTTAAAAATGGTTTTGAATTTGAGTTGTGAGTTTTGTTTTCAAATAATTCATTTGCAACTCAAAAATAATATATTTTATATTTCCTTCTAGAATAAAATGGAATTTTGCGCGCACAAAGCTAGAGCAACGACTCATAATATCCTTAAAAGAAATTTTGGAAATATCTCAAAAAATAGTGTTTTCTTATGCCAATTTCTACATATTTCAAACATTTAAAACATATTTCCATCAAAAGGAATATTTAATATTTTATTATACACTTGTTTTTCTTTTCGTATATTATAAGCAATACTTATTTTTCTAGATTTCGAGGTTTTTGAATAATTGTTTCTATGACTTGTTGTCTAAAAATGAAAATGAAACTGTTTATCACAGTGCAAGCAGTCTTAGAAACAACATGTCATCAAAAATAGACTAATATCTGTTGCAGATACTTGTGCGACTTCAAGGTCACTTAGTGCTTAAATTTTAGGACTGTACACATGAAATTTTGCCAGAGAATATACTTAGGGGAACTTTTTGAAAGAGATTGTTTTCAATACTGAGTTAATCTCAATTGAGGGACTGTCAAAATGACATTTTTAAACGTTTAGGTTATGGTTCTCTTGAGATTTTTAATACATCTTGTTGAAAAATATCTAATTCTTTGAATATTGTATATAAATTATATTATTTTCAGCGCTCACCTTTAAATTGTTGCACTTAAGTTCCCAACTGAGTTCTGAACCGTGCCTTAATGTCTTTCAAAACAGTATTAGAACTGTCACGTCTGTCACTATCACCTTCTGTCGCAAGTGCAGCCAATTCAATATAAAATACCTAGAACATTTGACTAGGTTTTTTTTACCTAGCCAACCTTCTGTCAAAAATTCGATGGCACAACAATCTGCAACGGATAATATACAGTGCCACCATTAAAGTCGGCTCCATATGGGAAAATTTTTTCTTATAAGGTTTAGTTGAAATCTGATATAGAGATCAGTTTTTGCTTCAAATTATATGAAAAACAAAAAAAAAAAACAACAAAAATGATTAAGGGGCGTTCGTTTGTCAGCAAATTTAACATTTCTTGCAGTGAATGGCTAGAACTGGCATTTCTAGACTGAATTTGAAAAAAATTTATTTGAAAAAAGTTATTTCTAATGCAATTTTATGCATGTGTGTAAAATATGAAAAACCTAGCGTAAAGTTGTCATTTTATGCATTTTTGATAAATAATTCTTTTTTTACAAATTCAAAGTTTACTCAGTTAGTATAAATTAGTTCATTTTTGGAATATCCAATGTTCTAAGCCTTTTTCAGATTTAATAATTTTGAAAATTTAAAGCTCGTCATAAAAAAAATGATATAAGCGGTACAAAGTTCTAATAATTTTAACGTTCTTTCAAAAGGGTTTAGATGTATAATATTTTTCAGTATTAAAAGTATGTAAAATTATGAAAAAAATGTTAAAACAGGCTTTGATCCAATATTATCTTAGTTTAAAGACCATATCTGAGAACAAATTTTTGTGAGTGGTAAATATTCAGAAAAGGTTTGAAAACAGAGACCTATTTAAATTAGTGTCGTTTCTGACAGTCTCCCTATAATCTTAGATTAATTTGATGTTGGAAAATGTCTTGCGTTTAAATATCATTGAAAGAACGTTGAAGTTATGGCAATTTTGCACCGCTCATTTTTTTACGACTAAAATCGAAATTTTGAAAAAATGGAAGTATTGAAGTTGCTTGTAATAATGGATATTTCAAAAATAAACCAATTTATACCAATTTGTCAAATTTTGATACTGTTAGAAATGAATTATTTGCCAAAAATGTCTAAAATATTAACTTTACGCTAGGTTTTTCAAATGTTGTACAAGTCCATAAAATTACATTATAAATAATTTTTTCAAATAAAATTTTCAGAAATTCCGAATAGAAATGTCATTTTCAGGCAGTCACTGCAAGAAATGTTAAATTTGCTGACAAGCGAGCACTGCTGAATCAAGTTCGTTGTTATCATTTTCCAACTAATTTAAAGCAAAAACTGATCCCTATATCAGATTTTAACTAAACTTCATAATAAAAAATTGTCCCATATGGAGCCGACTTTATCGGTGACACTGTATGTACAGGTGTCCTATAACGTCGGGCGTCCATCCATAACTCAAAAATACTTGTAGCATATTATTGCGAATTTTGTAACATATTTTTTTCGACAAGCTCTATCTTACTAAAATATTTTCAAAAATCTGACACTTCTTGTTATACCAGAACTATACCTCATCAACTTTCTTATTCCAAGTAGAACACACTATATTTTTCAGTTTTGAGTTTTATGGTGAGTTCTAGGTCCCTCTAATCCCAATAATTTTTCTCCGAAACTTGACCATTCTAAAGATATTGATACAAAAATGACCGATGTAGAGTTAGAGGTAATCAGTAATTGCGGCTAATCGGCTAATTATTCTGAAATATTCTTTCACCATTTTATAATGCATAATCTTGGCCAGAAAACTTCACTAAAAAATTAAACCGATCTTCTACAGGATGTACAAAAAATATATTTGAAAACTGACATGAAAATGTTTTCAAAATTTAAAATTTTTGAATGGAAACTCCTATTTACTTCTTTATATTTGTGATTAGATTTAAAAAGCTTCAGAGATGAGGATAGTTTTGTAAAAGGTTTCCTATACTTAAACTTTACAGTTTCTTATTTATTCAAGGAAAACTTTTTTTTTGAAGTTGAAGACCCATTTAGAAAAAAAAACGACTGACTAAGTTCTTTGTAGTATAATTAAAATAGGTAAAAATTGAATTCGAATATAAACTAAATTTAAACAAAATATAAAATATTTTGTTAAAAAATAAAATAAGATTTATTAAAGTAATCTAAAATATAATAGTATGTCATGATATTAGAGCATAATGGAGTCTTTCTAGTACGCATAGTTTTGAGGATACGAAACTTGCTGAGTGCTCCCTAATCCTGCAAGTGCTAAAAATACTTGTTAATGTGATATTTTTTATGTTGGTTGCGGCATTTGATTTAATACCTGAAGAAATTCCCTTCGTTTGAAATCAGTAGGCACCTTATTATAGAGATAAAAGGTACCTATAAGGACTTTTATAGTGAACCTCGCTACTCAGTGCTTAGTAACCACATTTTATCAGCAAATGTTCTAATAAGACTCGAATATATACGCTTTTTAATGTCAAAATTTGACTTTACAATGCAACTAACATAAAAACTAAATTTCATACATTTCCTGTGAAACTGGAATTGTGAATAATGTAAAAATATTTTTGAATTGTTAAAACTGAAACACAATTTTATATTTCTTTCCATAAATTTTTAATACTCAGTCATCACACTATAATCTACAAAATGTCTACATACAAACGCGTAGTATGGACGCACCTTCACAAATAATATTTACTATAGTATTAGCAACGCAAGTCCAGATAAAAAAAACATTCCAATGTTTTTGGATGAAATTTTGTATATTTTCAATATCTAGATGTGTGTTTTGAGTTGTTATTATTTTCTAAAACCCAAAATTATATTCAACTACATACCTATTTTCTTGCATGAATAATTTTAGTCAAAACGTTTTTGTCTCAAATGATATCTACTCGTATAAACAACTATATTGTTTTTTTTCAAAAACGTTTCTATAAGAATCTTTGAATATTTTTCACACGAATGATGTTCCGATTCAATTAAACTTACTTCCGGTAGGTACCCTTGTTCATATAATTTATGGTATGTTCATTGTCTCAATAAGTACAGTGTTATTTATCAGTTGAATAATATCATACGAATTAAATTTAAAACGGCACTAGGTTTTCACGCTATTTCATTGTAATAGCTAGCTAGTTCTCCTGACACGAAACTTACTGATAATCTTTGGGTAATGCAATTATATTCCCCGCAGAAATAAACTGCTCACTTAAGATTTGAAATCTAGAAAATTTTTCGTTTTTAGGTTGGATAAACAAGTGAATTTGTTCAGTGGATTATATTATTACGAGTTGGTAATATTTGCGTCAACTTAACCTCAATTTCTCTAAAATGAAATAAAAGGTGGTGTAAACATTCCTCACTAGAATCAAAAGGACCAACTTAGAGAAATGAAGTACCAACTTAGCGAACATTTATCTCAATTTTTTGTGGGCAATTTATTTCTTTCCCATGTTTTTGTCTATCGAATTCAAGTCAATATTCCAAATATAGTACAGCTCTAGGGTGAAAAATGGGATAGTCATTCCAAACAAACAAAAATTGAAATAAATAAAATAAAAAAAATTGCCATAAATGTGATTTTTGGAAATCTAAAATTTCTTATAATTTGAAGAATCTTGTAATTTTATTGTGGTTTTCAAACAATCGAGTTTTTTCTCTATTTTACGCCTAAAATGAAATAATTTTTAAACCTCATTGTTGATAGCCATACATGGTAGCTATAAAGCCTGTCCCAAGATTCCGGGTAGGTATATAGAGAAATGAGTGCAAAAATTTATATTTATTTTACCTATTTAATTTTAATCAAATCTTTTTAGACAGATTTGATGGAAGCCATTAGTACTTGATACACGAATTTTTTAAGAGATTTTTCATGTTTCAGTAAAATACTAGAGTTAAATGAAATTGCTGAAATATTTAAATTGACGCCAAATATCTCTGAAACGAATTTCTATGAAACTTGGTATACTGACTTTATTTTAGTCCATCATTTAGCAGTATAATTTGTAGTACTGTAGATTGTTCCAAAAGAGAGTTATTGGGCTCCCTTGATATTAAGAGATAAAAAAGTTTCTAAATTAAATGAGCTTCAAACTATCATAATGGCATGATTAAATTAAAATGTATGAGACAATTAATTCTAAGGGGGCTCGTAAAATCCGCTTTGAAGACACTCCACGTTAATACATATTACACCACTGAATAGTGATTGGGAAATTAACCCCAATGCCAAATTTCACAAAAATTGGATGAGTACTTTTGCAGATAAAAAAATGTCTGTTTTAAGAGTCATCTTCAAGAGCCAATAACTTTTAAGTTTTTTTGGGAAAATGAAAAAATATGTGTCCATTTATTTTTAGTTCTTAAACTATGGTTAAAATATTTGCACTTGTTCGTGGGACAGCCTGTATACATACTCCAATTTTTATTAGTGTGCATCAAGAAGGCTGGGTAACTCTAAATGCAGCTTTGATTTTGTCAATAAAAAATATACTAAACGTAAACGGAGCTTTTTACTTCTAACCTCAAAATTTAGAATAAACAAGTATTAATCTGCTGCTAACCATAAAAAAATATTTAAACTTAAGAAACAAATAAACTGCCTACTAAAAAATTGGAACGAATGTTTGCTGAGCTGGTACTTCCTCTGATTTTAGTGAGAAATGTTTACTCCACGTGATTCTAGAGAAATTAAGGTTAAGTTGATAACGTTGACAACTCCCAAACAAATAGGTCAAACTAATTAAAAAATTCTGCCAACTCATAATAATATAATCCACTGAACAAATTCAGTTGTTTATCCAACCTAAAAACGAAAATTTTCCTAGATTTTAAATTTTTAGTGGGCAGTTTATTTCTGCGATGATTTATGAACCAATTTCAGCAATGTGGCCACCTCAAAATCTGATTTCCATTATGCAGAATAATGAGAAACGCTGTTTACCTAATTCTTGTTCATATGGAATCCAGTATGTTTAACAATAGATTAGAAGAGCTTTAACTGCTAGAAATAATAAAATAGTGAAATATGCTAATTATATAATTTCACTACATAATTGCTATGAAGCATTTGGTATAAAATAATAAAAGTAATCATATACCTGGAAGGATAGAAAAATAAAAATGCAAATTGAAACTGTAAAAAGTTATCAACGACTTCATGTTATTTTCAGTGAAACTGATACTGACCAGTTTAGATACAAGATCAAAATAAATCTAGATTTTACGCAATAATTGCAATAAATCAACGCTAGGAATGTATAAAAAGCTATTGATGTGTCACGATATTCGCATAAAATTATCTTAGGAATTCAATTCTGTTGTCGGAAATAACAAAATTGAAAATTTCTTGACTCCACACATGGGAAAAACGATTTTTAACAGTTTAAAAATTGATGTGAACGAAGGAAATTGAAAAATTAGAAGAATTTAAAAAGTAGTTCGTCAAAGTCATTAATTAAATCTTTTATAGATTTGTTCTAAAATCGTTGAGAAAATTTCTATATAAACGAAGAAAAATTCCATATAAAGTTAAGTTTTTCTAATGAGTTTTATGTAAAGACATTAATTCGAATCATTTAATGTACCGTTAACATTAATACAAAGTATTTCAATTTTATTCAAAATAATAAAAAGTTTACGGGCTTTAATTAGTGCAAAGACTGTATTTTATCATAATAAACTTTAATAGATTTTTGCTGATATAAACACGAAAGAATTTTAATTATTTTCCATTTTAGAAGAATCTGCTGAGGACAAAGCTAAAGCCTGACTGTTTAGTCACACACCATGTGCTATTATGCTTTCTAATTGGATAATTCCTTCTGTTATACGAATTATTAATATAGGGTATTCCAATTTCGATTGAACATTTTGAAGTTGAAAGAGTTATACAGAAAATTCAATTAAATTATGACGTTGTGGTTTTATTTGAAAAAATTGTAAACTGGGAACGTTAATTTGTGTTCTAGATTCCACATTTTTAAAATGTTTTTAATTTTTTGGTGTAATTTTGTTTTTTATGAATATTTTTTGTTTATATATTTTCATGATGCTTAAAACTAGATATTTAGTCGTTTTTTAATTGTTCGAACTATTGACTTTTCAAAATAAATAAATAAATAATCTGCTACTTTTCAGAGATAAGCTGAAATAGCCTTTCACACTATTCTGAAAATAAAAAACTTTTTTATACAACTGTTAAAAAAGTGAAGTTTTTTTTGTTATTTTTGTGCCCAAAGTTTGCCATTTTTTTATATTAACTTTTTTTTAATGTTACCTTGGCAACTTTTTTTACATTTTACAAAAATTTTCAATTGTTTAAAAATTTAATCATTTTTCAAAATTACAATAGAGGACAAAAGAATATTCACAACTGAATATAAACATCTGTATTTTATGCAAAATTCAACAAAACTTCAAAAGATTACTTATTATTAAAATAAAAATTAGCTGTACAATTGGAACAATTATTTCCTACGATAATTCTAGAGGAAAACTTCAAAGAGGCTTCGATGCCATTAATTTTCTCGGACTCCCCATTAAACACATTTCTTTGCCACTGTTTTCTTGGGAAGTAGAGGGTTGTCAATTTGAAATTTTATTTGAAATATCAATTTTGTTATTCCAACTGTCTTCTATATAACTATCTGCTACAGAAGTACTTTTTCACCCTCCATGACGCTCAATGTTCAATCCTGCATTGGCTAAGATAGTGGCAGAACTTCGCCTAAAACAGTGGCCTGTGTATCTCTGAAATGATTCTTTTCCAAGCCATTTTGCAATCAAACTAGGAATTTCTCCAATTTTATTGATTCCCACATGTTGATTAACTCATTTTCCATTATTATATTTAAAGAATAATTGACGACTGCAAGCAGTCACTTCGCACACTTAATACAAAAATAACTATTTTTTAATTTGTATAGCATAGAACATACCTACCTATTTTTTACAGTTTTCAAAATACTTCAACCTCATTTCAAATTTATTTCAATTCAGAGATTTTTTGAAAAAACTGATGTTTACCGATTTTACTTATCATTAATAATTCGATAACGCCTTATGCTACCTCTTTTAAGCTTTAAACTTTTACATTGTTAGGACACTTTTTGGTGTTAGCGGGAACCTTCGATTTTCATTTGTTTCTGAGTTACTAGGCTTAACTTTTATTTTTTTTATGGGGGTAATATTAAATTTTCAATTCCTTAGTGCCAATTTTACATGACGACAGTAACAGCTTATCATTTTTTTATTTTCTGCTAATATCTCTTACAGAAATAAAGATTTATATGTCATATGTCATATATTTTTGAGGAGCTTTCTTTAAAGACTATTTAAGTAATTAAAAATCCAAGAAACTTCTTGTTAGCACTTGTTATAAAACATTGTTATAAAAAAGTGTCTTAACAACGTCAGAGAAAGCGTTACTGAGAAAAATTGGAATTAGCAAATTTTAGTTACTTCAAAATATCTCAAAACTGGGAAGAACCAGAATAAATTTGAAATGAAATCAATTTTGAGCATTAAATTCTGCAAAACATTCCCGACTTAACCGTTGTTCTATCTCTTCTAATAACTGAAGTACCAATGGTGAGCATCGAAATATATACAAATCTAATTTCAAATTCATTCAAGTTTTTTGCGTTTTGAGATTTTTTGGAAAAACTGAAATTTGCCGACTTTATTTATCATCAGTAATTCGATAACGCCTTCTGCTACCACTTTCAAACTTTTACATTGTTAGGACACTTTTTCAAAATAATTTTTTTGGTATTAGCGGGAACCCTCGATTCTCATTTGTTTCTGAATTATTAGGCTTAACTTTTACTTTTCTTATGTGAGTGATATTAAATTTTTGATTACTTAAATAGTCCTTGAAAAATGCTTTACAATAATGTATGATTTGTCATTTAAAACGTCTTTTTTACAAAAAATATTAACAGAAAATAAATTTAACACTGATCGAAATCAGTTGGCTATGAAATTTTAGCGTCATTGTTAAGCAAATAATGAAATAAAGATTTAAGTGATATGTTATACATTTTTGAAAAGTTTTTTCTAAGGGCTGTTCAAGTAATGGAAAATCCAATATAGCTTCAATAAGAAAAACAAAAGATAGTTACTAACTAGGAAACAAATGAGAATCGAGTTAGCACTAATAAACTTGTCTCAAAAAAGTGTCTTAACAATGTAAAATTTTGAAAGTCGCCTGAGGAAGCGTTGAGAAGAATTGAAATTGGCAAATTTTGAAAAAACTAACAAAATGTGTCAAAACTGAGAAAAACCGGACTAAATTTAATCTGAAATTTATTTTGAACATTGAATTACATATTTTCACTTAGCTTAAAATTAGATATTTAGTCGTTTGTGTATTTTTTAAAATGGTGTTTAATTGTTTGAATTATTGACTTAAAAAAAAAAATTGCAACTTTCCAGAAACAAGCTGAAGTAGCTCTTTACACTTTTCTGAAAATTTAGAAATTTAAATTGCTTCCATTGGTGTAGCATTGAACATACCTACCTATTTTTTTCCAATTTCCAAAATATATTTTTTTTGAAAAAGTACCTAATTTTATCTATAGTCCACCCCAAACGGTTGATATCTGAGTAGGCTTCGATAATGTAAATTTAAAACCCATCCGGAATTAAAATCAGTTGTCAAAGTGTTTTAAGGTTGATAAAACATGTCTAGTTACAATATACCAATCAATGTTGATTTGATTGCATTTCAGATTTGACAGTTGATTGTCAATTGTGACAAAGGTGACACTTCTTCTTCTTTATTCTACGCTTTATCCAAATTGACACTTTACCAATTTTACATATTTTAATTAATTTTTTCATGTCAAAATATGCTCAACATAAACTCACTTAATTAGGTTACCAGGTTTGGGAATATTTTATTTACAACTGTAAATCCACATTTTAGGGTGGTACAGATCGGTTTTCCAAGAAAATTTGACATTGACAGTTGCGAGTGGACTTTAGTTTTAAATCTGGTTCCACCATCACGGATTCGAAAGTGTAAATGACGCTTTAATTGTTTTGTAGTTATAACTGATAATAATAATATTTTAAAATAGCAAACTTACGCAGAATTCATAAAATAAAAAGCTATACGTTGGACCAGTTGACAACTGTCACATGAAGGTTATTTGAATTGTAAAACTCCACTCATGCATGAACTGCCGAGATATCAACTATTTTGGAACGGATTATACAGTATGTCTCCAGATTGAGTTTACAAGTTTTTATTTTTGATTTTACGTCAAAACCGCAGAGGATAAACATTTTTTGCTTTTTCTGAAACTAGCAAATCTGTAATTAAAACTTAGTTAGTAGAGAGAGAAGTTTTTTTTTTTCGATTCTGGACTTAGTGATGATTAACGTCTTGAACGTACACGAAATATTGTCTAAGGACTGGAAAATTCAACGATGATTTTTATTTGTCAAAATGACATGGTTGTCAGAAAAAAGGTTCAAAAAATAGAGAAATCTCCAAAATCAAGAGAGAAATGATTTTTTTACTAGGTTAGAATAATGAAGTTTGCAGTTTTCAGAAAAGCAAAAAATATTTTTCTTTTACAAAATCAAAGATAATTTTTTTTTTCCTCTTGTAAACTCAATCCGGGGACATACATTATACCCCACTCGTTATTAATGTGCATCAAGAACGCTGAGAAATTCTAAACGCGCCTTTAATTTTGTTACTAAACCTAAACGACGCTTTATATTCCTCTCCTCAAAATTTAAAGTAAACAAGCATCTATCTGCCTGGAGTTTGCCATTTCCAACTTCAATTGAATTTGCTGATAACCGTAAAACAATACTTAGAATGATTTATAAACCAATGTCACCAGTGTGATCACCTTAAAATCTGAATTTCATAGTCGCCCTTTTATACAGATTAATAACCAACAGAGTATAGTTTTTCTTGATGAAATATTATTTCTATGACTATTTTGATAGACCATGGCCAACTCTATCAAATTCCGCTGCACATTATTATATGCCATAACAAAATTTCATTTTTCATTTTGATTCTTCTAACCTAAAAAAACCTGACTTGATTATTATCATCCTATTGAACATCCTGTAATTTTGCTTCAGGTGGCTTCTTTTGTGTTTGATTAATATTCTAAGCAAGCTTAAGTTGCGCTATTAAAACAAAACAAACACGCTATTGTCAACTTTTAATGAGTTGGTAGCCTTGAATTACTGTTACTATCAATTTGACATTGGTAGCACTATTTATTTTTAAATTGTCGTTAGTTTTGGAAATCAGTTGGACCAACATAAAATCGACTAAACAAAGCAAACAACTGTATTTTTTGTCTAGGAACAACTTTCTTGTTAGAAACTAGTAACTTTCAAAGCCTATAATACCATTTTCTTTATTGCACGAGTATAAATAAGGAAGTGAAAGAAGATTTTACCAAACTGTTAAGTTATTAAATTATTGATTTTTTTTTGGAATTTCAAAGTTGAATCATGAAGTAATAATTATTGTCATATTTTCTCTAAGAACAATGTGGTAAAGTCAATTTGAACTTGCGGTTATAGAATTACGCCACAAGTGTGATTCGATATTCTGTAAAAATAAAAATTAACAATTTCTAATTTGATGTATCCACATTGAGATTTAGGTTATTCGCAATCAACAACTTTTCAAAATATTTACTTTTTTTATTATACTTTGCGATAATAACGACATCGACAAACACCTGATGGATAATATTTGTCGAATTTTACATCGATATAATGGTAAATTTACGACTATATCCCAACGAAACCTGTTGTCTGACCCTAAAATTTCCAAAGCTAAAAGTACACACTTGACTATGCTAATCATCTTGAAACTTGTTGCTAAGAACAAAAATATATGCCGTTTGAAATATTATTTTACAATTTATAAAGATTATAAATGGAAGTTGTATCGTTAATTAGTAATTTTCCTATGCGAAAACACGACGAATCTGATTTAAAAAATGAGTCAATGGACTGAATTTGAATTGGAAATCGCGAATCGGTTTTGATTGTGAAAGATTTTCATTGAGAGATTATTAAAAAAGAAAGATGTAATATAATAGACACGGCCTACAAGTTATGTAAAAATTTGACGTAGGAAGATTTAGTCATCATCTGCAAATGTTGGAGTTTATGGAAATTACGAGGAAATGGCCAACCCAAAGGTGCGTCGTTGAGTTTTGATGGAATTGTGACATTTTCTGAATTCTTTTGCTTAGAAAAAAAAAGGAGTCTTTATGAATTGAGAAATTTTGAAAAATTTACTCTTTGTTTAGCAAACAGAATAGTTTCAATATTTTTTTTAAGGCGGGCTTTTAGATATATATATGTCATATTCTCTATATGCCGTCGATTTAGTCAAAGTTTTGAACGAACGGAAGCAAATATTTTTATGAAATAAAAAATACTTGAAAGTAGATACTTTTTTTAAGGGTGTGAGAGTATTTTGAACTCAAATATGAATATGGCTTTGGTGATAAAAACGAATGAAACTTACGAAATTATTAGAACAATTCTACTCATTTTCCAATCTAAGTTTAAGACAAGCGAATGATTCAATCAAGCCAATGTATTGTATACATAATTGTTATCTCAAGGACTAGGGTCTAAGCTATTTTTGGTTAGGAATCAATGAGTAAATCTCAGAAAATTGAGTGTAATTTAGTGCTGGAAAAATGCACTTTTTTTACGTAAGTTTCATTTATGTGTATCATCAAAGCTATTATATATAATCCAACAAAAAATAGCTTAGACCCTTGTTTTTGATATGACAATTATGTATACAAAATATTGGCTTGATTGAGTCTTCCGTTTTTCTTAAACTTAGTTGGAAAATGTTCAAAACTGCTCTAATTATTTACTGATCGTTTTTGTAAGTTTCGATCATATATATCAGCAAAGCAGAATTTACATCCAAGTTCAAAACACCCTCACACCCTGAAGAAAAGTATCTACTTTCGAGTATTTTTTATTTCATTTGCTTCCGCTCGTTCAAAACTTTGACTAAATCGGCGGCATGTAGAAAATATGACATATATAAATCTAAACGCTCGCCTTAACTGTACAAATGTTTTTGCTCAAATATCCAAATCGAAAAGTCTTTATTTTGGTACAGTAGAATAAAATAGTTGTTTGTTAATAAGGGTGAGAGTGCGCTTTTTCTGATGACACTGGGAGAGTGCTTGCCTAGTGAAACGAGCATTTTTGGGCGTAATATACAAGGTGTTTCAACCATATAACAAAGTTTTTTATGTCTGAAGATGTACCGGATGAGGCATTTTCGATGCCCGCATAGGGAGATCTCCACAACTAAAAGTTTTTTTTTTAAAAAAAAGGTACATTTTTGAGGTCCTTTTAAGAAAATAATTTTGGTAAATACTGCAAGTTAATGTCTTTTGTTTTTTAATTATACGCAAAAGTTGATAATTTGCTGATATTTTAAAAAATTCACATCTACGTTAATTTTGAAGGGAAGCGATTGAAACAAAAACATGATTAAATCATTTTTTAGGTTGAATCCAGTAGTACCAACAAATATTTTTTTCAGTCACTGGAATAACACAAAGTCATTTTTTTTTAAATACAAACCATGTGACACTTTTGAAAAGCTAATTTTTTTTTGACCCTAAAAATATGTGAATTTTATATGATGATTTTACAAAATTGTTAGAAAAATAGATTGTTTTAATTTTTTGTTGTTTATATGCAGTTGGCTATGGAAACAATTGGTTTATTTAGAAATGTATTAACTAGATTCGATAATACTTTTTGATTCATAGATGTTCCTATTTTTAGTGCTTTTACATAAAAATGTTTTCTTGAATGCAGCATTTAAGTAAATATAGACTTATGGTACAAGAAATTTTTACCATGGACAGAGTTTGTTTGTTGGACACCACATTTTTCGTTTCTCTTTGGATTCTAGTGATAACTTCTACCAAAAAGCAAAAATGCAAATTATTGAATTATATCTTTGAATATTTTTACTAAAATCAATTTTTTTTTCATTTTATTCATTTATAACATATGCAAAGTAGTCATCAGCACATAATCTTTTGTTTTTTATAGTCGATCAACAATCATAATTTATCTTGGATTTCTTTTGCAATTTTTTATTCTCAGAAGCTTCTCATGTGCATACAAAGCATTTGCCTTATGATTAGTATGATCAAATGTTTTATAATATTAAGAGAAGAGAATCTAATAAATTATTTACACTTGAAGACTCAGTTTCTATAGAAACCAATTTGTCACATGGCCAACTATTAACAATTAACATATTAGAAAAAAATATGTCTTTTCTAGAAAATTTGTGGGAATATAATAAAACATATTTATATTTTGAAAATCAGAAAAAAATTAGGTTTTAAAAACGTTTGTATTTTTGGAGTTAAATTAATTATCTAAGAAAATATATATTGGTATTACTGAACTCTACGAAAAAAACTGCATAATTCTGTTTTTGTTTCAATTGTTTACCTTCAATTCAATGTAGTTATGAATTTTTTAAAATATTGGCAGATTGTTAATTTTTGCTTATAATTAAAAAACAAAAGACAATATTAACTAACAACACTCTAATCTAACTAACACACTCGAAAAACAACCTCGAAAATGTGTCACCACCTTGTACAAGTTTTGCAAAAATTTTGACAAAAGCTGTCGATATCATCTAAAATTATTTTCTAGTATACAGGGTTATCCACTTTTGATACATTTTGATACATCTGTGGATATTAAACAATAACACACATTGCATACAGCTAAAAAAAAAACGTCTTGAAATAGAATACATTGGCTTCAAATTTTTGTCAATTTTTTATTCAAACTGCGTCGCAATATCTGTTTTCTGTTTCACGTATGCACATAATGGATTTTTTTTCTTTATGATAGCATTTGGAAGAAAAATTGCATAAAGCATGTACTAATAAAGTACTATAAGAATGTGGAAGCAAAAAACCCAAATTTTATTCTGTCTAATATAAGAAAAAGTATTTTAATATTTTCTTTTCTTTCATAGAATGATGATATATCAGCGAGTGATTTACTCAGAATCCACAGATGACCGCAAATTTAACGAAACCGTTTCGCTATTACTACAATTCTCTACTAGAAACAACTATTGTTTTTCAATTTTTTTCAGTTGAAGATTTTTGAGACGGTAATTGATTTTAATCAAATCTAATTGCAAAATAGTATTTCCTAATACTAAACCATCATCTGTTCCCAGAAGAAAACAGAATATTTAGAAAAAAAAAAATTCTCAAACATTCTGTTGTTTTATGGTTTCACAAGTGGATGATATGTGCCAATTTTCGTCTTTCTAATTGCTACCATAAGGTTAAAAAAACCACTATGTGTATACGATGGAACACCCTGTACAAATTTCGGAAAATTTTTTTAGAAAAAAGTTGTGGATATCATCTAATTTTTGTTTTTCAAATATATAAGGTCATCGACTATTAAGTTAAGTTTTCTTTGCATTTCTGGATGTAGTTTTAAATTACATATTTTTGTTTTTGAAATAATTTGATCTTTTGTCGAAAACACTCACTTTTTGAAAGGTTATAACACAAAAACAAAACAAATTAGAGAATCAAAATTAATATTACTTTTAAGAAAAAGCTTCAGATTTTGAGGTTATAACATTTTTTTTACTCATTGCCGCTGAAAAGTCAGAATAATCAAAAGGTTTCTTAAAAGCTGAATAACTCAAAAAATTTAAATAGAACATCCTATTTTTGGTCTTGTATTCTATTAAAAAAAAACACAGGTTTTTTGTAGCTTCTGATTGAGCAACTGAATATTTAAAAATAAGTTCACGCATTTCAAGGCATAAAATGAACACTATTACATTGTTGGAACACACTGTATACAGAATAATAGGACATCTTGAAATGGAACAGATTAGCTTCAATTTTTTTTTCAAACTCCTAATCATGATTCTAATTTCTGTTTCACTTATATGAATTACCCTGTATATGGGTTGACACCAATTTTCGTTTGTATAAGACGTAATTTTTTGATTTTTTACTTCAGTTTCTTCTATTTCGAATCAATAAATAATTATTATTTGAATGGAAATTATTTATCGTCGTAGTTTTGCGTTTAATTCCAAAACATTTATTTTAAAATAAGTTTTTTTTACTAATTGTAAGTTGTATTTTGTTATAATTCATTTCTTTTTAATTGAATAACATATTTTTAAATTTTAATAACTATTGTTTCGAATCAAATATCTGTTGTTGCTTATTAACTAAATTGAGATATATTCTTTAATTTTAAGCGAAAAAAAAACAGCATTGAGTTGTGGAATATTCTGACAAAGATTCCTAACAATGATTAAGTCTTATTTAATTATAGCCTAAAACCTCTTATTTAGTCGAGTTAAAACTAATACAAATTTATTCATAAGTAATTATAACAGATTGATGTTATTACAAAAAAGGAGAATAAGTGAAACCAAGTAATTATATTCGAAGAATCTTTCCAGACATTTATGGTAATATTTTTTATGAGTGTCTGGATTATAAGACTGAATGATTTACAAAAATTGCAAAAGGTAAAATATATAAAACATTACAGACTGGGAGATCTTTCAACAAAAATGAAAAATTGATGCAAAATAGTGGAAATGTATAAAAAAAAGCTTCTTAAGCTATTTATGTCATTCGTCCTTTAAAAACTTGTAACACGGTGCTTGTTTATAAACCTGGTCTCGTGCCGTAAAGTCAGTCTTATGGTACGTGTTTTTTAGTAATTTAATACTTATACAGGGTGTCTCTTTTGGTTGGGACATTAGAAGCATCTAAAGAACTGATATTATGATATCAATTTTTTCTCATTCATATTTTAGAATGAAATGTACTTGCTAAAATTACTTTCAATTTTGTGTCACGTGAAAATGTAAAAATATTACGTAATGCTTTTGATTGATTTTTTTGATAGTTACCATTTTTAATTTTTAATGAAAAAGTGGATTGTGTAAGGTCCCATTTCAATGCTCTTTTCTAAGTAACTAAAAGAAATTAAATTGATTTTTTTTTCATAAAATGGTCATTAGAATATTGCTTAATCTGAAACTGAAAACTTTATTTCGGTTACTCGTGAAACAAAAAAATTGAGAAATTTAAAAAATTGCTATTCTAAAGTTTTTTCGCACACATCAGTAAGCTCAAATTTTTGATTTATTCAAATTAGAATCTAAAAATTGTTATTTTTATACAGGGTGATTCAAAAGTACGGAGCAATTTTTTAACCTCAGATAATACTTTGAAAATAATGGAAATATGTGAAAAAACAAATGGCCTATCTTGGCTATTAACAATTCTACAGCCCCCCAAAGTTCAGTATGGAATTTGAATCTTTCGTCTATATCTTTTGAACGGTTCACTCAATAATTGAGAAATATTCCAAAACTACTATTTGAAAGCGTCTTTCTTAATGGTGCTTGCAGATATTTGGTACAACTTTCCAATTTCCGATTATAGTACTTCCTGTACACTTTTTCGACTGAAACTTATGAATAATTTGAACTTGAATGAAAGACTGCATTTTTCGAAATTCAAATAAAGTATGGAAAAATGGGACAAAGTTACCTTGGAAACAGATAGACTATTGCTGCTGCTCCTTTTTTTTCTGTTCAAATCAAAATTATGCAAATTCTTTATTTTTGTTAATTTGTAATAATAAAATTGTAAATTTAGTGTTAAGATTTATGAATAAAATTTATTCATAAATTAAATAATTAACAAAAATAAAGAATTCGCATAATTTTGATTTGAACAGAAAAAAAAAAGGAGCAGCAGCAATAGTCTATCTGTTTCCAAGGTAACTTTGTCCCATTTTTCCATACTTTATTTGAATTTCGAAAAATGCAGTCTTTCATTCAAGTTCAAATTATTCATAAACTTTTCGTTTTAGGCACATAAAACAGGTATACCTTTTTTCCTGTAAATTGATCGGCGCATCAATTTCTCTAAAAAAAGCAGGGTGGTATTGAGATAAAAAAAGTTTCAGCCGAAAAAGTGTACCGGAAGTACTATAACCGGAAATTGAAAAGTTGTACCAAATATCTGCAAGCATCATTAAGAAAGACGCTTTCAAATAGTAGTTTTGGAATATTTCTCAATTATTGAGTGAACCGTTCAAAAGATATAGAAGAAAGATTTAAATTCCATACTGAACTTTGGGGGGCTGTAGAATTATTAATAGCAAAGATAGGCCAATTTTTTTTTTCACATATTTTCATTATTTTCAAAGTATTATCTGAGGTTCAAATATTGTTCCGTACTTTTGAATCACCCTGTATAGGGTGTCCATTTATAACTCAAAAAAGCTGATAGCGGCGATACCGGAAGTAGACATAAACTTTTTTATTATAGACAAAACATTATATTTTGTCACATTTTTGAATTCCACAAAGCATTTCAGGTTATTTTCACATCAACAGTTTTTCTTCTAAACTTTTTGAAGATATTTGCAATTTTATTTAAAAAAATGGCGGATGCATGTTAAAAATAACTAGTAATTATGGCTAAATGGTAGCCATTCCAGAATAGTTTTTTAGCCTTTTATAACGCAAGTCCTGACATAGTAAATCCCGCTAAGAAATTAAAGCTATCTCCTACAGGGTGTTCAAAAAATACATTTGACAACTGGCACAAATGTGCTGTCAAAACTTAAAATTTTCAAATACAAACCCCTATTTATTCTTTTACATTTGGATTCAGCTTCAAAAATAAATACAAAGCTGTTTCCCATTTTCCACTTTCTATGAATGTGAAAAAATTAACAAGGATTTTCATTTGAAAATTTCAAGTTTTGACGACAAGAGGTTTACTGTCCAAAGTTTTGCATTATAAAATAGCCGTTTAACCGTAATTACTGATTACCTCTGACTCTACAGCTGTCATTTTACAGTTAAAATTGCAGATATCTTAAAAAAATATATAGGGTGTTCTATCCAAAATAAGTTGAGGTTTACTTCCGGTGTAACCGGAAGTGCCAGACTTTTGAAAATATTTTAATAAGATAGAGCATGTCCGAAAATCCAATACCAAATTTTCAGAAATATGATATCAGTTTTTTTTTGAGAAAGATTGATTGAAAAAATCAGACTACTTTTTTTTTTAATCAAAAACTCCTAAGATAGTGTTTTTTGTTTCCATAGCTGCAAGAGAAGACAAATGCGTTTATTTTATTTTTTTTACATTGTTGGAAGCAAAAAATATTTTTTGAATGTTTCTATTTTATAAAATTTGACAACAAACTACTATTTTTGAATTATTACTTTACCAGTGAAATAATTTTTCTATCAATTACACAAATAAATTAAAAATTTCCTGAAACAGTTCAGTTTTATTCAAAATAATTGCTTGAAAAAGTTTGGTGTTGCCAGTTGGAAATTTCGAAATTTTTTGCAAATTAAAATGAAAAATCCAAATTCTTTTTTGTTTTGTTTCAAAAGTGAATGAAATGAGATCTTTAGTTTTTGATTAAGCGAAAGTCTAGTAACATTTTTGCAAAAAACTTCACTCTAGTTCATTATACAGTGTGTCTATTTTTCGATGCTCACCATTGGTACCTCAATTATTAGAATATTCAACCGATGAGTATCGAATTATGGACACACCGTAGATTCTTAAGGAACAATTATTCAAGTGCGACCACACAAATTATCATTTTTATTTTCATAATTGAGTATCTTAAAAAATTTTAGCTATTGAGAATCAAAAACAGAACGTAAAAAAAATCTAAAAATGCAAAAAAATTGTGTGTTTCTATCCAAAATAACAAAGTTAGTAGCTGTTTTCAGTTTTCAGGAAGTTGAAAATAATTTAGGCGAATAAATTTCAATCTAACATACAGGGTGAGTTTTTCAAAAGTATATATTTATTTTATATCAAAAAGTAATAGTATTACAAACAATATTTTCTATACAACGTCGAAAAAAAAACTTAGTTATTTAAATATTTTATAAGAAAATTATAAATAAATAATAAAAAATAATAAATAAATTATAAAAAAAAATCAGGTAGTAACAGATGATAAATGTAATCTAGGAAACACGGAATTGCTTATTGTAAATTTTATAATAAAGTGACATACTTACAAATTTACAATTTTCCGCGAATTCTGTAAATATTTTCAGTTTTCCAACAAAATAATGGATTCAAATTATAGTAGTGAAAGTGATATCCCTGCTGAGGTAGCAGAAACTGCAAATGCTGCAATTTTGTGAATGGTGTAAAGACAAAAATGTGATGAAGATATCTGAAAAGACACTTTTAGCTTATTTAGAAGAAAAATCGGCAACCATAAAACCACCGACATTATGGTCTACTTTTTCGATACTAAAAGCAACACTGAATATAAAGGAAAACATTGACCTCCGAAAATATCCGAAATTAATACCTTATCTCAAAAACAAATCTGTAGGTTATCGAAGGAAGAAATCGCGAGAAGATGTTTCAAAATTTATCTAGGAAGCGGACGATGGAATTAACTTATTGAAGAAGCTATTTATACTGTTTGTTTTATGCATATATGTTAAGTTAATAATTTGATGTAGGTTGTGCTTATTTTGGGAATAAGTGGCGCTCGTCGTCGAGAGGACGATAAGATGGTTAAAATGACGATGGATAATATAGAAGATGTGGGTTCTGTACTGATTGTAAAAATCTCGGACTCGAAAACTTATTCTGAGCGTACTTTTACTGTGTCACAGACTGCCAGTCGTCGATTATTCTTTAAATATATTAATGAAAAATGTGTTAATCAACATGTAGGAATCAATAAAATTGGAGAAATTTCTAGTTTGATTGCAAAATAACTTGGAAAAGAATCATTTCAGAAATATACAGGCCACTGTTTTAGGCGAAGCTCTGCCACTCTTTGCTAATGCAGGAGGGAACATGACATCTATTAAGCGTCATGGAGGGTGGAAAAGTACTTCTCTAGGTTATATAGAAGACAGTTTGAATAACAAAATTGATATTTCAAATAAAATTTCAAATTGTCAACCCTCTACTTCCCAAGAAAAAGTGAAAAAGTGGCAAGGAAATTTTTGAGTACCAGTTCTACACTTCCGAGGAAGCGAAAAATGTGTCTAATAGGTAGTCTGAGAAAATTACTGACAACAAAGCCTCTTTGAAGTTTTCCTTTGGAATTAACGTAGGAAATAATTGTTCAAATTGTACAGTTAATTTTTATTTTAATAATGAGTAATGTTTTAAATTTTGTGTAAAATACAGATGTTTATATTCAGTTGTGAATATTTTTTTGTCCTCTATTGTAATTTTAAAAGATGATAAAATTTTTAGACAATTGAAAATCAATAAAAAAAAAATTTGCGCCCATGACAAAAAAAGTCATTTTTTAACATGTGAAAAAAGTTGCCAAGGTAACATTAAAAAAAGTTAATATGAAAAAATGGCAAACTTTGCGCATTAAAAATAACAAAAAAACGTCACTTTTTTGACAGTTACATAAAAAAGAATTTTTGTCATTATAAACTATATTTTTTTCCCAATGCATGTGAATTTTTTGAGAATTTTTTGACAACAAATATTGATTAATTAATATTAAATTATTGAAAAAAAAATAAATTATTTCTTATTATTTTTCATGCCATTATGGAAGAAACTGTGCTAAAATATTGTTTTGCGTAAAAAAAATTGAATTTTTCTTCAAATAGCTTTACAAAATAATCAAATTTATTCTTTTGGTAATAGCAGTGCTGCCACATAATGTATTGGTATTGTTCGATAGGATTTAAGATTTGATCATTAATCAGATCAGAATTAAGTTGTCATTTATTTGCATTACTCACAATAAACTCACAAAAAGTATTTACAAAATTATTCATTAATTTATTAATTTTTGGATATGAAATTAGATAGAATTTCATTCTCATTCTATTCATTTCAGTTTTCGCAACGATTTAGCAAATGATTTTAAATAAGTTATTCAATTCCAAAAAATCATTTACGTTGTTTTTTGCAGTAGATTTCAATCAACATTGGATAAAAAAAAATACTACAAATGGTTCGATTTGATCTGACATTCATTATTTTTGTCAAATATTAGTACTTCTGAAATTCGAAAAAAAACCCGTCATTTTTATCAAAAGTGTGTGTAACAAGAAGCCCAAGAGTGGGTATCGACCGCATTATCAAACAATACATAATGGCAACACTGCCACAAGATGTGCATAAATAAATAAATAAATAAATAAAGCTATTTAGAGAATAATTTGATTTTTTTTTACGCAAAACAATATTTTAGCATTGTTTCTTCAAGAATGCCATGAAAAATAACAAGAAATAATTTAATATTAATTAATCAATATTTGTTATAAAGAGTTGTCAAAAAATTCACATTCATTGGGGAAAAATATGTATAGTTTATAGTACCAAAAGTTGATTTTTGTATTACCATTACTTTTGGATATAAAATAAAAATGTACTTTTAAAAAACTCATCCTGTATAAATGAGAAAATATCCATTCTTTGGTTCTTTAAATACTATTATCCCAACTAGAAGAGACATTCTGTATTTCAGCTTTTTATTTATCCAATTTTTGCTTCCAACTGGAAAGAATTAAGAAATCTAAAAACTAAAATTTACACTACATATTATTCTTGTCTACAGTGCTTCACTAATGCAAATCAATTAACCCACATTTTAAATCTTGGATAAAAGCGACAATAGACAAATTACATCACTTCCGATTACGAAATTTCTCTCAAATTGAAAATTCATATCAGAAGTAGTTCTTTTCTATTTTTTTCAATAACTATAACTTTCATCGAATTGATTATTATGGACAAGTGTCTTCGGAAGACTTGTAAGAAGTGATAAATGTGGCTTCCGTCCACGTTTCGCAACTTAAAACACTCATCGCATTTAAACTTTTAAATTTTTTATAGTCATAGTTAAATAATAACTGATAAGAAAGCCGATACAGCTATTTCTTCCAAATAAGTTGGGTTATTCACTTATTGCCTTAGGTGCAAAAACGCGATCCGCATTCCAAAAAGACACTTGAATGCACCCTAAAATGCACTCGATCCAATAATTAACAAATATCTCACTTAATCTTTCTTGACAAGCAATTAATCTGCTGTTGAGATAATTTAAATTTTAAATTAATCGAATGAAATTGCTTTCTTGCACAAATTTAAACAGAATAATTTTTTTGTTTTGTTTTGTGGTTTATGTGTCTGTTGCTTCATTTCTGTTGCACTGGAAACCCAGCAGGTAATTTATGGCAATGTCATCGATGTTACAGTTATCAAATGAATATTCTAAAGAAGAATGTTACATTCTTGTGACCATCTTCGGATAGAGGAAGGTTCTAGTAATTGTTATTCACAGGGTGGTAGGTTTGTTATGGTAGGCGTGAATAACCACGAGACGGTGTAAAGTATGGCTACTGCTTTTACTGCCATCTTTGTATTGGTTGGATGCATTCAAAGCATGTCTTTATTCTTTGATCGCGTGATTTGACTACAATATGTGGCTGTGAAAGGCACACGCTGATCTCACCACCACACTAAATATTTATTATGTAACTAAGTACAGTACGATCAACAATGACTGAGTTTGTTGGCGGCACTGAAAATTTGAATGAAGTTGATGTCATTGCAAGACGACATAGTTTCCGGTTGTCACTTTTGACAGTTTTTTGACAAGCGCTTCTGTCATTAAATCAAATTTTTGTATCAAACATTTTCTGACAATGGAGTCAGGGATCTCGATTGGTATTTTTGCAGTGTCTTCATACGTTCTGTAATTGGTATTAATCAAATTTCGAAATTTTTAATCCTCTTAACGTAACCTAAGATTTTTTGACACTGACGTTTAGAAATTGTATCAGCTGTAATTATCCTATGTACCAATTGCAAGGAAAAAAGCATCATTATTTTTGATCGCTCTGTACAAACTTTTTAGAAATGTGTGGATATTGCTGTAATTATTATAGAAAGAAAGAATTAGGTCAAGTTCTCACGACTTTATAGTTATCAATTTATTGGATCTTAAATTGCGGAAATGGGAAAGAGTTTCATGTTATTATGTAGCAATGCAAACAAACGCATTTTTGAAAAATAAGAATTTTATATTATATGGTTGGTATTTGATAATTAGCTACAAGGATGTCTTAGAAATGATAAACATTTTTATATCGGCTACTTTTATCTACTGAAACAAACGACATTCTAGATTGCTATATTCAGGGTGTCCTAGCGAATAGGTAAAGTTAATATTCTATTACAACCGAAGTAGGAAACTCTTTATTACATCGAGGACTCAAATTATATGACCGATGTAAGGACAATTTGAATTTGAAAGAAAAATTTATGTCGTTTTGTCTAGATGTCATTACAGACGTCACTTCTCAACCAAGAGATGGAAAAAATACCTGTTATTTCTCAACCAAGAAGTTGTTATCTTGTTAATAAATGTCGGATTTTCCAAAAGTATTTTCAGAAATATGTTCCATTAGTAACATATTATGGCACGAGTTTAAGTTCACAAAACGAGCAGCAAAGCAAGTTTTTCTGCTTTGCTTTTTTTAAGTGAAAGAATAACACATTCAAAGTTCAAGGATTTTTTAATAATGGGTAATATGTGCTATTATCATAGAAAAGTCAGTTTGAAGTTTATAGATTTATGGCAAATTCTAATATATAGGTCAGGTCAGGTCATAAATTTGGATTAGTTTTTATGGTGAACAGGAACGTTTTTACTGTGAACATTATGCCTCAGCGAAAGCTTTTGAGATTGCTCACTCTTTCTCACAGAAATGGCCTGGCAATGATCTGGCAAGTTATTTGTCAAACAACTTAAATTTAACAGTTTT
Organism: Latheticus oryzae; assembly: GCA_030157265.1. Lineage (NCBI taxonomy): Eukaryota > Metazoa > Arthropoda > Insecta > Coleoptera > Tenebrionidae > Latheticus > Latheticus oryzae. The sequence goes on along the minus strand of CM058048.1, from coordinate 16,874,822 downwards.
TGATAAAATTAATGAAATTGATTGAATTAGTGCTAGTTTCAACGGATATAGTAAGCTTGTTAGAAATCCAGGTTCAACACTTGATATATTTATTTAATGAAACAATTGAAAGCGAATACAAAATATATTCAAACAAGATTTTACAACGGATTAAAGTCAATTTAAAAAATAAAATCATCGCACACTATAATCAACAACCTTCGTTTCCATGTTCTGAAAACGATTCGACTCGTAAATCAAATATCTAACAATTCCCCTCGAGTCGTGTATCGTTAAAATGTGTAACGCTAACAAAACTTGTATCAATTGATGATAGGAAGTCTCGTTGCATTCAGACTCCAATTATGTTTCTCCTTAGAGAGTCTTTCTGTTAGAAAATCAGCTACTTGCTGATCTCGAGAGATACCTGCTTGTCTCTCAGTACGTCTCGAATGAAGTGATGACGGACATCGATATGTTTACTTCTCGCATGAAAAGTTGGATTTTCAGCAAAACGTAATGCACTTCGATTATCGCAGTAGATTTTGACATCGGCAAGTGCATCAAAACCTAACTCTTGAATAAATCTTCGCAAATAGATGGCTTCCTTGGCGCACTCTGCTATCGCCATATACTCGGCCTCTGTTGTTGACAGAGCTTCAGTGCAATTTCCCCAATCTGCGTCGACAAGAGCAAGAATAGGTTTATGAGTTGCTTTGAATGACAGTCCCAAATCAATGCTGCTTTTGAGGTACCGCAACAATTATTAAACTGTTCTAATAGACTCACGACAAATGCAATATCAGGACGTGTTGTCATTGCCAAGTAAGTAAGAGCTTCCACAAGCTCGCGATATGGCAATTTTTTATTTTTGCACATTTGAGCTTCTTTCTTTTGTGGTCTTGTGCCTGGGTTAGTTGGCGTAGACACCGACTTACAATCAGTCATGCCAAAACGAGTGATATATCCTCGTTGACGCATGGTCACTCGTCCGTCTCTTTGATCGAACTCTACACCCAGACAGCTTTTCACGTCTTCTAGAAACTTTAATTCGAATCTACTAGACAAAAAAATTTTAACATTAGAAATTATGTTTGGATTACGTGATGCAACCAAAATGTCGTCGACATAAACAGCGATGATATCTTCCTCTGAACCCAAAACGAAAGGAGGAATCTGATGATGTGGGGACTGCTTCGGTTTCTTTGAGAGTAGAACTCAACTTCTCGTACCAATTTATACCAGTTTGTTTTAATCCATATAATGATTTCTTTAAATGGCACACTTTGTCTCCACTTCTTAGTTATTGCAGCATCTGCTTGGCTCTTGATTTAATAGTATTTTCGCTAGTTCGTCTTACAATTTGTTTCAAAATCTGCCCAAAATTTTTCGGTGGCTCCATAAAAATTTCTTCTTTAATAAGCAATAGTCACATCGAACTGCTGAATTCTCATCCCATGTTCAACGGCCAGGGCTTCTAATAAACATATTGAACTGAAACGAGTGACTGGAGCAAATATTTCATTGAAATGGATACCAGGTTTTTGACTAAAACCTTGAGCTACTAATCTTGCTTTTCTGCGCTCCATTCCATTGGATTTGAACTTGTTTCGAAGAATAATTGGTCTTCCAATAACTTTATTCTCTTTAGGTCGGTCTACTAGCTCGAAAGTATTGTTTTTTAAGATCTTATAATGGCTTGAATCCACTCACTTGCATCATTGCTTTCCATCGTTTCACGCATAGGAACTTCTGACAAAAATGTTTGCTCAACATTTTCAACGATGTCTTCAGCTTCATGTTCCTCTTAATTACCACCATTTTCTTCTGTTTTACGATTTCTCATTTGAAATATCTTTCTCAGTCGGCTCCTGCACCCAGTTCGTTCGATTCTAGGTCAATCTGGTCCTTTCGCATTATTATTTACTATCAATGGAACATCATTCCTTTTCTGACTTTTCTGAATGCTACATGCAGCTCGTGCATTGTTTGAGAAACCATATATGTAGTAAAGATCCCCAACACGTTCAGCACACAAATACATTTCTCCATTTCGATCGTAGTCATCACATCACGTCTAAAACAAACCTCGAATCCTCGATCGATAATTTTGCTCACCGACATAAGATTTGATCTCAAGTCTGGCCCTTGTAACGTGTTATTTAACGTAACATGAGTCTTTTCACCGAACGCGTTCGCGACAAACTGAACAGTACCTTCACCCATGATTACCGTTGATGAATTGTTCACAAGATTCAAAACACCCGATTTCACGCAGTTCATTTCTTTAAACTATTGTAATTTGTTACACATATGTGTTGTGGCATCACTATCCAAACACCAACCACCAGATCGATTCTCAAGTTGAGATGAAATTCCCAAACACACATTTTTTAGTGCACTTTTCAGTAGTTTTCTTTACTTTTACAATTTGCCACACGATGTCCAATTTTATCACATTTGAAGCATCGTAATTAGACTCTTACTCTTACTCTTTTGCTCTGCTTCCCATTGTACATCTTCGTATGTTTCTTCTTATATTCCGGTTGTCCACTCTTATTTGCTATCATTATAGCGCCTGACGAATTTTCACGTGCTTAGCCTTTTCGAGCGTCACTTTCTTCAATAATTTTTATTTTCATGGCTTCCGGCGTTGGCAGATTGTCCCGAGATTCGATCGCACATAGAAAATTGTCAAAATTTGCTGGTAAATTGTACAGCATGAGAATCGCAAATAGATCAGGATTAATATCCACATCCATCTCTCCTAACTTGTCAACAGAAGCGAAGAAACTGTTGAGGTGTGACCGCACGTCGTTACCATCAGACATCTTGCACAAAATAAGATTTTTCAACAATGTCGCTTTTCTCGCAGATCCTTTCGACTGATAACAAACAGTCTTCCAGTTTACACCACACTTCTCGCGAAGTCACGCAATTTTGGACTTGTCGCAGTTCAGTTGAACTGATAGACAAAATAATTTCCGACTTTGCTTTTTGATCATTTTTGATCCATTCGTTCATGGCGGCTACATTTTCATTATCTGTACCCGATTCAGGTTTTACTTTGATGCCATTTGTATAGTCCCACAAATCACACTTCACCAATATAGCTTCCATTTGTTTTTTCCACGTATCATAGTTTTCTCTATTTTAAAGTTCTATTCGCGAAAGAGTCTAATCACAACTATTGCGTTTCTGAGCATTGCGTAACTGGGCCCATAACCTGTTAGAACTCCAGGTTCAACACCTCCATTCGTTATTAATGTGCATAATCATCACCAGCTATTTTCATTACAATTAGCAGCAAATTCGGCTGAAGTTGCAAACTCCAGACAGATTGAGCTAGTTTATATAAATTTTGAGGTTCGTTTAGTAACTGGTTTTACGGACAAAATTAAAGCCGCATTTAGACTTTCTCAGCCTTCTTGATGAATATTAATAATTAATCTAGAACTCTGCAGATGCTAATTTTTTTCAAAAAAACGTAAATAACTCTAAAACTATGGATTTTAGATGCCCTAAGTGGTCATTAAACCTAAACTAAAATCAATCAAGGAATCCAAATATGCAATAATATAAATGTTCCATTTAAAATAACAAAGTTAGTACCGACTTCCGGTATAAGCGGATGTGCAGTAAAGTCGCCATTATTTTACTTCAATAGAACGTATTCAAGAACCCCTATAAGCAAAATTTCAGTTCGATTGAAATAGGTGTTCTCGATAAACTTCTAATAGACCAGTGTTCGTAAACGACCCTGTATATGGGAAAAAAATAAACTGCCCACTAAAAATTTGAAATTTGGGGAGTGTATCGTTATTAGGTTGAATGAACAATTAAATTTGCTCAGTGAGTTTCAATAACATAGGTTGGCATAATTTTCTTAACTAGCTTGACGTGTTTTGACGTCTCTGCCTGACAGTTTTCTTCTACTTTTGCGTTATCAACTTAATTTCAAATTCTTTAAAATGACGTGGTATAAATATTTTTACTAGAATCTAAGGGAGCACCAACTTGGAGAAATGAAGCATCAACTTAGCAAATATTTATCACAATTTTTAGAGGGCAGTTTTTTCCCATGTATACAATATCATCAACTTTGACTAGGTCTGTTGGCAGCACTGAAAATTTGAATAAAGTTGGTAAATTTTGCTAAAATTTGCTAAAACTCAGATTTAGCCAGTATGCGTATCACTCATTTTGTCTGTATAAACTTCTGGTGAACCACTTATCTGAGTCACCCTATACTTTAAAACAAAATCTATTTGCCCTAATTATTCTAAATGGAAAAACTCAACTTTTTTGCAGTTTTTGATTTTTTTTTACATCATACATTCATTGATTAATAACAAATATTTTTTGAGATATATAAATGAAAAAAAAAAAAATGACATGTATGTTTAAACATTTTGTATTTACATTATAATGTTCATTTTTGTTTTTAATTAAACTCGACAATGATGACATTCTTATCAATACAAAGCTTTGATCAGCCGAAAGCAACAATGCAACATCGAAAGTCCACTGATACAAGTTTACATAATTAATTTTAATTGTCATTCTTTTCCTATTAAGAAATGTAAATAATTCTTTACGTAACAAAACAATTGAATCAAGCAATTTCTTATACTATGTTAAGAACTTGTATGTGAAAGAAAAAAAAATATTGGCGACACGCAATAGCTATAAATTGTGAAATCTACAATCAATAAAATCGCTTCGATTGGTGAAATATTGTTCATTCACCTTTAGTTGTGGTTATTTTTTTTTCGTATTATTATTATTATTGTTATTTTTATTCGATTCTATTGTAACCAAAGCATAATGATATTGTTAGCAGCCTTCAAATTAATTGCATATGAATGGACTGACTTTTTATTACTTTGACACTTCTTATGAATAAACTATAGTTTAATGTATAAATTAGGGACGAATTAGGAGCGAAGAGTACATGACGTAACGGAAAGGATTCAACGGATAGTGTAACGGAGTACTTGCAATAAATGGAAGTCTATTCATGATATTTTTCGTTTATTATTAGTTACTCGTATGGAATAATTAACCACGAGTGATTATTTTAATTTGTTAAAGTCCAATATCTAATGTGAACAATATTTTTTTTACTATTATAAAATAGTGCAGCCGTCTACGGCTCGTGTGTCAAATTTTCCACTAGGGCGGAATGAGCTTTCTTCCAAACTCGAATCGAATTTTATTACTATACTTAAATGATATTTTCATAATTATCTTTATAGTAAAAGTTGCATTTGCATTTAACAACGTAAAACGTAAGACGGGAGTTTTAACATTATTTATTGTAGTTTGTTTAAGTAAGAAAATTAGATCTGGTTATCATTGAAAACAACTGAAATATGTAAAGCACGTGTTTAATCACGAGTTAGATAATATTTATTGAAATGTAAAGTAGGAAAAAATGAGAATAATTAATTCATCTCATGGGTTAAAGTTGGGAATAATTAATTATTAAACAATTGTTTAAATAATATAAAATTTTTATTATGAAATAAAATTAATGACGTCAGAAATGACAGATAGTCTATTGTAAATTCAGTTTATAAATGATCTATAACCCACTATATCATTTGTTAAATTATTAATTAGACTTCCATTTAAGTTGAAAATATGACAGCGAGCAAATCAAAATGATTACTTTTAGTTGTCTTAATGTTAATATGAGAATTTTTTTGTTAGATAATGAAAGATTACTCGCTTTTTAAGCTTTGACCTTTTGAAAGGAAATATACTTTCTCTAAAAAGAAAAAAATTCATTCATGAAATACCTAGTCCAATTGATAATTGTGTAATTTTAATGACAGGAAGCTTAGTCTTCGTAAATTATCTTTTTTTTTTTAGTAAAACTGAAGCAATAGTCTTATTAGAACCAAATAATATTATTATATCTGACACTTTTAATTCTTAATGTTACCACATATAGGCACTGCATGACACAAGCAGTTTAAATAATTTTCTTAGCTAATCGTTAATTAAACGCAATTTTCTGGTGAAAATAGTTAGAAATAAATGATTTAAAATACAGTTTCAAAAGCATTAAGGTAATTTATATAAAAAATTGCCACTTTTACAGTTATGTCTAATAATTTTTAAAAGAAATTTATAGGTATAGTTTGTGTAAATATTATTTCTAGTCGTTTAAAACCACTGTTATGGAAAAAAACATTTTTTCCAAAGTGGAAACAACGAAAATGAAGTAATGAGAAAGGAAACGACTTTTGATACATGATTGCAACTTTTTTGTACGTTTATCTTTTGTTTGATGAATTCAATCGTTGACCATTCCCACTTGATTGAACTGCTCCACTCGTTTTCGACTTGTTCCACATTGTTCCACAAACTTTATCCTTCAAGTATGTGAAAAAACTGAAGGGTGTTTTATTTGAAAGGTATTATAAAATAAAATAGATAAAAATTTTTAATAGTAACGTTTTTCAGATTTTTAATAAGTTCAAAAAAAAAAAAGAAGAAAATACAGTAGTTTTTAAAAAATGGTGGTGTAACTCAAAAACAAAAGACAATAGCGCAAAATTAATCAAAGCCTTGAATTTATCTCAAAAAAGTAGCATGAGAATGTATTATTTCATTTTTTATGTGATGATTGGATATACAAGATGGCCCACAATTGCCTCCCCAAAGGAAATTAGCTTATGGTAACAGCAATGGGGATAGTAAAAATACGAAAAAATGTAGGTTTTTTATTTTTCGTTTAATAGGTAATAGAGGTTTTAGAGTGAACAATTCCAGAAGCTTTTGCTCAGACATAGCTTTAAGAAAAAAAGCATTGCTTAGCTGTAAATAACAACAATAGCGTCCGTTTTACCTTTGCCTGTTTGCCTGGCAACGTACCTTATTCTCCCAGCCTTCCAGAGCAAGAACTTACATGATTGGTCTTTTTCAAACGTTCTTCTAAAAGACAGAACTTTTTTGCAAAGGAATTTTATGTTCACAATTACCTGCATTTCCGGTGGCGAGGCAGTTGTGGACCGTCCTGTATGAGAAACCTATGGAAACCATTTACCTGTACAGGTAAATCATACAGAGTGTCCCAACTAAAATTTGCACTCCCTAAAATCTCCTTTTCTATCCGACATTCAAGCAAACTAGAAATAGATGAATTCTGGTTTAAAGAGGGACCAAATTTTATCTTAGAAAGCCCGTGAGAAACAGAATCTGGTGTATCAAAAACTAATGTCTATCGAGTTGTCAGTCATAAGTTTCATTTACAAAGTAAAACTGGTTCAAGAATTAAACGAAGATGATCCCGAACTTTTTCGGAGCAATAGATATACATCTCCAAGAAAACAGTGTCATTTTTCAACAGGAGCGAGCGCTTTTCTATTATCAGTACGAGTTGGCGGTTTCGTAGATGATCGTTTTCCTGAACGATAGATAGGACGCAGAAGTCCCATCGAATGGCCACCTAACATCCTTAGACTTCTTTTTGTAGAGCCAGTAAGTGTCTTCAAAGACTGCACTAATGATTCACCCAGTATAACCTGAGCCTAAAAATTTTTAGGATTCTGAATCCAGAATTAAAGTCATATAAAGGAGGAATCGCATTAGGAATGTTTTTTTTTCAAATTTGGTAGACTTAAGAAAAATTGGGATAAATGTTTGCTCCGTTGGTACTTCATTCCTCCACGTTGCTGCTTCCTTTGATTTTAGTGAGAAATGTTTACTTCACGTCATTTTAGAGAAATTAAGGTTAAGTTATTAACGCAAATAGCGCAAACTTAGATGACAGCTGTCAGATAAAGACGTCAAAAAATGTCAAGCTAGTTAAAAACAATTTGCCAACCCATAATACTATAACCCACTGAACTCACTGAATTCACTTGTTTATCCAATCTAAAGACAATAAATTTTCTAGATTTCACATCTTTACTTTACTTACACAAGGGAATTTTCCAGCTAATACAGATTGATTTAAGTTTCAAGTGAAAAACAAAGTTTTTTTACCCCCCTAGTTTGTATTCCATTAAAAAATGAATTATACAGAGCGATCAAGAATGACTGAGTCTGTTGGCAATGAAACAATTGGAAATTTTGGATGTAATTTTTTGTTGCAATTGGTACACAGGATAATCACAACTGACACAATTTCGAAACGTCAGTGTCAAAAAATCTTAGGTTACGTTAAGAGAATTAAGAATTTTGAAAAAACGTATGAAGGCACAACAAAAATGCGAATGGAGATTTCCGATTCCTTTGTCAAAGCAATTCAGAAGATGTTTGATACAAAAATTTGGTTTTTGAAATCAATTGTCGTAGCGCTTGTCAGAAAACGCTCAGAAGTGATAACCGTGAACTATCTCGCTTTGCAGTAACACTAACTTCATTGGAATTTTCAGTGCCGCCAACAGACTCTGTCATTGTTAATTGCACTGTACTTCGTTAGTAATCTGCATAAGGGGCGGCTATGAAAATCAGATTTTAAGGTGGCCACACAGGCGACATTGGTATTTTACGTATTTTACGGTTAGCAGCAAATTGGAAATTCCAAACTTTAGATAGATTATTGCTAGCCTAATATGAATTTTAAAGTTAGGAATATAAAGTGTCGTTTTCGTTTAATAACAATAAAATTGAAGCCGCATTTAGAATTTCTCAGCCTTCTTGATACATATTAATAAAAAATGAAGTATAATAAATTTTGGTCAATTATTTGAAAAATATCAATCAAATGATTGGCATTGCCGCAAACTTATTTGAACAGAAATAATAGTCAACATTATTGATCCTACCTAAAAAAACATAATTTCTTAAAACCCTAAAATCTAGTGCGTCACGTTACTTTATCAACATATTTCTTGTTATTCAAGACTTTTGTTGTTTTTTATTCAACCAACATGTTCATACATTTTCTTATTATTCATTTTAGCTCTAGGCATTTGTTAGTCAATATATTATTAATTTATTATAAACTTTTTACACAATCGTGAAATCTAAAAACCAGCAACACGCTAAAGTATGAAAAGATGCTTCACGCATATGTTACTATACTTTTTTTACTACCAATGAGATGAATAACTATTAAATTATCACTTCTTTTATGTTTTAAACTATACTGTTTGATTACTAACTTCACTTTGTTATTAAATCCGGTCCTGTGTTTTTTTTCCTGTCAATGATTCATAACCAACGTGATGTTGATCATTTGCGACAAATTACAAATAATTACAATAGATACAAGGATAAGTTGAATTGCAAAAACTAATTCGAAAAAAAAAAAAAGAATAGATTTATAATAATTGTCTAAACTTTGTCCTCATCAAAGCTCCTCGCCGGCAAATGCCAGTTCCGTTTAGTCACCCGTCAAATTGCTTAGCAAGGTGTGTCTATCGTCTCATTCCAACATTCATTTAATTAAATCACCTCAAGGTCTCGCGCGAATATTTCCATCTAGCTGTAAACCAACAACAACACTGTCGATTGTTTATGTAGTAAACGTGCTCAATCACATTCATAATCACTATGATATTCCATGTAATTTTTTACATTCTTTTTGTCTATTTTTCTATGAAATTATTGAACACATCATTAATGCAAAATGCCGCATGTCGGAAGGAGGACGATTCGGGATTCATCAACACGAATGCTGCAGGTGGTATTGCTAATAACATCCTACTATGAGACGATTCAGTACTATATTATTAAGAGATCCCAGGAGCTTAGCATACTTTATGCGATAGCTAATGGGATTTTCTGATTGGGAAGATTAAATACAATTGTGGTGGCACCTGAGGCGAATGGAAGAAAAAATATAAAAGAGATGGAGGAAAAAAGTAATTTTGATTTGAAGAAATCACAATTTGAATGAAATATCTAATGGTTAAAAGCAAAACCGCGTTAGTTGCTTAAAGGCGAAATTACACAGTTTTGCATCTATTGTACTGTTATGTGTTGTTTTTAGAGAAAAGATACTTTTAATGTTCGATTAATGTACATTAAAATATTTTATGTGAAAGTCTATTTATCTTATTTGTATTGAAGAACTTTGCTGATATAAGTCAGGAAAGGGAAATGACAAATGAAAATAAATTTACTTGGGACAAAAAAATTATTGGAAATTTATCTTGAGACAATAATAGAAATATTGTTTCTTCAATTGCAGTTTTCTCATATTCTTACTAAGTAATGCTGCAGGGAAAAGGATTTCCGTGCTTCAACTCTCTAGTGTAAATTGCTCTTCAACTAAGGCTGATCGTTTTCAAAGAGAATTTGTGAAAAAAGTAGGGTTTTAACGTTTCAGCCTATTGAAAAATTTCTACTCAAATAAAATTAATGATTGTAAGGTACCAAAATATTTAAAGAACTTTACGAAACTTTATTTTAACTTGAAGATTAGCAAAAAATTATTCACAAAAATAATAGATTTTGTAAAGTATTCGAAAGGAGGCTCATTCTGATCGAGTGTAGAAATAGATACAGATTCTCACGTAGAACAAAATGATTTCTTTTATATTTCTCAACTAGGAATCAGTGTGTGTCCATGACACACAGTTGCGGCTTCGCCGCTCCCTGCAATTGTCGCCTGCGGCAACATTTTTCTTTGCTAGATTTACGAGCTAAAACATATAAACTTCATTTTTTCTGTTTTACTTCAATTTTTTCAGTCTATGAGAATTTTCACAAATATTTCGACATTAACTCAATTACTCATTTGTTTACTCATTCATTTTACGGTGTTATCAAAAATCATCTCTGCTGTTTCAAAATTTTCTCTCAATTTTGATTTCATAATTTAGTTACCAAAAATCAATGATATTTCAAATACCTATCTTGAATCGAAAGAGGTGATTACACCAGCATAGTCTTAAAAATAAGCACGACTTAGAAACAGTCGTTTCTCTGTTTTAATAACTGCCTACAGCCTCAAATGTTTGAAATATGAACTATAGCTTCCATATAAAAAATAAATCCATTTTAAGTAGAAATGATATATTTTATTAGGTGAAAATACAGTACAATAATACAATACAATACAAAATAAAATGAAAAAAATACAGTAAATTATTGACCATTTATAAATATTGAAAAAGCATAACTATATAGAAAAAAAAATTACATTAATAAATCATCAAAGATGTAAGAAAATATTCGTTTTGTTCTGTATAAATCTAACGTCGAGAAAATAAATTGAGAAACAACACCAAGTTTGAATATTCACTGATTCAACTAAATAAATACAATCAATCAATTCAACAATAATTAGTATAATATTCTGTTGAATTGTATTATCTTTGTGCCGATAAATTACATTACTCAGGTAACAACTGCGTTCAAAACAAAATTATTGTTTTAAATTCAAATATAAGAATTATATTCTCACTTGTAATATTATAAGAGAATCAATTTTTAGGCGAGGGCAAATTAGTATGTTTTTGGAATACACGAAAAAATTTTTCAGGATATGAATTGATGTTCGAATGATATTCTGTAAGAAAATAATAACTACACAAACCTTCAAAAAGAGCAATCCATTTTTATTCTGTATCTGGCTTACCAAGATCAATTTGTAACATAGCATTGTAAGCGTAGTTTAAACTGTGTAATTCAATGAAATCTGACAAATTTAACAGCAAAAATTTCCACTTAACAATTTTTGATAAATATGTCAAAATTTTAAACAATTTGCAAAAAAAATGTTTTGATGTCATAGTAATAACTCGCATATCTAATTGTTCTATTCGCCATTTATGAGTGTCGTGCGATTTTCCAATACATAAAAATTTGACACTCACCTATTGAAGACACTGGTGTGAAAAAATCTTAATAAATATAACAAATTTCTAAGAAAAATCTGAAATCTAGTGTTAAAGTATCGTTTCTTTCTATTCCTATCTATTCTGCTGATAAGTGATCAAGTACCATTTTCCATGTAGCCACTGCCGCCACTGCTGTTCTCAATTATTCACTCGATTCATTTGGTCTGAATGCAGTGTGAAAAATTCCATCAATTCACGTATATCTAAAAAAAAAAAATATATTCAATTATAAGAAGAATCAGTATTCTATAAGCGCTCTATAAGAATAATAATATCATATAACAATTCATAGTTAGCCTCTGGAAGTTGCATCTTTTTAGACAAAATATCATAGGTGACTATAATTTTGGAAAAATTGTTTTTTCTTGTTTCAACGAAACAGAAAAACAAACACTAGTGACAGCACTAATATTTGCAGATGAAAAAAAGAAAATATTTTGATATTGATTTTTTTGCTTCCAGAGGCTACTATGATTTATTATATGTATACTTCCAAAACAAAAAATTCAAAATAACTTATAATATAAAGAAAAATCACCAAAACGATATATTTTTGTAATCAGAAGAAAAAACAATTATTTATAAGTCATAGCCTAATTCTTTCGTTCAAAACAAAACTTTATTTTGTATTTCGAAAATAAAGACATATAAAAAAAAACGCAATTAAATCATTTGGTTCTAGGCAAATGTCTTCAACAGTTTTTAGAATTTGAATAAGTTCAAAAACAAAAAAGTTTGAGCATTTTTAAAAATTGTAACTTGAAAACAAAAGACAATAGTACCAAACTTTCTATAGTATTGAGTTTGTTTTAAAAAAATTGGCACGAGAATGTATTGTTCCCTTTTTCTGTGACAATTGGAAATACGAGAAACCGATAAAAACCATCGCAAATGGACCATCCTGTACAGTGCTTTTAAATAGATTCACATTAGGAACTCAATTGACACTTGTACTATTAGACACCACAATTTGAAAACTTGATTTGGAAAACCATCATTTTTCATAATGCAAAATGAATAAAAACATGTCGAATTCAAGACATATTTTTTAGTGTAGAAAAATATCAAATGACAAATAGACTAGTATTCTAGTAGAGCATAACCGAGTCATTCTAGCACGCGCAAAAAGACATGAGGCTCGCCGAGTGCTCTTTTATGCTGCAAGTGCTGTAGAAAGACTCAATTATGCTTGAATATCATATGATATTTTCTGTGTTAGTTGTGAAAATTCACTTAAAATCTAGGACAAATTTTCTTCTTTTGAAACTAGTAGTCATGTTGTTATGGAGATAATAACCTGTGAGGACTTTATACTATTATAACCACGTTTTATGAGCTTATGTACTAATAAGATCCGATTTTACACGCTTTTTAATGTCAAAATTTGACATTATGATGCCACCACTATACATTTTTGTATGTGCATAAGATTTTGTGCCAACGAAAAAGCATTTTAATGCAATTAAGTCCGTGAAAAATGTCCAATATTTCAAAACAAATATTTTTAAAAATTGTCACTTGCTTATGATTATGCAAATGTTTATCTATTTTTCTAAAATTATATCTTAAATGTTCAAACTGACCTTTTAATAAGCTCCGTTTGTATCATGGGCAGTTAAGAATCTAAATATTGTTGTCGGCATTGAATATATGATGAAATGGATACTTGCTGTTATATTTTTATCCACGTTTTCTCCTAAAATGAACATTCTGTTCGAAATATTTAAGAAAATTATTAGATAGTCAATGTTATGCCGATTATTTTTGTGGTGATGCTACAAGTGTCAACGGCGCTGGGACATGAATTTGACGAGTGCTCGCACGAGTCGAATTCGAAAGCGCCGTTCTACATGAGTTGCAGCACCGGAAAAATGATCTGCAGAACATTGACTACGAATCGTATTTAATGAATCAAATCTCTTGAACCCAAATGAAATAATTTATAAATCAAGCTATTTATGATTGCGCTATTTTGACAAATAGTTGATAACTGTCATAAGTGTCAGAAAGCGTCTCACATAAATGGCTTTCAATACATTAATTAGCTGTTTAGACTCTCAAAATCTTGTTGAATAACAATGTTAACTGAAGTGAGATGATTTGGCAATAACAATGATGGGGATTATTGCTGCTTTAAGTAAAGTTTAAAGAATGATTTTCATTTGTTAAAAATATTCACTCTTAGGACTAGTACAATGTTTGATGAAATCATTACTAGTCCAATATTCGCTGCAATTCATTTGTTATCACAGAAAAGTCTAAAATTATGGTTTTTTCATTGGTTGAAGAACGTTAAATGACAGATGAATTAAATAGACATAATTATTTATGAATTATTAAAGAAAATTGTCTGTGTTTAAGTTTGCCATATTATTATTCATTTACTGTTAACCAATCCTACTTATACAGGGTGTCTCACCACAGCATAATTTTTCAATAGCCTAATAACCGTTGGGAATATGAAGTTTTGTTCTGAACAAAAGTTGTTTGAATCTTTCTTAGAGTTGTTTTAAAAATATTTTCAAAAATGGCGCACTTTCGGTTATGCCGGAAATTAACACTATCTTCGTTATTTTAAATGCCACACACTATATATTTTTAGATTTTTGGATTTCTTGTTTAATTTAAGCATCACTTTATGTACCATATGTGACACTTTGAGAGAACCATTTTCAAGAAAATTAAGATTTAAAGAAAAAAATATGGCAGTGCAAAGATCGCCATTATTCTAAATATCTCGAACACAAAAAAATTTACAGAGGAGCTGCTTCTCACTTTTATTTTAGACATAACAGTCTATCTCTTAGACCTGATCATCTTATCAAATTTGGAAAACTCTCTTTTTATGAGAGTCTTGAAAATGAAGAACTTCTAACCCAGATAACTCAATTTTCTTAAATGGTATTTAAGAATGTATTTTTTGTCGTACCATCTCATAGTACTTAAAATTACGTTTCAATTGATGTAAGGTTGTATCCACTTACTGACAGTAGTTTTTGAAAAAAAATGTTTTTTGAAATTTGTAGAAAACTGCATCATCACATTAGCCTTGGTGACTACTAACTATTGTTATTTATCAAGATTACCCCAAAAGAAGAGTATAATTGATCCTTAAATTCTATTTTTTATAAGATAACATTAAGATAAATCAAAACTATCCCATATTTTACCAAGGTGCTAAATAACAACAAAAGAAACTTTTTACTTATTTAATTTTTGTGAAAATCTTCAAAGCAACCGCTGTGTAGATACGCATTGCACTTCTTGCACATAAATACAGTTTGGCTATGACAAACCTTGCATCTTGCATCTTGCACCTTCACTTCTTGTTATAATATGACCAATATTGTCATAGCGAACTTCTTGGACCACTGTAGAAGTTGACGGTTTAGCCTTATGGTTTTCAACCTTTAGGAGTCTTACTGCTATGAATGACTTAAATTGTAACTGCGACATTCTCTTCGTGTTTACTAGGTTGTAAATTTTCCAAGAATTGATAAATAGAGAGCATCACCACTTCTTTCCAGTTACGCCAATCCGGTAGTTTGCCACACCATTATGTTGCAAATCTACCCCTCCCATATATTTATTGTAAATTTTGATGACATTGGGTTGATGAATGTGAATGTCTTTTTTCTCTTTACTGTTATATCGTTTTGCTGTAGACATTGGCTCAACACTAAGGTGGTTACTGGTAGTAGTCACTACAGAGTTGTCGTTCTATTTGACTAAAGAAATTTCAGTTGCTTCCTCATAATCAGCGTCATAAGATCCTCGCTCTTTTTTAGTTAGCACAGAAAATAGTTTGTAAGACGAAAAGAAATTGTCGAAGAATATTTGATGAGATTCGTTATCTTTGACAAAAGACAACAAATCAACAACAACTCGTCCTCCCATACCAACGTCAGATTTTTCCTTATTTGAATTTGCACCAGCATATGGAATAATTTGGTAAAGGTAACCATCTGACGAACATAACCACCATAGCTTGAAACCAAATCTTACTAGTTTTCCTTTTATATACATTTTGCAAGAATGTCTCCCGAAGTATGGCACCATTTGTTAGTCAATTCAGAGGTTGCGTGCAAATATATCAAATTGCAAATTTCTATTGTTTATAAGGTTGAAAAATGGGCGGAGCTTAGCAAATTTGTCGTTTTTGTCTAACAAACTATTGTCAGCAAGATGAAGATTCCTTTTTATACTGTAGAACCGGTTTCTACTCATACATTTTTTAACGATGTCTAGTCCTTTATCTTCATCTGTTGACCAATATAATTGAGTTTGTGGTAGAGTGTGATATCGTGACAAAATCAAAATTCCAATAAAATTGAGTAAATTCATACGATCGAAATCAAATTCATGTCTATTGTTATCTTGAGCATATTTCTTAGAATTGAGAACAATATGATCCAAAGCTTTATCGTCAAAATACATGTAAAATATGTTTAAAGGCGATTTACCCTCAATGGCACTTTTTAAATTTTCAATATCCTTTCCCTCTTTTGAAACAGGTTGGGAAATAGGAATGCAATTACCTTTTGCCCATTTTGGTGTTTTGTTAGTAAGGATATTTTTTTTTCGTTTTTAACAATTTTTGTCTCTTCACGTGAAGAGTTTCGTCGTCCGAAGAATCGTACAAATCGCCATCATATACGTGTATTTCAAAAGTTCCTGCTTTGTCTCTGCCAGCAAAGCCGTTGTCGTCTATTATCAAGTCCTCATCAAAATTTTCTTCATCTGTAAGCTCGTCAACGTCGGGGGGAATATAAACGGAATCAATTTCACCTAAAATTAGTAATATTTTGTTTAACGGAATAGAATATGAGGTATCAATCTTACATCTTTCGCTTTCCAATTCATTTGCAACGTCTTCCAGAGCAGTTTCCAATTCTGTTTGAGTCAAATATCTATTCATTTTTAGATATCACCACTTTCAGTACTTTTACACTCAACAAATGAATGTAACATAATGAACACAAATCCAGCTTACACAGTACGTATTTGAACTTGTTATAACTCGAGAAGGAATATTCACATATATTACCAATGTTGCGTTTTCGCAATATATAAATTGTAGTCGTTTTTTCTTTGTACCGTCTATTTTTTTTTAGATATCTGTAACCGTAGATGCCTTCTCTTATCATTCCTATCGCTTGTTTCATAAAAAGTTTGGTATTATAATAGCTTTTTGATTTTTCATAATAATATATTTAAGACATAGTTGAAAATGAAAATTATTTGTTAGATTTCCAGCAGTGTTTTTTTTTGTTAAACATTAAAGCGAGTTTTACGTCAATTTTTGAGAAGTTCTATGAAATCTTTATAAACAACTCCAAATTATAAAATGTATTTTTTTTAATGTCTAAATGGATTCAAAAAAATCAAAAATAGGGTGTTGCGAAAACGCAACGTTGGGAAAAAATGGGCTATGCACAATAAATGGAAAAATCTAGAGATTCGAGTTTTTTCATCTCTGGTAACCAACTAGTGACTTCCGCTATGATTGCTGACTGTGAATGATAATGTTATGCAAAAATCTGTTTATTGATAATTTTGGGATATTGAATGTTTTGTTGATATTTAAACGTCAAGATTTGTGTTTTTTAAATTGGATCTACCTCAAAACAGTTATTTCTTCTATTATCACAAATCTATTTCAACCTTTATTCAAAAAATGGTGAATAGACAGATGATTTTGATATTGTTCTTCTTACAAAAATCTCTCATGGAAGTTTTTCATTTGAGGAAAATTTAATAGGTAAAATAGAAAATTTAGCACTAGACATAAGGGATTTTTAAGAAAAAGCTCAGCTTTAAGTGTTGTTATTCTTTTCCCAGTTATATAAAAATTATAAATGATGTCTCTTATAGTTGAAACAAGTCACTCATTATCAATAACCACACTTAGGGAATTCTTCTTCACTCTTTTTCCAGAAGGATTCGAAAAAGATGGCCCAGCAATGGCGTCTACCTGTTGTTCCTACATAAATTTTCTAAACACTTTGTCAGAAATTCCGGATGCCTTCAGAAAAATTTCTTTTTAATTTGAAAGAAGTACACTTAGGCCATCTTCTACTTAACTTAATAACATAATTAAACGGAACTTAAGCTTGATTCACCACCTGAATATTCTTCTAACATTAACATCTATCTTTTCATCAATAAATAATCAAATCAACGCCTGAAAGTAAAAGAGAGATTACGTTAAAAATACTGATGAAAAACATGATTTACGCATTGCAAGAGTGAAAAAATGCTCAATGACAACTAAAAAATCAGATTTGAAGATTTTGAAATTTAGTGTATATTAGGTTCAAGAAGACAGGTTATAAACATTACCATTGAAATCGATTTTAGTATGGAACATTCCAAAAACTACTCACAAAACCACCTCTAAACGACGTGAAATAAATGGACAAAAGATCAAAAACGAAAAATTGTCTGCACGCCACTGAATCGTCTTATTTTCAAGGTTGTACCAAATTCGTCTATCGCGCATCATTTTTTTTAATGTACTTCCAATGGTAAATCAGTCTAACTAAGATATGCGTTTTTTGTAACAATTGCTACAAACAAGCGATAAGAACAGAACAATTATTGAACACGTATTATAAAATCTTAAACAAAGTAACCCATCTAAACAATTTTCCTGCCTCTTTGCCATTTTTTATAGTCTTTTGCGATGTGATTTGGATCATTTTGGATTAAAAAACGTTAATTTTGGAAAAAGAGTTGAGATTTCGCTCTGTTTTCTAAGGAGCATATTTTAGACAAGAAGCAATTTTGCCAAAATTTGTAGCAAAATCGAAATCACTTTTGTTAGAGAATTACGAAATAACTATAAATAGTTTTATTTTTATTCTATTCTCTCTCAAACCTATCGATAAAATCAAATATCATACCAGCTTGATATATTTTTCTCACGCCACACATGGCTGTGACCTCAATATGATAATCATCTTAATCGAGCCATAAATATTTTTTCGAGAAATTTCCAATACTTGAAATTATCTCAGCTGAAAAAATATTACCACTGAATAATAAATTTTTAAACCATTTACTTTCTCATTTATTAATGAAAACTTTAAAAGAAAGAGCATCAAAAATCAATTTAAAAACTATTACAGGAAGACACTGTTAAAAAGTTAATTAAAGTAATAACTCAGAAAATTGGAAAGTGTACAATACATTGAAGCGTAGAGCCGCACAATAACCATCTTAATCCGAGTATAATTTTTTTGATTACTTAGAAAAAATTAACGCACTTGAAGCAGTGTTCTGTTGACTTTCCTCTTTGGCTAAAGCTCGTAATGTGTATAATATTTACGAAGAGCCTCTTCCAACCGGTCGAATTAGCATGACTTACGAAAAAATCGTCGAGTTTGTTGTCGGTCGTCGATCAGCCGGCCTATATTGTCGAGGACCCGTCCAACTCGACCAAAGCTTGTATACCTCCCCAGGCAATTAACATTCCATGTAAACAAGAACGATCGTGGGCGCTCTCTCAGACTTACCATCTTAAGACGCAATTTCAAACGGAAAAATTCCATATTTTCACTAAATCTATATTTTTTTCAGAACTCATTCTTGAAACTGACCCAGAAAGAGGAAAAGCAGAATACGCTTTTGACAATCCAGGCTTTAAAGGTAAGAGAATGGACCTTGCAATTGTCGCTCCTATAAAAAGCCTCTGATGTGTGCTTTGTTTACAAACAATTTGCATTGCTAAAAGTGATTCAATCGAGAAAGAAGTGGTGACCTTGTTAACTATATGAAGGACTCTGTTGAGTCTTCTTTAATTGATATTTACATTTTTATAGATCCTGGACTTACGCCTATTACTAAATCCTTCGAAAAGGAAAAATTAGAAGGAAATAAGAATAAATGGACGCAATGGTCGCCTCTAAATGCATTAACCACAAAATCAGAAAAAAAGAAGACTATGGATGATAGTGCCATTGATGTAAAAATCTCAAATTTTAATCAAATCACCAAATTTTGATTTTTGTTTTCTTAGGGGAATCCAGTGAAAGTTGTAGCGTTAAGAAGTCACGATTTTACCGGTCTAGGCTTTAACATTTGCGGAAATATGAAAGAAGGAATTTTTATTAAAGATCTGCTTCACAGAGGACCAGCGTCTGAATCAGGAAAATTAAATCCTGGTATGTTCTAATTTTAAATACATCTTCAATTGTGAATAAATCCATTTTAAGGAGATCGAATCAGCAGTGTCACAATTAGCTTTGAACATATGGTCTATGAAGATGCTTTAACAATTTTAAGTTATGCTAGTCCTTATGAAGTTATAATTGAAGCACGTGGTGGTAAAATAATCCATCAAATCAATGGACAAGGAGCTCAACCCACCCATCCTGTATACAGAAGTTCTTCACACATAGACCTCATGCAGGTAAGCTATTCCATTTATTAAAATTTCCAATTTAAAATTATATTTCAGATTGGTAACTCATCCAAACGCAAACTTTTTGGCGAAGATAATCCTAGCTCAAACTATTCCAGTTTGCAAAAATCCAGAAGCAATATGACAACTTTAGAACGCAAAGATTCAGAATCGCCTAAAACTGCTCAAAACAAACCTAAAAAACTTCTACCAAAAGTTCAGTTATCTCCGGAACAACTGAAGAACCAACTTGAACAGAAGATTCTGTCGACAGATAAAACAAAACCTGTAGTAGAAGTTCAGAAAACTGAAAATAAATTGCAAAAGTTTGGAATAAGAGTTTTGCCTCCGGAGAAGAGTCCTAAAAGTGCTGAATTATCTCAAAATGATAACAACATTAATATAGAGAAAGGAGTTGATGAAGTTGATGATAAAAAACCACAAGTTAAAAAACGAGAAAAGAAGGAATCTGTTGATAAATCAGACGCATCTTTTGTCCGGAATAGCGAAGTGAATGGTTCAGGAATTAAACGAGATGCTAATGGTATTCCTCAAGAAATCCCCAATTTTATGATGAATGCTGCAGTAGCTGCAAGAAGTCATAGAAAAGGTTCAGAAGATAAAGGCAAACCAAAAGATGAAGATATTGAAAAAACACCGAAAAAACCTAAAGGTAAAGCACCTGCACCTCCCGA
Organism: Latheticus oryzae; assembly: GCA_030157265.1. Taxonomy (NCBI): domain Eukaryota; kingdom Metazoa; phylum Arthropoda; class Insecta; order Coleoptera; family Tenebrionidae; genus Latheticus; species Latheticus oryzae. The sequence continues at coordinate 16,853,937 of CM058048.1, read as the reverse complement.
AGATAAAAAAGAAGAGAAGTTATCAATGTCTAAAAATGATTTAGATGAGATTCAACCTGTTACTGATGATTTAGAAGAAGCTCTTCCTAAAGCAAATATCGAAAGTCTAGAAGAAGAAATCGAAGTTGAATTAAGATCAAAAATTAATATCAAAGATTATAATTCCGATTCGGATCTTGAGACTGATAATCAGTCTTCTGTTAACACAATCGAGTTAAATTCCAGTGATATTACAATCCACCATGCTGAAGATAATGAAGATAGACAAAATAGAAGAACTGCAAGTACAGGAGATTTAACAAAGATACAAAGAACTCGAAAAACTAGTAATGGAACTTTGGAAAGAGCGCAAAGTCTTGATATCACTGATACAAGTATACCAACATTGATGAAAAAGCGAAAAGGTGGACGAAATGAAGAAGATCTGATGGGTTCACAAGAAGATATCTTTAGAAAAGTTATGATGAGTGAAGAACCACGATTGTCTTCGATTTTAGACGGATTAAATACATTCCAAAGGAATCGATTGAAGAAATCTACTGAATGGGGAAATCTTGAAGACGCGATCTTAAGACAAAGTCAAGACGATGAAAACTTTACCGGATCAAATCAGCATTTATCTTTGGAAAATATAAAACTAGATTTCAAAGAACAAACTGAAGAGTTTGATGCTTTAGTAAATAAAATCAATGAAATTAAAAGAGAATCTGTAGAAATGGCAGAACCACCTACTAAACCAGAGAAAAAAGCAAAGAATAAAATCTGGCCTATTGAATTAGAAAACAGTACTACAAAATCTAATGGAAGTGCCATTTCTACTGAAATAAACGACAATCCTCGACTTCTTTCAGTAGAGAAACGACAAAGAAAACCTCCAATGTATGAAAGTGTAGAAAAACCACCAAAACCAGCTGTTCCAGAAAAGAAAGAATACTTATTATCTTCACCGAAAAAAGTTAGTCCAAAAGTACCTGAAGAAAGCATCACATCTTCAAATAAATGCGACGAAAGCAAGAATACGACTCATCCGGTTGAGGATGTAACTTTGAATCTTATAGATTTGACTAAAAATTTTATTTTTACGGAAAAGATTGCACGTAATCAGGATGAAGATGATTATTATATTATCAAATCAGATGATACGAATATTTCCGATGATATTAAAGTTTCTCGACATTCTTTGGGAAGTTTGGAACGTCCGAAATCCGATGATGCAAAATTAAATGTTAGTAATATAACAATTAATAATCTTCATAGTCCAAATGAAGAGACTTTGCACAGTTTAGAAATGAATGTTAATGAGCCTAGTAGTTTAAAGAGTGAAGAAGCAAATGAATTGTATACTACAGCTTTGGATACTACAATTAAGCCTGAATTTGATAATTCAAAAGTTACTATCAGTACTCCTGATATTATCAAAAATGTTACAATTACTGAGGCAATAAATAAACTAAACAATGATGTTATGGTTGAAGGTCCATCTTCATTAACTTTGGAAATTACTGATGATTCTGATAAAAAATCTAAAGAAAAACTTTCAACAATGACTTTTGACAAAAGCAACAGTGAAGATGACAGTACTATCACTAAAAGTAATTCCTCATTGACTTACATCACAGAAATTCAAGTTCTAACTCCTAACAATACCAACAGTTCTAGTAATATATCAGAAATTGAAATAATCCCAAGCAATGGTAAAAACCTAGACCATGAATTCGAAGACTACGTTCGTAATTTCGAATCGAATGTGAAAAACTTCGAATCCAACATACAAAAATTCGAAAAACGATTCGATTCTCCTCCTAAAAGCATAATAATAACCGAAAATGATGCTGAAAAAGAATTACACAAAATTCAAGAAATTGCTGAAGAACAATTAAAAAAGCTTCCAGAAATGCGTTTTACCACATCCAGCTATGAATCGTCCAAAATTCCAGAGAAACGTCAATCACAAATCGAACTTCTTCGATCGAATTTTGAAAAAAGTCCCCCAAAAATCATGAAAAGTGAAACCACGCCCAAATCCCGTATCCCAATAGCAACTACAACAAAAACTCCGCCTACATCACCTGAAAGAAGAGACTCGAGGAATCTTGATATGGATAAAGATATAATGGAATTGATGTCATCGACAGTGCATTCTACACCAATGGTGTCACATTCTAAATATCAATTTAAACCTCAAAATAAGAATGTGACGGTGACATCGATTCGAAGCAATTCGAAAATACCATCCGGGCTTCCGGTTTTGAGCGGAAATAGACCGACTGTTTCGCCACGGAAACATGAAGATGATAACGTCGTGCAAGTTTCAACCAATGGCGGAATGGAAAGTAGTTTCAAACAATGGGTGTTTAATCCATCTGACCATTCAGTCACGAATATCACGGTGGCAGAAAATAAACATCAAAAGTGATGATTTTGTGCAATTTTTTTTTATAGAAAGGCAAATTCCACGGCCGCTCAATTTATATATTTTAGTGTGTAGTGTTATTTATAAAATATGATGATGTATATATTTGTAAAAGCTATTTCTTGAGCTGATAATTTGTTATTGCAGGTTTATTCTGTAATTTTTCATGAGGGTGACTTTATATTAACAGAAGTACTTTTTTTCTAACAAGTATATTCTTAATAAATTAAATAAAAATAAATATTTTAATAGTGAAAATGATTATTGTTGGAATTTTTTTTTCACTCATCTGAAAAACATTAGGAAAAATATCCATGGCAGCTTTTGAGATCTATGATAAAAGAGGTTAACATTAAGCTGCATTGCTTTTGTTTGTCACATTTATGTTTCTCAGACTGTTAAATCAAAAACAAATTTATTTTAGCCAATTCTGCTTGGTTCTGCAGTTCTAGATTCTTTGAATTCAGAAGATTCCCTGGAGAGTTTCTCAAATTTTTTAATTTTTTTGATTTCCTGAAAATTCTTTATTTACTTGATATTCCTGATTTCCCAATTTCTTTGGATCTGCCAAGTTTCTTGAAAATTTAGTAGATTTCTTTAAATTTTTATATCCCACAGATTCTCTGAATTGTTTGTTTTCTAGATTCTTCGAATTTTCTTGAATTCTCGACAATCTTATAGATTTTTTTGGATTTTTCGATTCCTCTGATTTGGAGGTCTAAAGTAATGCAACACCCTGTGAATGTGGTTTCATCCAGAAAAAATACACATGTTCTAGTTATATTAGGAAGAAAAAAAAGTGATAAAGTTTTTACAGTTTTATCTTGATATTTAGTGTAGGATTTTTACATTAATCACAAAAATAAAGCAAATTTTGTATTGCTTTAAACTAGTCTTTTGTTCTCTTCTGACCATCAGTCATATCTCTCTTGTGTATCTGAAGACTTTGCTAAAAAACCCAGAGCTCGTGCACACCGTCATTTTCAACAGCTAAGTAACTTTCAGAAAGGTCGCATTGTTAAGATGAAAGAGAATCGAAGTGACACCCTCAACAATGATGCGAGTGTGGCGAAGATGGTCCAAAGAAGCTGCATTCCAGCAAAAGAGGCGCTCAGGTCGGCCCAGGATTATACAGTGCAGTGAAGAACGGTATCTAAAGGTGCTTGCCCTACGTAATCGTCACGGGATTCATTTGTTCCAGCAACAAACCGTTAAACGAAGAACTCTTACCATGGAATGGTGTCAAGCCAAGTTGAATTGGGACGTAGAATGAACTTCATTTGCTTCAGTGATGAATCCAGATTCTGCCTAGGGTCCCACGATTGACGTAGACGAGTTAGACGGTTATGAAGTGAGAGCAAAATGTATAGTTTGCCTCAGAACGCAACAGAGCCCCTGCCCCAGGCATCATGGTATGAGGTGCTATATATGTTGGAAGTAGGTCACCCCTGGTTCTACGACCTGTTGCTTGACCTTCCATTGAGAGTGTTCAAAATGCCATACTCCAACAAGATAGTGCTAGGCCTCATCTAACCATCGACTTTTCATAAAATGCTGGCGTAGAGCTTTTGGATTGGCCCACAAGATCTCCGGACCTGTCGCCGATAGAACATGTATGGGACTCCATAGACAGAACTCTTCAGCGATTGCCACAGAATTAGAGAGTATTGCAATAACCGCGATGGAGAAACACAATATTAAATTTTTGTTGGTTTTTTTTTTATCATTTCAAACCAAATTTTAATCATTTGTTAAGACACAAGCACAGATTTAATAAAAAACATTCAAAGCATTTTTCCTTATTGGTGTTGCATTACTTTTGGCCTCCGGTATATGTATAGAGTCTATACCACTTAAAACGAAAGACTTGGCTTTGGAAGACGTTAATTGCTAGAAAATACTTTACTGTGAACAATATGTCTGAGTGAAAGCTTCTGGAATTGCTCACTCTAAAACCTCTGCACCTGCAAAACGAACAAAATATCTAAGGTAAAACACCCAAATTCATACATTATTCGACAACTTCACTCAGCTAGTTCCACCAATGATAATGCATACGAAAGGATCCCAAAACTTTTCTTGAATTCTTGACAATCGGTTAGATTTTCCAAATTCTTTACAATTTTTTAAAATTCAACTACAACTATCTTCCGTGTCGAAACTAATGGGAAAGCCTGTACATAGAATTCAAGAAAAACTTGAAAAATCGAAAAAATTCTAGAAAATTTAAGGATTATCAGGAATATAAAGAATTTCCAAAATTATAAATTACTCAGAAAATCAAAAGAATTTGAAAAATTTATAATGCTCAAAATCTCCAAGAGTTCTTAAGAATATTTACAATCTAATAAGGGATTTGAAAAATCCAATACAATGCAGTTCAGTAACAATAAAATCCTGAAAAAAGAAATATGAAGATATAGAGTCTAAAAAATCCAAAACATCTACATACTACCAATTAATCTAAAAATCTGTTCAATCACCTCCTCAGAAGAGATGTGCTGAAAATCTAGAAACAAATAAGATAAAACACTCAAATTTAGACACTTTAAGGAATTCTTGTAATTGGTGTTTGTCCACTAACATCTGTCAGCTAATTTTTTTATTATTTTTTTTTAATGAATTAGAAACATCTTTTGAGAGTATCTGCTGATTATCTGTTACAATTTTTTGCAAAATATAATTTAAATTACATTTTTCTACGACCACTACCGAAAATAGTCGAAATCGTACAAGCAATCCGTCTAGTTCTTGGCAACTTGTTATCGGAACCGGCACTGATGTTTTTCAACTGCAATCTTATTATTTCAAAAGCTAGGCTGCTAGTAGGTTGAGAATGTTGGATTGTGATTAAAGAGCTTAGTGTGTTCTGGATTATTTAAAATTTCTAAATTTTTTGATTTTCCTAAACTCTTGGTATTCTCGATTCTTCAAATTTTTACAAATATCAAATTTTTTACAGACTTTCTGGCTAATTTTCGTTGAATTCTTGAATTTACTGGAATTGTTCTCATTTTCTAAGTGGTTGAAATTTCCTAGATTGTTCTTAGTTCTCTGATTTTTATAGATTCCTTAGATTTTATAGATTTTTTTCTAGAACTAAAACAGAAGAAGTTTAACTTGTAATTAAACCGACTGCAGCAAAAAAAGTATTTTAATACAGAATTACACATTTGTTTTATGTATGTGTTTACAAAATAGCATTTCACTGTTAAGAGAAAATGGATGTATATCTCTAACGTTTTTTTCTCAAGAGGTGCAAGTGAACACTTTAAAGAAAAATTAAGTAATAAACAACGTAAGACCAATTTGGAAAAACTAAAAGTAAAAATAAATAAATAGAGATGTTCTAAACTTCTAGTTAAATCAAACATAGAATAGCAATAATAAAAATGTAGAATCTGGTACACAAATTGATGTTTCCTATTTATATTTTTCCATTATTAAACTTCCACATATGTATATTGATGTGATATGCTATATAACAAAGCATTACTATCCTTGCTTTTATAAATATTGATCATGGCATTATTCCACTTCGAAAAACTTCTTTTCAATACAATAAATTTTAAATTTTATGATATCATAAAAAAAAGGTAGACAGCTCAAATATTTGGGAGCTAATTCCATTGAATTTGTTTTGGTTCTATGGATAAAAAATTCTATTTTTGTCTTTGTTATTAATACGCTATAACCTACAACCTGCAACCTTCAAAGTGTTAAATTTAGGTCATCGTTGACAAACGTTTTAATAAATAAATCTAAAAATGAAGATTTTATTTATTTATGACATGATTAAATTCATATTCTGTCAGAGAATTTGAGGTTATGTGTATTATTTTGTTCACTTTAAATCAACACTGCCATCAATTATCCGCATGTAAGAATAATCATAGATAAAGATAATTTTAATTGATAATAATTGTTTCGTATTTAAGTTTTAAGTATCTCCCTTGTGTTATAATTTATCTATAGTCCCATAAACATAAAAGATTCTTTGTGTTGCATATTAGCTCTAATTATAATGTGATAAATAAATACAGATAAGTGTTTACTTTTCAGTGCTGTATTTAATGAAAAATTCACGATAAATATTGATAGAAGCAAATGGAGTTAGTCGAGTAACCAGCTTGTGACTTGTGGCTGATTAATCTGGATTGTTAATGCATGAATAATGAAATTCGCTGAACATCTTGCTGCTCATATTACCCCAGAATGGAGGAAACAATACATAAATTACGAAGTAAGTCTTAAAATGCACTATTTAGTTTATTTATCGCATTCTTTCTTGACAAAAAATCAAATTTCCAAAAATTGAGGTTAAAATCTTAAACTGTCATTACTTAAATGGCTTCTAACAACCGCGAAATTTGAATTTTGAAATGCATAAAAAAAAAAAATGAATTTATTTCAAATATTCCAGGAAATGAAAGCAATGCTCTACATGGCTGTGGAAGAGGCCCCTTCTGCAGAAAGTGTAGAGCCGGAAGTGCTACAACGACATTTTGCAAATTTCGATGAACAATTCTTCTCCTACTGTGATAAAGAACTAACGAAAATTAATACTTTCTATTCAGAAAAATTCGCTGAAGCTACCAGAAAATTCGCGACTTTAAATAGCGAATTAAAAACATCTTTAGATCAAATCCGACAAGGAAAGCGAAAGGGTACTGATGGCAAAAAAAACATTCCAGCGAGAAAATTGCAAGAACTCAAATTAGCATATAGCGAATTTTACTTAAGCTTAATTCTTCTACAGAATTATCAAACGCTTAATCATACAGGGTTTAGAAAGATACTCAAAAAGCATGATAAGGTGAGTTTGATTGAATTTTTGTTTTGTAATAATTTCATTTTTATTCAGTTACTTAATACTGATATTGGGGCAAAATGGCGCCAAGAACACGTTGAAACTTCGCACTTTTATATCAACAAGGATATAGACAAGCTTATCACCGATACAGAAAACACCGTTACAAATGAACTTGAAGGGGGCGATAGACAGAAAGCTATGAAAAGATTGCGCGTACCTCCTTTAGGTGAACAGCAATCACCATGGACAACTTTCAAAGTTGGACTTTTCTCAGGGTCTTTTATTGTACTTTTAGTTGCAGCCGTCTTATCAGGTTTGAAATTTTTCAAAGATATTAAGCTGTCTTTGCTTCCATGCTAACGTGAATAAAATTTACATTTTTATTGATCTTCAACCGATTGCTAGAACTTTAGGTGGACGTAAAATTATATTTCACTTCAATTTGCACTAATCTTTCGCTATAAAATGCAGCCATTCGAATATATCATAAGTTGATCTTTCTAGATACATATCCTGGCACAAGAAACAAAAATTGTATTAGTCTAACAAGACTGGCGAGTGGGTTTGCGATTAAATTGTAATGTTTTGAATTTTTATTAAAAGACGACATGACGTTTGTTGGTGTTTGCCTAATCATGTACAGGATGGCTGCTTTATATGCCATTAAAAACAGAGGAAGGTGTCAATCTCAATTCTATTGATGACCTTTGACAACATTCGATAAAAGCTTCTCCATAGTTTTGTTGAATCATTCCATCCGATTGTGGTTGTAGAGGAGTAGTTCGTGTCTTTGCTATTTCGAAGAGTCGACAAACTTTTTGAAAGTTGCGCTTTTGATCAAAGTGTAACTAGAGAGGTATTCCATAGCTCCAATACCTGGGCTATAGCCGAACAGTCTTGATTAAGAAGCGCATTAGCCTCGGTCCATTTTGTCAAATAGTCTGAAGAAACTGATTTTTGTTTTCACTTCTTGGAAATGGCTCCCCCATCATCAATAGCTATCCGTTTAAAAGTCTTGTAGTACCTCAAGGCTTCTCTGTGTTTTGTGCTTGGGCCGTTCAAAGCTGTACAGTGCATTTTCGATGTCCGCGTAGGGAGACTTCCAAAACTAGAAGGTTTGTGAAAAAACGAATGGAACATTTTCGAGGTCGTGTTTGAGAAAATAATTTTGGTAAATACCGCAAGTTGATATCGTCTTTTGTTTTTTAGTTATACGCAAAAGTTGACAAATTGCCGATATTTTAAAAAATTCATATCTACGTTAATATTGGAGGTAAGCGACTGAAACAAAAACAAGATTAAACTGTTTTTTACGTGGAATATAGTAGTACTAACAAATAATTTTTTTCAGTTATTAGTTGAGCTGGAATAACACTAAGTATCATTTTTTTAGATAGAAACCATGGTTGGCTATGACTCTTTTGAAAAGCTAATTTTTTTCTGATCTTAAAAATATATAAATTTTATATGATGATTTTACATAATTGTTCGAGAAATAGATTGTTTTAATTTTTTTGTGTTAATATGCAGTTGGCTATGGAAACAATTGGTTTATTTAGAAATTGATTAATTAGAAATATATCAACTAGATTCGATAATACTTTTTAATTGATAGATGTTCATACTTTTAGTACTTTTACATAAAAATGTTTTTTTATGCAGTGTTTAAGTAAATATAGGCTTATGGTACAAGAAGTCGTTACCATGGACAGTGCTTGTTTGTTTGTTTGTTGGATACCACATTTCTCATTTTGCTGTGAAATCCAGTGATAACTTCTATCAAAAATGCAAATTTATGAATTATGTCTTCGTATATTTTTACTAAAATCAATATTTTTTTCATTTTATTCATTTATAACAATATGCAAAGTAGTCATCAGCACATAATCTTTTGTTTTTTATAGTCAATCAACAACCATAAGTTATCTTGAATTTCTTTTGCACTTTTTTCTTCTTAGAAGCTTTTTATCTGCATAATTAGTATGATCAAATGTTTTACAATATTGAAAGAATAGAATCTAATAGATTATTTACACTTGAACACTCAGTTTCTATAGAAACCAATTTTTCACATGGTCAACTATTAACAAATAACATGTTAGAAAAAAATGTTTCTTTTCTAGAAAATTCGTGAGAATATTATATAAAATATTGATATTTTCAAAATCAGAAAAAAAATTTGGTTTTCAAAAATGTCTCAGCCAACTATGGTTTCTGTTTAAAAAAATGCAACTAATAATCTAAAAAAATATGTATTGATATTACTGAATTCTGCAAAAAAACCGCATAGTTTACCTTCAATATTAACTTAGTTATAATTTTTTTTAAATATTGGCAGGTTGTTAATTTTTGCTTTTTGCTCTATTTCTAGAAACCACTAGTATCACCACAATCTTCTGGTCGTCTTCACTTTCCTAAGTTCTCTTCAATAGTTCATTTTCTACTCACAGATTTCTAATGGCCCCACAAGATTTTCAAATAGATATTCATTGAAGAAACTGTTTGGTAACTGGACATAACGCCATCTTCTTTCCTGCGGAGAATCGATCTAAAATCGTCGCTCGGGTAAATCATCCATCAAAGATCTTTCTACAAGCACGTTGTCTTCCGTCGAGATAATTTGTGAGTTCTGTGCACTCTGTCTCCGCATGATCTTCTTGTCAATGAATCTGCATTACGGTGTTGTCTATGTTTTATTTTCATATCGATTTCTTTTGCTGCTTCTGACTTTATCAAAGCTTTTCCGTTGGCGACAGTAAGATTATTCAGACCGGTACGATTTGGAGCCTGTTGCCTTTCTTCCTTCAAATTCTGAAATTTGCCCGTGAGTCATTCCATATTTAATCGTCTGACTGTGGTTGCCGCTTCAATTTAAATTTTGCTCAAACTTTATAGGAATGTTCTTTAAGGTTCCAAAGAACGAAATCTATGTACATTTAGTTTTGATAAGCGTCTGTTCCCGTCAGTCAAAATAGAAACATTTTGAAAATACCGTTTTGAGGCTCTATCAATTACGGCTGTTAATCTTTTTCTGTTTAAGATATTCACACTGTTGAAACGGCATTTAGTTTTTCTGTAAACACTAAAAATTTACTCATTTAAAACCTCTGATTGTATTTTTCTCTTTTTTCGTGATTTTCAAATGACTCCCGTGCCTCGACTGTTTAATGCAAAAAACTAATATTACTCAGAAATTAACTGGACATATCATAGAAAAATTAAAGCCAAAAATCGACCTAAAGAACCAACTTTTTATAAAAAAAAATCTTTCCCTGAAAATTTGAAATTTGTAAAAATTGTGTTTTTTAGTCGATAGTTTGAACATGTCTTTTGCGAAATGAAAATATTCACAGAAAATTTAATATTCACCTTTAACTTCACATTTCTGTAACACTCGTCAATTGCTTAACAATGATGCAAAAATTTCATAACCTACTGATTTTAGTCAGTGTTAAATTTATTTTTTGTTGAAATAAAGATTCAAGTGACATGTCATACATTTATATCACCCCCATAAAAAAATAAAAATTAAGCCTAATAACTCAGAAACAAATGAGAATCGAAGGTTACCGCTGACACCCAAATATTTGTTTCAAAAAAGTGTTCTAACAATGTAAAAGTTTGAAAGTGGTAGCATAAGGCATCATCGAATTATTGATGATCAATAAAATCGGCAAATTTCAGTTTTTCCAAAAAATCTCAAAATTGAAAAACGAATGACACATTTTCGAGGTCGTTTTTTGAGAAAATAATTTTGGTGAGTACTGTGAGTTATTATAGTCTTTTGTTTTTAATTATAAGCAAAAATTAACAATCTGCCAATATTTTCAAACATTCATAACTACTTTAATATTAAAGGTAAACAATTGAAACAAAAACTGAATTATGCAGTTTTTTTTGTATATATATGTATATATTTTGTATATATATATATATATATATATATATATATATATATATATATATATATAGAGAGAGAGAGATTCTTGAAAACCTATTTTTTTTCTGATTTTGAAAATATAAATATGTTATGTTATATTTCCACGAATTTTCTAGAAAAAAAATATTTTTTTCTAATATGTTAATTGTTAATAGTTGGCCATGAGTTTTCAAGTGTAAACAATTTATTAGATTCTCTTCTCTTAATATTATAAAACATTTGATCAAGACAAATGCTTTGTATGCACATGAAAAGCTTCTGAGAATAAAAAATTGCAAAAGAAATCCAACATAAATTATGGTTGTTGATTCTCTATAAAAACAAAAGATTATGTGCTGATGACTATTTTGCATATTGTTATAAATGAATAAAATGAAAAAATATTGATTTTAGTAAAAATATTTGAAGACATAATTCATAAATTTGCATTTTTGGTAGAAGTTATCACTGGATTCCACAGCAAAATGAGAAATGTGGTATCCAACAAACAAACAAGCACTGTCCATGGAAAAGACTTCTTGTACCATAAGCCTATATTTACTTAAACACTGCATAAAAAAAAACATTTTTATGTAAAAGCACTAAAAGTAGGAACATGTATAAATCAAAAAGTAGTATCGAATCTAGTTGATATATTTCTAAATAATCAATTTCTAAATGAACCAATTGTTTCCATAGCCAACTGCATATTAACACTAAAAAATTAAAACAATCTATTTCTCGAATAATTATGTAAAATCATCATTAAAAATTTATATATTTTTTAGATCAGAAAAAAATTAGCCTTTCAAAAGTGTCACAGCCAACTATGGTTCCTATTTAAAAAAACGTAACTTTGTATTATTCCAGCTAACCAGTGACTGAAAAAAATGTTTGTTGATATTACTGAATTCGTCTTAGAAAATAGTTTAATCAAATTTTTGTTTCAATCATTGACATCCAATATAAACGTAAATATGAATTTTTTAAAATATCAGCAATTTGTCAACTTTTGCGTATAACTAAAAAACAAAAGACTATATTAACTTGCGGTTTTTACTAAAATAATTTTCTTAAAAAAAGGACCTCGAAAATGTGCTATTTGTTTTTTTATAAACATTCTAGTTTTGGAGATCTACCTATGTGGACATCGAAAATGCACCACACTGTATAGGAATATTACTTATTGTTATCGAAAAATATAAACATATTCTTATGTATGTGTGACTTAAAATAATAACTATTATAGAATATCCGTAAATGTATGATGGCTAAAAAATGTCGATAAAACTTTCTGCTTAAGTGTTGTGCACAACCGTAAATGGTGCACTGATAAATCACAAATACTTCTAAAATAGTGCAAATAGTCTAATTACCATCTCATTGTCCACAACCGTGCATTGGACACCCATAGATCGTTTTTAGGTTATCCATAGACGGTCTTATATTGGACGGTCCGCAGAAACAGCCATAGTTTGTCCGGTGGACCGCAAAATGACCGATAGATCGGAATAATTTGTAGAAATCCATCGAACGGTTGGGTGCTACTTAGGAGCCTAAGGCTCATTACAAAGAAACATTCCACACTAACAGTAACTTAGGTCAGTAACTTAACAGTAACATTATTTAGTGTTACTGTTATACTAATTGTCAAGCTTAGAAACAATTTTTTTCAACAATTAAATTCATAAGGATAATTTACAGCTTTCTGTGGTTACTTTTTAATATGCCAGCGTCAAAAAACTGAGCCTTTAAAAATTTTTTTCTAAAACATAGTAGATTTTAATCACCTCGAAAAAAGTGGGTTGTTTGAATCAATTTTTAGCTTTACTTTTTCTATGATATGTTGTCTCAATTTCTGAGTAATATTAGTTTTTTTTGCACTAAACAGTCGGGACGTGGAAGTCAGTTGAAAATCTCGAAAAACGAGCCAAAGATTTGTATTTCCAACACCGTGTCATTATTCAGAAACTTTTACTGTGTAAATTTTCATTGCTTTAAAATGCCGTTTCAGAAAAAAAAAATTAGCAGTCTCAATAGATAGAGCATCAAAAAGGCATTTCCAAAAGTTTTAATTTTGAATGGCGGAAACAGACGCTTATTTAAATCAAATATCCATAGATTTCGTTCCTTGGGACCTTGAAGAATATTTCTACAAAGTTTGAGCAAAACCTAAAATGACGATTTCATATGGAATGACCCACATCAGAGAGTTCTCGTTCCTGCTTCATCAGTTGTAAATAAACTTATAGCAACCCATAAATAATTTAAAGCGCTTAGAAAATTTATGTTGACCAGTCTTCCTTTAGTCTCAGATGCCGTTCCGGATTTTCAATTAAGCATTGTCTAGTATGTTATTTTTGTATGCCAATTTCCATAACATAACATCAAGTGCTCGATTTCAGCTTCATAATTCTTCTGATCGTGGTCAAGAGTTCTGAAGCAATTGTGTGATTGGTTCTCACAGCTCTTTTCTCATCGTTCCAGTTGTTTTAAACTGTCTTCTATATTTGACCATAAAAGTTAGAAATTTTACTTTTTGAGATTCTATTGCAGCTTCCTAATTGATCTTGTTTCAATTTCTTCTTTGAGTTTTATTACATCTCTTTTGTCTACCTTCCAATCGAAATTTTTTTGTAACTTTAAACACTTTCTCCTTGCCGTCCATCTTAAGTAATCTTAAGTGTTCTTCCGTTCGTCGTTTAGTATCTTTTTTATTGCTTTTATGTTACTTTCAATCACATACTATTGTTAGACTCATTTTCTTGTCCATTTTATTCATAATTTAATATTATTCACTTTAATGTGACATTAGACACAATCTAACATTCAAATTTACATTATAAAATTCACAATTAATGAGTTTTATTTTCAGGTGTTTTCCATGACGGCCCTCACGATAATTTAAAAATCGCCTTCCGTTTATACCGAGGTCCACTTCTAATAATCCAATTCATATTCTTAATCGGTGTTAATGTTTATGGCTGGAGATCATCAGGTGTAAATCATGTACTTATTTTTGAACTAGATCCTAGAAATCATCTTTCTGAACAACATTTAATGGAAATGGCAGCAATATTTGGTGTAATATGGACTTTAAGTTTACTCAGTTTCTTATACAGTAACAGTCTAAGCATACCTCCATATGTGAATCCTTTAGCTTTGTCTTTAATTATGGTTTTATTTGTGATCAATCCATTTAAAGTTTTTCGACATGATGCTAGATTTTGGTTTCTGAGAGTTTGCGTAAGTAATAATCAATTATACAGGGTGTCTTTTTAGTTGAGACATTAGAAGTATACAGGCTGTCACGCTAGAGGAACCGGTCCATATTTTAGTTGTTATTGAAAATATGAAAAAATATTCAGTTCAGTCTGAACATCATTCAACTTTGTTGCTTTAAATGGAACAGCCTGTATATTGTTGCGTTTTTGATTCTTTATTAAATTTTATTTTCGTCTAAACATGGCCGGCGCTAGGGACGTGCAAACGGTGCACCCCAGACGACTCCTCTTTTGTTCCACCCCTGGTTATATTTTACATTCTTTAACATGTACCGAGAGACTAAAAATGTTTGAAAATTGTTTTGTGACGTTGGTCACAAATGTAAAGTCTTAGGTTGGCAACACATTCAAACTTAAAATAAATGTCATTTAATTGACTGTTTTGTATCGAGAAATTATACTTAACCTAAATACGTAGAATTGAATGACAGTTAATATGAGTGGAGCTGTGTGTTACTGCCAACTGCAACAGGGTCGCCAATCTACTTATTTTCTTCAAACATTGATATATATATGAAAAAAAATTAACTGCCCACTAAAAATTGAGATAAATGTTTGCTAAGGTTAATTCTAGTGAGAAATGTTCACACCTTGTCATTTTAGAAAAATTGAGGTTAAGTTGATAACGCAAATAGCACAAGGGTACCTGCGGTTCGCGCGAATTGATATTGGTGCACTTTGTCACTCGTGCGAATAATGGCTGACCGGACTAGAGATTTTTGTTTCTACCAACATTTGGTTTTTTTACTATAATTTCAAAAGGCGGGTAATAACCTTCAACCTAAAAACGATAAATTCCCTAGATTCAAAATTTTTAGTGGGCAGTTTATTTTTTCCACATATATAGTCACCTGGTATTTAATAAGTACCTGATATCAATTTTAGCCAAATTTTTAAAACTATTGAGGCTGTATTTTTTTATAATTATTTTTGTACCGATTTAACAAAAAAAATGGGAATCTGTAAACAACTAGAAAAGCACTTTATTGAGCAAAAAAATTCAGAGTCGTTTTTTGAAATCGAGTCATCCTAGACTGGCCTTGGAAGTTTATGGAGAACACGGTTTTCAATCGAACTGAAATTTTGCATATAGGGGTTCTAAAATATGGTCTATCGAAATAAAATAATAGCGACTTTGCTGATCTTCCGCTTATACGGGGAGTCGGCACACTTCGTATATTATTGCATTTTTGCATTCCTTGAAGAATTTTAGTTTAGGTTCAATAACCATTTAGGGTATCCAAAATTTATAGAAAATAATAACTTTTAAAAAACTAAGTGAGCTGGAAGTCAACTGTTTTCACTATTCAGTAGACCAAGAATGAGACTCTTAGGGCCAGTTGCAGAGACGCAGATCAAACTTTGATCCTGCATCAAACCTATTAATAAATATCATTACCATAGTAAATCTAGGTTTAAAAGTGGATCAGCATTAATCGGCTTTTGTCCAACTGCCCCTTAATTGCAAAACTGCTTATTCATCTGTTTTCAGTATCTGTCAAAATCTTGATTTTCAAAGTTAAGAATCTTCAGTCTTGGATAACTTGATTTTTTTCAAATGGAATGGCATAACAATTGTTTTATTAATGCATGCAAAATTGAATTCTCTTCCAATTGACATTAAAAAACCGGTGATTGTCAATGCAAATATTTGCAAATATCTCGAAAATTTTTGTTGACAAATGAAAGAGAATCAAATTCTGAATGCGTTAATAGAATAATTGTTATAAAGTTCTATTAGAAAAAATCAAGTTATCTGCGATAGAATAAGATTAACTTCAAAAATCGTTATTGTGATAGATATAAAAAACAAATAAATTTGCGTTGCGGCCATTGATAGAGTCATTCTTGGTCTTCAGAATACTAAAAACAGTTAACTTCCAGTTTACTTACTTTTCAAACAATTTTTATTTTTCTTAACCTCTGCAGAAGTTAAATTTTCTGATATAACGTGGAAAAATCCAAAATTATCAATTTTAGGTGCTCTAAGTGGTTATTAAACCCTAATCAAAATCAATAAAGAAATCCAAATATGCAATAATATACAGAGTGTTCTGTTTAAAATAACAAAGTTAGTACCGACTTCCGGTATAAGCGAAAGCGCAGCAAAGTTGCCATTATTCTACTTAAATAGACTATGTTTGAAAACCCTCACAAGCAAAATTTCAAAGCGATTGAATAAACTTCTAACATGCCACTCTTCGTGAATGACCCTGTATTTTTCAAGTTTTTATTGATCTCCATTTACACAGATTAAACCCCACATCATACCACATTTTGGGCCAACCTGTATGATCAAAAACATTTTCTCAGAATGTGCTCTAAAGCATTATTCAAATCTACAAAATATCAAAATTTCAACTTCACTAATGACGTAATAACCAGGCCATAAAAGAAGTTTACCCTGAGGAACCCGTGTTTTTTTCTAATAAAGTGCTTTTTACAACCCATTTTCTGTCTAGTCAGATTGTTCATCTTCAGTTCCAGCTTCGCGCCTCTCATTTGCACGTAGCCCAAAAAACGCTAGTGCCGACCCTGAGCTTAAATTATTTTCAATTTTGAGTCGCTGCAAATATTGTTATTTCAAATTGAAAATAATCTTTTGAATTTTTATACTTGTCCTTACGTTATGCTTTTGATTGATTTCTTAACATTTTTTGAGATATTTAATTTTGAAAACAAAAATTGTCTTGTGGAGAGATTCACTTAAATGCTTTTTTTCGGAGTAATTAAAAAAAATTAAAGTTAATTTTTTTGCAAAATCAAAGTGTTGCCTTATCTGAAACTGAAAACCTTATTTTAGTTACTTGTGAACCAAAACAAATTTTCCAAATTCCAAAAATTGCATTTTAGTTTGTGATAAATTTCAAAATTTTCGAGTGGCAATCCCAAACTTTTTTTTTTCATAAATCAAATCTTTTTGAATTTGGACTAAAACCAAATTTCAAACAGAATTTGAGTATTTTGGAAAAATTGTTGATTCATTTAATTTAGAATGTAAGAATTGATGTTTTTATGGATTCACAGAAAGAAAAACGTAGTCTGCTATCAAGTTTAAGAAATTAAAAACTCCCAAAATAGTTTTTTTTTTTTTGAAGTTACCAAAGAAGACAAAATTCAAAATATTCATTTTTTTAACAGTTTTCGAAACGAAAATAATTTGTTTATGTTGGTTGCATCATAGTGTCAAATTTCGACACTAAAAAGCGTATATAATTGGGTATTATTAGTACATATGCTTATAAAAGAAGTTTCTAAGCAATGAGAAGCAAAGTTCACTTTAAAAGTCCTTCTAAATGTTTTCACTATAACAACGAGGAAAGGAATTTGTTCCAGGTTTTAATTCAATTTTTACAACCAGCATGAAAAATATCGTATAACATTCAAGCATAATCAAGTCTTCCTAGCACTTAAGGAGCACTCGGCAAGTCTCGTGTCTCGTGTCTTTAAGCTTGCGCGTGCTAGAAAGACTCCATTATGCTCTTACATCATAATATACTAATAAGGCTGTTTCTTAATTTTCAATCGGTTAGAAATGTATATCCATCAATTACAAAATTAAAAATCCTTGAATCCACTTAAGTTTGCCCAAACTAGTCTTTTGAAAAAGGTTTGATTTATGAAAAAAATTTGAAAATTTTGAGATTTTTCACAAATTAAAATGCAAACTTTGAATTTTGCACTCTAAAAGTAAATGAAATAAGATTTTCAATTTTTGATAAAGCAACACTTCAGTAATAATTTTGCAAAAAAATTCAATTTAATTTTTTTATTTAGAGATAGGGAGAATGAATGTAAAATTCGCGGACAAATTACTTGAAGACGATTTAATATTTTTGGACGCGGTTTTCACTACGTGATCTGTAGAACATTATCGTTGCAGAAATTTAAAAAAATCGATAAATTATTGATTTTTTTATTTTTATTTGTAGAAAAATGAAGTCAGATTTTTTTTGCAACGATCTATTCCCAGAGATTGTTCTCAGGAACTTGTCAAAATTAATAAATTTTAAATCAGATATATAATTAATTGATAATAAATCAGCAACTTTTATGAATTCAGAAACGATGTGAGTGAAGCTTTTCTTCAGACCTGGGTGTTGGTTGCGACCACTGTTCCATACCATTGTCAGCGGGTAAATTTGTGATACTATGACAAATACTTTGAATGCTTATATACCATATTTTCCTAAATAAGATTCTAAAAAGAATATAAACTTGTGGGCAAAATCAGCGCCGTCTCTAATTAGAATTGCAATCAAAACCTTTGTTGTATTTGCTAATAAAATATTATTTAAGGGGAAATAAACAATTTTAAATTAGAATATTTATAAAAATGGTGATGTGTGATAATTTTTATTCAGGGATATATTGGCTCGGCTAATACGGAATAAAAAATCACCACGCTATTGTTTCAATATAATTTTTTCTCTTTCATGTTTTTAGGAAACGCAATTTGATTTTCCAAAACTGGTAACCATCAAAATTCAGTGTTAATTATTTTCGACGTTAATAAAAAGAAGTAATAAAAGCTTTCATAAACCTACAAACATAAAGTGCAAAACTGAAAGAATTGCATAAATTAGTTGTTCCATGAGTCAATTCTGGCACTCGTCTTTTATAAAACTCGCGCGCGCTTCGCTAAAAATTAGACTCGTGTAGTAATATGTGACATATGAAAAGTGTTTTTTAAAATACTTTGTTTCTGTTTTAGAAATAAATAACAAAATTACAATCTCATAAAGATCAACTGCCATATTCTTTTTATTGTTACCTCTTCTAATAATTTATCATTAATTTCAATTAGCATACTATGATCGTTTTTTTTTTTTATTAGATGAGCATTTTTAGACTAATTGTGATTTATTTTGAAAACGGTTGATTGTTTTCTGACAAGTATACCTTTTTTGACTTATAAAAAAATAATTTACTTTATTATTATAAATAGGAAAACATTATAATTTAGAAAATAAAACGATACGGTTTTATTTTGTGACGTTCTGATTATTACTGATATTTTATTAATTAAGAGTAATATTTTTTAATTCATAGTCCATTCACGCTCAAGAGAAGTAACCAAATCTGGTAATATTTATTTTTTAGCTTTAGACTTTACTCTTTCTCATTGTAAAAACGGCTGAAAGAATCCCAACCTAAAAATTTGATATAATGTGTCTTATAAACAAAAACCAAATTTTCGTAAAAACTTACTCACATAGCAACATTAAATGTTGCCTTTCTTTGAATATTTTTCTGATTTTTGTAACAAAAAAATAATCAATTTATGATTAAATATTAACTGAAACACTGTGGCACTTTTGATAATTCATTCAAATTTGACTTCCTCAAAAATGTTGCCATTGACAATTTTTGGTGATATTTGGGATATCAACTCCAAGCCAAAAAAACTTCTAAGAGTTGCTTCTGATGAGCGTGAATCGGCTATACCTTATTTTGATTATTGATATTTCTTTGCCCTGTATTATTTTTAAATACATAAATACAGTTATGTTGGCAATTTTGAGTATTTTCAAATTTCAATACTTGGACAAAAAACTTCAACTTAGATTATTTATAAAATTTAATATCCTTTAATACATATAATCAATGTACCTATTCTAGAAACTATTTGTTTTAAAAAAATATTTGATTTATTTTTGCATTAATTTATAATTGCTCCACAAGTTTCTCATCACCAACCTGACCTAGTCAATTTTGTATTTTATTTCTTTAATTTGTAAAATATCTACATTGTCTTTTCAGAATTGATGTGACAAAGTGAGACTTTGCGCATCAGCCTAGCTGCTTGTAGATCGCACTAAAGGGAAGACTCTGCTGTTGTCGGCTTTTGGCCTCAAAAACAGCACATAGAGTTACAAAAAAACAAATAGTCAATTTCAATTCTTTGCAAAAATTTAAGAAAATGCAAACTTCGATTGAATAAAATAACGCGTTGGACTTGATAAAATCAATAATAAAGTAACCAGTATAATAATCATCTAAATCATCTAAATCATCTAAATGAATAATGATCAAAATGAATGAATTAAAATTCATAAGTTTTAGATATCTACTATTAACTAATTAATTGATATTGTTGTAATCGTATAATATCTACCATATATTTATCTCTTTTTACTCAAACTCATACGTTAATTTTGGAACTCTGTTATGAAAAATTTTAAATAACAGTCGCAAACATTAGCGATGGAGTCATATCTCTTACAGAAAACATTCAAAAATCAATTCATTCTCTATGAAAGCACTGATAGATGATTAGACATTATAATCATTAAATAAAATATTGTGAATCAGGGCTGGGGACAAAACCAAACAAGTTAAACCTTATCATTAGATAATTCAATCCAAGTTGAAAGAATATAAAGTATAAAGCTGTTCAAAAACGATTTTTCTTCATAGAAAAAAAAATCATAAATTCCAGTGCCAACTATTATCAATTAAACAAAGATTACCGTATCGAAAAATGCTTAAATCAAAAGTTAGAGTTGAAAACTGAAATAGATTTTTTTCGAAAACATCTTCCTCCCTTTTCTGATTTCTAGAAAGAACAGGAAGGTTTGCTAAAATATAAATCATAGCATTCTACTTTTTTAAAATAGTTATTACGCAAACTTTTTTTTTCAAATGGAAGAAGGACATTGTTGCTCATTTATAAATCGTAAGAAGAAATAAAACTGTAAAATTGTTTGTCTGTATTGTTACCCGTCTAATGCTTCTTCAATTGTCAATACGAGACTTGAGCTTACTTAAAAAAAAAGAGCGAAGCAATGTCAATATAAGTTAACTGAGGGGAAATGTATGGGGGTTTAGAAAGCTCCAGTGTAATCAGTTCAAAATGCAACTTTTTTTTTTCAATTGTTTTTGAAATCGCACAAATTTTGAACTTTTGTTATTTGTTTATTAAATTTTTAATTTTTTCTCTATGGATTTCTTTGGCTCCTACCGCAACCACAGTGAATTTCACGAATTCGCGCCGGTTTGTTGTAAAACACTTAAATTGCGAATAATCATAACAAAGGCTGATAATCATCTAGTTAATTCAGAAGTTAGGAATATGAATAGATCGTTTATGATGAACATAAAAATCCAACAACCGTCTCCCCTTTGTTAAGAAGGTTGCTAGTTATTACAATAAAAAAGAATACCATTTACCTCATTTGATCATGAAAAATCCAAAATGCAAAATTACATCATTAAATTGAAATCCGTTTTGAAGTTACTTGAATTTACCTGTTGTTGGATCTCCAGCATCGTAACTAAACATTTTTTGATGAGGCAATTTAAGTTTAATCAACATAAAATTAGCTCTAAAATGTATTCCTCTTTTCTTTGAAGAGCGTTTCTGAACACCTTGTATATTCATTCATTTGTATAAACATTGAATGAATACTAACTGCAATGACAATTGTTTTTAAAATATGTTTAATTGCGTTGAAATGTCACAAATCCCGAATATTTTGTTACTTGCTGATGCTTCAAAAAATATATTTAAGTTATATAGAAAAATTGATTTAGTCAGGAGCGCTGATTACATCAAGTTAAAAATTACATTTTCGTCAACTTAAGTTTATTTTTCGCCATCCTTGGTCCTATCCATCTACCTAAGAGTCGAAAAATGCTGAGTCTCCCTTGCAAGTGACCATTGACGAAAAGTACATTTACATCATAGACCTACCGACCGCCAATCCTTATCCTGACCATAGTCAGACCGTGATGATTTTATGATCTGTCAATCATTTTTCAACTTAAGCTGTACCATTTTGTTTTTGTAAAACGTTTACTGAATTTTTCTCCACGTTATGTCGGTCATAAGCGAAGTTCGAGATTTACCGTTAGGATTTAGAAGGGAGCCCCTTAATATTATCAGAAGGCAAATAAAAAAAATACAGAAAAGTTGTATACAGGCTGTGTCACGCTAGAGGAAACGATCAATATCTTAGTTATTATTGAAAATACATATAGACAAATGTTTTAGATAAAAGTTTTCTCGAACATAATGGTGTATACTTCTAATTTAGTTCCTAGTATACCGAGTGTTCAATTTAGTCTGTACATGACTTAACTTTGTTATTTTAAATGGGAGACCTTATATATTATTACCTTTTCGAATTCCTTATTAAAGTTAACAGTTTTAGAATTATTGAGGTTTTTCCAAAAAAAATGCAGCGTTCGTAATCATGAAGAAAAATAAAAATTCAGCAAGGATGACACTATCAATTGCAATAACTTATATTCCTTCATTTTCAATATCTGTTCCATTATTGATTTTAAAACTTAGGAATATTCGGTCATAGACAAGAACACTATAGCAATTGTTTCACTAATGCATTCAGAATTAAATTCTCTACAATTTGATATAAAATTTTGCGCAATCTGTCAACAACAATTTTTCAGATATTCGCATAAAACTAGAATTGACAGATACTTCTTATCTTATGTCAAATGAAAGAATTAATTGAAGAAATTAATTGTAGAGTGGCAGAGAAAAAAATACGTATACTACTTTTTCGCTTTATTGAGTAGGCACTGTAAGCTTGTCAGTGTCAAATTGTGAAAATGCCAAAACTCAATGGAATGTTTTACTCGTCAATAATTTCAAAATATTTTGACATTTTATGACTTGCAACTTATAATCTATTTTTTAAAAATTTTATGAAACTTCAAGAAAAGGCTTATTCACACAATGAAAAACTTATAAAAAATGAGTTCCTTGATTTTTTAAGTGTACTCGATTTTTTTGTTCACAACTGTACATGCATTGCTGTATCGTTCAATTTGAAAAAATCAATTGTGACACATAAGGAAAACAAATATCTAAAATATCTAATCGTGCAGCTAATAGTGTCATTATTGGTCTACTGGATACTGAAAACAGTTGATTTTAAGCTTACTCAGTTTTTGAACATTTTTTATTTTTGCTGACGATTGCAAACGTGAAACTATTAATTTAAAACACTGTAAATGTTGATAAAAGTCAAATTAAAATTCAATAAGAAATCTAAAAACGCAATAATATACATGGTCTTCCATTTAAAATAACAAAGTTAATAAATAACATGTTCAATTTAAACTGAGCACTCTGTACACAGGAAACAATTTTAAAAATCTACATTAATCAAATTAAATTCTAGAAAATTGTTGTATGGAATTTTTTTTATGTTTTCAATAATAACTGAGAAATTGAGCGTTTTATCTAGCGTGACATACTCTGTAATTCCATTTAACATAAAAAAATTAGTAGCTATTTCCGGTATAACCAGAAGTGACACGGAGTTTTATACTTACTCTTAATGTCCCAACTAAAAGAGACAGCCTGTATTATACATAGTGAACCATTAGTATGGTTTTGGAAGACATCGAATTTACTATCGAACTTCGGTATAAACATCAAAGCGGCTGTGTGACCAATTCTTCAGTTTAGTGGAATGAGCCTTCTTCGAAACTCGTTACAATATTTGCACATTGTTTGTAGCGTTATACAGGATGGTGCATTTTCGTTGTCCGCATAGGTAGATCTCCAAAACTAGAAGGTTTTTAAAAAAACGAATAGCACATTTTCGAGGTCCTTTTTTGAGAAAATTATTTTAGTAAAAACCGCAAGGTAATATCGTCTTTTGTTTTTTAGTTATACGCAAAAGTTGACAAATTGCTGATATTTTAAAAAATTCATATTTACGTTTATATTGGATGTCAATGATTGAAACAAAAATTTGATTAAACTATTTTCTAAGACGAATTCAGTAGTACCAACAAACATTTTTTTCAGTCACTGGTTATCTGGAATAACACAAAGTTACGTTTTTTTAAATAGGAACCATAGTTGGCTGTGACACTTTTGAAAAGCTAATTTTTTTCTGATCTAAAAAATATATAAATTTTTATATGATGATTTTACATAATTGTTCGAGAAATAGATTGTTTTAATTTTTTAGTGTTAATATGCAGTTGGCTATGGAAACAATTGGTTCATTTAGAAATTGATTATTTAGAAATATATCAACTAGATTCGATACTATTTTTTGATTCATACATGTTCCTACTTTTAGTGCTTTTACATAAAAATGTTTTTTTTATGCAGTGTTTAAGTAAATATAGGCTTATGGTACAAGAAGTCTTTACCATGGACAGTGCTTGTTTGTTTGTTGGATACCAATTTCTCATTTTGCTGTGGAATCCAGTGATGAATTATGTCTTCGTATATTTTTACTAAAATCAATATTTTGTTCATTTTATTCATTTATAACAATATGCAAAGTAGTCATCAGCACATAATCTTTTGTTTTTTATAGTCAATCAACAACCATAAGTTATCTTGAATTTCTTTTGCACTTTTTTCTTCTTAGAAGCTTTTTATCTGCATAATTAGTATGATCAAATGTTTTACAATATTGAAAGAATAGAATCTAATAGATTATTTACACTTGAACACTCAGTTTCTATAGAAACCAATTTTTCACATGGTCAACTATTAACAAGTAACATGTTAGAAAAAAATGTTTCTTTTCTAGAAAATTTGTGGGAATATAACATAACCTATTTATATTTTCGAAAACAGAAAAAAATTAGGTATTCAAAGACGTCTCAGCCAACTATGGTTTCTATTCAAAAGCATGCAGCTTTTTACTTTTGCAGCCAAACTATTTATCTAAAAAAATATGTATTGGTATTACTGAACTCTACAAAAAAACTGCATAATTTAGTTTTTGTTTAAATTGTTAACCTCAATATTAACGTAGTTATGAATTTTTTTAAACATTGGCAGATTGTTAATTTTAATAAATAAAGAACAAAAGACAATATTAACTAACGTATTCACCAAAATTATATTCTCAAAAAACGACTTCGAAAATGTGTCATTTGTTTTATTCCAAACCTTCTAGTTTTGAAGATCTCCCTATGCGGACATCGAAAATGCACCACCCTGTACAGTGTCACCATTAAAGTCGGCTCCATATGGGAAAATTTTTATTATAAGGTTTAGTTGAAATTGGATATAGAGATCAGTTTTTGCTTCAAATTATATGAAAAATGACAATCGTTTGTCAGCGAATTTAACATTTCTTGCGGTAAATGGCTATGAACTAGCATTTCCAGGCTGAATTTGAAAAAAAATTATTTGAAAAATTCATTTCTAATGCAAAATATGAAAAACCTAGCGTAAAGTTGACATTTTATGCATTTTTGATAAATAATTATTTTTTTTACAAACTCAGAGTTTACTCAACTAGTATGAATTAGTTTATTTTTGGAATATTCAACCTCCTAAGCCTTTTTCATAATAAATATTCTTTTCTAGATTTATAAATTTTGAAAATTTAAATCTCGTCATAAAAAAAATTGATATGAGCGGTGAAAAGTTCTAATGATTTTAACACTTTTTCAAAAAGGTATAGATGTATAATATTTTTCAGTATTAAAAGTGTGTACAATCATGAAAAAACTGTTAAAACAGGGTTTGATCTAATATTTTCTTAGTTTTAAGGCATTATCTGAAAACATATTTTTGTGATTGTTAAATCATCGGAAAAAGTCTGAAAACTGAGACCTATTTAAATTAGTGTCGTGTCTGACATTCTCCTTATAATCTTACATTAATTTGATGTTGGAAAATGTTTTACATTTAAATATCCTTGAAAGCATGTTGAAGTTATAATAACTTTGCACCGCTCATGTCAATTTTTTTTTCTACTAAAATCGGAATTTTTAAAAAATTGAAGTAAAAGAAAAGTATTTATTATTGAAGTTGCTTGCAACAATGGATATTTCAAAAATAAACCAATTTATATCAGTTTGTTAAATTTTGATACTGTTAGAAAAGAATTATTTGCCAAAAATGTCTAAAATGTCAACTTCACGCTAGGTTTTTCAAATTTTGCACACGTCCATAAAATTACATCGCAAACAACTTTTTCAAATAAAATTTTCCAAAATTCCGTCTAGAAATGTCATTTTCAGCCAATCACTGCAAGAAATGTTAAATTTGCTGACAAGCATCACTTAATCACGTTTGTTGTTGTCATTTTCCATCTAAATTAAAGCAAAAACTGATCAAATTTTAACTAAACCTCATATTAAAATATTTTCCCATATGGAGCCGACTTTAATGGTGACACTGTATATAGGGTGAGTCAGTTTGAAGAATCATAGCTGATTACCGTTATTAATGTCTCACCCTATATCTAAAAATTAATCAAGAAAATTCTTTGTAAATTCAGTGTTTTTCCAAACCGCACAATCAATACATAAAAAACGATTTTTTTTAGGCTCGTATGTTCTGTGCTCCATTCTTCCATGTAGGCTTTGCCGATTTCTGGCTTGCCGATCAGTTAAATAGTTTGGTCAATGCATTATTAGATTTCCAATTTCTCATTTGTTTTTATTACACACATGGAGATAATTGGTCTGCTGCTGGAGGTAGAATTAAAAAAAAAGTATCAAAATTTCTTAATCAATTTGTTATAGAAACTGGTGAATGTATGGAAAACAATTTTATAATCCGGCCAATAGTGAATTGCATTCCAGCCTGGATCCGTCTTGCTCAATGCTTACGTCGTTATTACGACACGAAAGAAGCGTTTCCTCATCTTGTAAATGCTGGAAAATACTCAACAACTTTTTTCGTCGTACTTTTTTCTACTCTACGCTCATATTATAAAAGTAAGTATCATATTTTATCAAAATTTAAGTTGTTTAAACGTTTTGATTAACTAAAATTTTATTTGGCATTGTTTCTATTATTTTTTTTTTCGAATAAGTATTTTGAAATTCCAAGCCTAAGAGGCAAAATTAAATAAAATTTCATTAGATACTGAAACACAACATTTTAACTAACCATCATTTTAACATCTTGTATAATAAATAACTATTTTCCAGGTAATTACGAAGATCAAACCGAAAATCCGTTTCTTTTTCTGTTTATAATAGCTTCCATTGTCAGTTCCTGTTATGCTTATACTTGGGATATCAAAATGGATTGGGGTTTATTTGATAAATCCGCTGGAGAGAATAAATTTTTGCGGGAGGAGATCGTTTATTCATCGCCGGTTTGTGAAATGAACAATTTTTCTTGGGAAATATTGTATTTTTTTTAGTTTTTTTACTATGCTGCTATCGTCGAAGACTTTGTGTTGCGTTTTGCATGGGCTTTATCGTTCTTCCTGACTGAAAACGGCTACGTCAGTGGTGATTTGATGACATCTATTCTAGCACCATTGGAAGTGTTTCGAAGATTCGTTTGGAATTTTTTCCGTCTAGAAAATGAACATTTAAATAATTGTGGTAAATTCAGAGCTGTTCGTGATATTTCTGTAGCTCCTATTGATTCATCTGATCAATCGAAAATTATTCGAATGATGGATGAAGAGGATGGGGTGATGAATAGAGGAAAAGAGAAAAAAATTGGAAAAAAGAAGGAAGATAAAAAACCATTGTTATTGGAAGAGTCTATTGCTAATTTTAAGTCAATTCCTTTGTCCACAATGCAAGTTTGAAACATATTTTTTATATTGTATATATTGATAGATTTTTAACCCAAGTACTTAGATTTTGAAGTGGCTTATTCAAAAGTGGGAACAGTATTATTGTATACGGAAATCATTCCCTTGTGATTTTTATATTCAATGTCAGACTATTTTTATTCTTTAGATAATTGAACTTTTGGGAATTTTTTAATAAAGGTCGGGATGCTAAATATTATTTTATATTGAAAAATTTAGAAGGTTGCCTTATTAAATGATAAATAAATCTTAATCAGGGTCATAATCTTTTGTGGATTTTGTAAGGATGGAAATTATTACACGTTTTGAATAAGCTTTTTGTTAGACTGATAGAATTATGGTGCTTTTGGAACACAAAACCAAACTTTTTGTAGATTTCTTTAAATGAATTGATTATACATATAATTCCAATTTAGTATAAGTACAGTGTATTTATTTATTTGTCTAGTGAGTTTCATTTATCTTGAAATCCTTTTTCTTCAATTATCCAACAAAAACGTTATCGTATTCAATTCTACTCTAAATTGTTTTTTTTTCAAAATGGTCTTAGATTGATTGTTTTTTTCAAATTCATTTACAACTTTTCAAAAAAAAGTTGTTATTTTCTGTATTTCTTTCAAGAATAAAATGCACAAAGCTTAAGCAACAATTAATATTATCTTTTAAAGAAAATTCGAAAATTTTCTCAAAAACATTGTGTTGTCTTATGCCAATTTCGACATATTTCAAACATCTAGAACTTGTTTTTGTTTTTTCATTTTCTTTTTTTTAATATATTATAAACTATATTTATTTCTTGTGATTTTTGTTTTTTGGAATAATTAAAAAAATGAGTTTCATGAAAATTGACAAAAAAATGCTATATCATAAATTTTTTTTCACATCAAAAAAAGACAATTTAAATAGCGGATACCACTGCGCATTAAAAATATGGGACATTCCATTCCGCAGAAATCGAGAGACATTACGAAAATACACATTAAATTTTCAAAGACTGGGGTACCCGAAAAATTACAACCATTTGTGAAAAACCTGAAATTAAAGACCAATTTGAAAAAAAGGAAAACGATTTAAGAATTAATTTTAACTGTAATTAAAATATGAAAAAATAAGTAGAATGTTCCATTGAAAAACATGCATAGACTTCCTGTTAAAATTGACACGTTGAAGCAGGAACAAGGAAGTTCTTTTAGATTTTATATGGTCGTATAGGCAACCCTTTAGACTTGAATGAAAAAAATAAGCAGTCTATTTTTAAATTATTATTTTTTGATTATAGTTGATTACATTTTAACCACACAGATTCAAACATTGATTTAAATTTTATAATTTTTTAAATAAAAAAATTGTAAATTATAGCAACATCTGGCAACATGGTCAACTCAAATCTAAATGACAAGTTTGACATTTAGGTTATATTAGTTGTAATAATAATTTTTGGATTTTGGTGTGTTTGCCATAAAAAAACTCCATTTTTCTCAATGGAACATAATAATGAGTGCTTTTGTGTACAAATGCAATAAATATTTACTTTGCAAGTTTATAACAAAATCTCGATGAAGGTTACATATTGTTTCTAGGAGCCACACCAAAAGTTACTAATTGTCCATTTATTTTAGATTATTTGACTGAAAAATTCAAGCTGGTGGTCCACCAGCTAAAAATGGATCGTCTGTCGCCACAACCTGGAGGCTGTCCATTAGTGCATTTAGGTCAAACTTCATCAGACGAAGCAGCGCCAACATCTGATCGTTTCTATTCATCAGATGATCATAATTGCAACTATCACAATCAAAACGCAAATTTTGATAGTAGTCAATATTATCATCAACCGTATTTACCTGAAGATCAAAGCAAAAAGATAAATTTTGATATTTCGTCTCTATCTTTGGGTAGTGGCTATTGGGGTTATGGTGAACCACCCAAACAGTATTACAGAGCTCCGTCCAATTATTTACTTGATAATTTTACAAAGTTAGGAACATCAAGTCCAAGCTTAGATCAAGGATATCATACTTTAGCTTTTGTAGCTCCAGAAGGCAATGTTTTTAAAGGTAAAAAGTACCACAATAAGAACAATTCTTTCGATCGTTTAACTGATGAGTTGATCATTAAGATTTTTTCGTATTTATCAACTGTTGATTTGAGTATTTGTGCTACTGTTTGTCGACGATTCAACGTCTTAGCTTGGACTCCGTCTTTGTGGCGCATAATGAGACTTGAGGGTGATAATATAAGAGGTGATAGAGCTATCAGGGGTATTTTGAGACAACTGTGTGGCCAAACTGACACTTATTCGAATATTGAACGTATTTATGTAAGTTTTGGCACTAAACTTACAGACAAAAGTCTTTTGATGTTAGCTAGAAGATGTCCTGAATTGACGCATTTACAAATCCAGGGCTGTACTGCTATTACTAACAACGCCTTGTTTGAAGTAGCATCTAGGTGTAACAATCTTCAACATTTGGACGTCACCGGATGTGTGAAGATTTCTTGCATCAGTATAAATCCAGGACCGGATCCGTCCAGACGCTTACTTTTGCAATATCTTGACTTGACAGATTGTTCTGCGTTGCAGGACAGCGGATTGCGAGTGATCGTCCATAATTGCCCTCAATTGACACATTTATATCTTCGGCGTTGTGTTCAAATCACAGACGCCGGGCTCAAATTTGTCCCTAGTTTTTGTGCCGATTTGAAAGAGCTCAGTGTGAGTGATTGTGTCGACATTACTGATTTTGGATTGTACGAATTAGGAAAATTAGGGCCGGTTTTGCGCTATCTAAGTGTAGCTAAATGTCATCGAGTTAGCGATGCCGGGCTGAAAGTGATTGCTAGAAGGTGCTATAAATTGAGATATTTGAATGCTCGAGGGTGTGAAGCTGTATCTGATGATGCTATAATTTTTCTTGCAAGATCTTGCACAAGATTGTGTGCTTTGGATATAGGGAAATGTGATGTTAGTGATGCCGGATTAAGGGCCCTGGCCGAAAGTTGCCCCAATTTGAAAAAATTAAGTTTAAGAAGTTGCGATTTAGTTACAGATAGAGGAGTACAATGTATTGCGTATTATTGTAGAGGATTGCAACAATTAAATATACAGGATTGTCAAATTACTTTGGAGGGTTATCGAGCCGTTAAGAAGTATTGCAAGCGATGTGTGATTGAACACACCAATCCTGGATTCTTCTAAAGAGCCATTTTAGAGTTTGTAGAATCTCACAAGTACTATTTTTATATTGGAAATTTTGTTAACTATTTATTTTTGTATATTTGTATATGCTAAAAATATTTTATTAAAATTTTATACTTTACTAATTTAGGGATTTTATATTTATAAATCAAAACATATATACATTTATTCTTAAATCACACTTTCAGGCAGGTAAGAGATCAAAATCATCACTCACATGTACCATTGGTACATGATGTTCATCGATTGATGGCGTCGATTTTCTGTCACACAAATTCAATTCCTTCATTTTCCATTCCCAATCCATTTTTTGCACAGCATGCAATGATTCAGCCTCATTGTGATGTCTCAGCAACATATGTTCTTTGATTTTTTCCCACTTATCATCAACGTCTTGCAACCAACTCAAAAACAACCGACCTGTAAATACAAAATTAAATCTATAATTATCTATATTATTGTCTTACGTCATAGCCACGATTCAACATCTTTTTTAAATTCGACTTGAATCAAAATCGGCTGAGAACATCGAAATCTCGGCCTAGGCCTGACAAAGTAACATTTGTGAAAATTCACTAGGCAACGGGATGATAACTGATTCTTTAATAATTTAGTAAATGTCAACCAAATAAACTTTGACATAAAAAGAAACTCAAAACCGAACGTTCTTTCCAATTTTATCTTTATACAAATGTAATCGTAATGTAGCTATAAGTTCTAATTAATACTTTAACAAAAATTTTAACTAATGTGATTGCTTTTTAAGATAGGTATATATGGGAAAAGAATAAACTGCTCACTAAAAATTTGAAATTTAGGGAATTTATCGTTATTAAGTTGGATGAACAATTAAATTTGCTCAGTGAGTTTCATTAACATAAGTTGGGGTCATTTTTTTTTAACTAGCTTGACGTTTTTTGACGTCTCTGTCTGACAATTTTCTTCTATATTTGCGTTATCAACTTAACCTCAAATTCTTTAAAATAACGTGGTGTAAATATTTCTCACTAGAATATAAGGGAGCACCAACTTAGAAAAATGAAGTAACAATTTAGCAAACATTTATCCCAATTTTTAGTGGGCAGTTAATTTTATACAAGGTGATTCAAAAGCAAGGAGCAATATTTGAACCTCAGATAATACTTTGAAAATAATGAAAATATGTGAAAAAAAAATTGGCCTATCTCGGCTATTAACAATTCTACAGTCCCCCAAAGTTCAGAATGGAATTTGAATCTTTCCTCTATATTCTTTTGAACGGTTCACTCAATTTGCTACAACTTTCCAATTTCCGGTTATAGTACTTCCGGTACACTTTTGAAAATATCTCAGATGTTCTAGGATTTATTACAGATATAGATGTATTGTTATAAAAAATTAATAAAATTTCCTTATGTAAACCATTACTCTTAAAAGTAGAATAAAAAAGTTAGCTACTGTAGATAGTAATCATCAAATTTTCAAAATGGGATATCTCAAAAACAAATGACTTAAGGGTATTCGAGTTTTAGTACTTTTTTGTTTAATTCAATATGATCGTTTCGATGCGCTAGAAAAAATCAGGTCATTCCATTTAAAATAACATAGTTGTAGTGTTTTTCTTAGACTATAGATGATCAATTGTTTTTCTGTCAACACCATCGAATTCTCAAAAAATCTTAAAACTTCTCCATTTGTACCATCATTCTCAGAAGTCAAACAAGAAAGTTAGCTACTGTAGACAGTTAACATGAACACTCTGTATACGTAATTATATCAAAAACGATGTGAGCTTTTTAAAACTTAGCCAATTTTGATCCTGTGTAACAATTAAACATATTTTATACCACCTGTCCCAAAACTCGGGGCATATAGGGAAATCAGTGCAAAAAGTTATTATTGTGATTTGTATCTCAACTGTTCAATTTCGATAAAATCTTTTTAGACAGAGTTGGAGGGAGCTATTAGTATTTGACATACGAATTTTTTTCAGTAATTTTTTATGTTTCAGTAAAATGCTAGAGATAAATAAAAGTGCTGGAATATTCAAATTCGCGCCAACTGGTCGGTAATACAGTTACGCCATTTGTCGTTATGACATTTTCAAATTTCAAGTAATAAACATGATGAAACGGACGAAAATTCATATTCACGAAAATTTGAGGTAAATGGCACAATGCATTGGTTTAATTAAAATTTATCTTCAGTTTTCAGGGAATAGCAGCTTGAATTTTTTTGTGCAGTGTTTCCGATGTATGTGTATCAGATTGCGGAACTGCAGAAATTCAAAAATTGTTTGAAGAATTTTTGGTTTCTATAAGATTTTTCATTTGATATGAACTTTGAAAACCTAATGTATTTACTGGCCAATAATAAAGACTTCTTTACGTTGTTGGTTCTAACTAATTGAAATATGTTGTTTTAATTAGATGCTTTTTGTTTGTTATTTTACGTTTTTTCCAAACATCCGTACAAATGCCCTCAAATGAGAAAACATAAGTTTCAAAAAGAAGCATGCTTTTATTCAAGAGAGCAGCTACAACTTAACGGGATAAAATGAACAAAAGGCTATACTAACGTTTTTTTTTTTTGATTTAATTAACTTTACAACTGTTTTTGTAATAGAGCATGAAAGTTTTCCAAAATATTGCTCAAATTATTGATTCACACGTAAAACTGAGGTAAGTAGTACTAAGTGTAAGAAATAATACTCACTGTAAATGCTCATAACAAATTATTACATTGTATCCAAGAATCAAGCAACATGATTTCAATTATTTTATTGTTTTCAACAATTGTCAACAAATTTTTCATTTTTGTGAAAAGAACGTTCAAAATGGATTTACAACAAAAAATAACTGTTGTGAAATTATATTTTGGTGGCAATTCTTACGAAATGCTTCGAGACTCGTTTGCTGGTATGTTCCCGGACCAACAGGTACCCTCCATACATGCGCTACGAAACATAGTGGTTAATTTTAACAACACAGAGAGTGTAAATAAACCATGTGCTTGCCAGCGCAAACGTCAACGGGAGGAAAATGCTGATCCGATTGAAAATGTGGGAAACCTTGTTACCATAGCACATATAGAGATGGAACCAACAACCAGCGTTCGTTCGGTATATCAAAAAGTCAGGTGTTTCGACATATTAAAAAAGCCAAGTATAAAAGCTATAAGCACGAAAAACATCAGTTCCTCCAGCCGCAAGATTATTTGCAACGATGGAGTTTTGCGAAATTATCATCGCTGCTGATGGCCATTTTTTGAAAAAAAATTGTTTTACCGACGAATGCAGTTTTGGCTTGTCTGGCGTGCCGAACCGTCAGAACGACAGGATGTGGGCACTGGAAAATCCACACCATTTCATTTAAATAAATAGACAATGGCGAGAAACAGTCAACGTATGGGTTGGTCTTTTTGGACGTCATGTTATTGGGCCATATTTCATAGAAGGGACTTTGGATAGAGAGAAATTTCAGCAATTGCTGAGGAACATGGTTGTACCAGCTCTCCGAGAAGCGGCTCCCGATGCAGATATTTATTTCCAGCAAGATGGTGCTCCAAGCCATATTTCTAGAGAAATTATGGAGCTTTTGAATGAGATGTTCCCGGCAAGGACGATTGCCAAAAACGGCTCTATATCATGGCAAGCTCGTTCACCTGATTTGAACCCCTGCGATTTTTTTTGTGGAGGTATTTACATGACAGATTATACGCTGGGGGAAGAAGCTATCACAACGTTGAGGCCTTGAAAAATCAAATTAGAGAAATTTGCAGAAATATCTCAGACCGTGTGTTAGCAAGAACAAGACTCAACATTGAGAATCGTTTAACTTTTTGTACTGCTCAACTTGGTGGCATCTTCATATTTTGATTCTTTTTTGGAAATGGTTCTTTTCAGGACCACTAAAAAAAATCGACTAATAAAAAATTTGATAAGTATAACTACCGCAAAAAAACTCACTAAGTAGATATACGAAGTGCAGTCATATTATTACATCAACCATACGTGTTATGTATTCACATTAATGACTCAAGTGCATCAAAGTAACAAAATACCTTGAATGTCAGATACAACTTTTATCAAATCTAGTGTAAATGATTCGCTGAAAGAATTTACATTGTTAAAATAATATCATCCGTTTCCTGAAAATTTGATATTCTTTCTAAATCTTATTTGCGTGAAACAGACCACTTTTACTGCGGTATATGGTATATGGTAGTCAAACAAAAGGCCAAGAGACACATACTTTACCTGCCACACATTTTTTCATTTTACTTTGACTGCTACGTATAATTACAGTTTTTCTATTTGAATAGTTCAATCATAAACAGTTCATCCACCATAATTTTGAATTGATA
Organism: Latheticus oryzae; assembly: GCA_030157265.1. NCBI lineage: Eukaryota > Metazoa > Arthropoda > Insecta > Coleoptera > Tenebrionidae > Latheticus > Latheticus oryzae. The sequence continues at coordinate 16,818,451 of CM058048.1, read as the reverse complement.
AATAATTACTTCTTGACGGATCACCCTTATTGATTTAATTTTAAGAGTAAATGTTTATTGATAATTCATAATTAAGTTTTCAGTTCGGCCATTTCATCACTTGAAATCTTAAAAATGTCATAATGACAAATGACGTAATTGTATTACCGACCAGTTGGCGCGAATTTGAATATTTCAGCACTTTTATTTATCTCTAGCGTTTTACTAAAATATAGAAAATTACTGAAAAAATTCGTATGTCAAGTACTAATAGCTCCCTCCAACTCTGTCTAAAAAGATTTTATCGAAATTGAACAGTTGAGATACAAATCACAATAATAACTTTTTGCACTGATTTCCTTATATGTCCAGAATTTTGGGACAGGTGGTATATGTTCTCATGGTAATTACTTTACCTCCCGAGGGATGAAACGACAGACTTTGCACCTCTAACTTAGGAAGAAAATGTCATTTTCTATAAAGCAGGGCAAAAAAAATAATGATCTGAATTTTTCCTCATTTATGTTTCAGAATGTAATTTATTCGCCCAAATTAGTCTCAACTCTTTGTCACCGGAAACAGCCAGTAACTTTGTTATTTCAAATGGAAAGATACAACTTTTTTCCGTTTTTATATTTGTTTGAATATATAACGTTCTGTTTTTGATTGATTACTTCAAAACTAACATTTTCTGAGATAATCAATTTTGAAAATAAAAGTGGTCATTTACGGTCTCATGTAAATGATATACAGGATTATTAATGGTTCATAACCCAACTTAAAAAAATGCGATTGAGCTTAATATGCCTTATCTAAATAAGGCTCCTTATCGATCGACAGGGTGATAAAGTTAAAGATTTTTTAATTTTTGCTCATATTTTGAGTATGGTTCAGTCAATTCTGTCAAAAAGTTGCGACTTTGTGTTTTTTGATGTAAAAATCAAGAATTCAACACTCAAATTATTCTACAGTATAGAGGGAGTTACGTACACCTATTCAGTTACAATAAAAGTCCTGCAACTTTTTTGTTTTTTTTTTATTAACATATTTTTTTACAATATTATAAACCACATTTTCAAAGTAAATGAGTCTATCAATGCATCAGAGAATAAAAAAGATTATGATATGATTTTTGTATTAGAATAAACGTAATTAGTGCCCTCTATTCCATAATTTAAAATTAGTGGAAAAATCAACTTCAACGCCCTTTATAATAGAAAGGAGCAACTTTCGGATAGGGCACGTCTCCATAAAAAATTTCATACAAATAAAATTAGTAGCTGTTTTCGATACAACAGGAAGTGACAGAGTTGAAAATTATTTAAGAAAATAAATATCATCCTAAAACACAATTGAGGGTTAAATTAGATCATAATATTGTTCGATCCTTTAGATACTTAAAATGCCCAAACTAAAAGAGACACCCTGTACAACAGCGAACAAACGAAATGAATCACTTGATTAACTGAATTTATGAGCAAAAAGTAATAAACTTAGAAAACTGTCAATCAATTTGCAAAAAATTCATCAAACTACGATACACGGAAATGCAACTCTCTTTATTTGGGCAACACAACAAAAACTCTAAGCGAGTGTTTTCTTAGATCCTAGTCTAAATGTCAAACTTTCTTCAAACAGTTTAATCAAATTGCCAAAATGACGTGATTTAAAGCAATCAAATCAACCAGGACCTTAAGCCGTATGGTGTAAATAAAAATTTATATGAATTTGACTAAATTACAACTCACCATTATATCTAGATCGAGCATTTCTATCTTTTTCTTCTTGCTCGGGTGTAATCAAATTATAAACTTCCTCATCTCTTAAAATAGTACAAACTGAAAAAGGTAAAGATTGATTGGCTAAAGCTCGAGCTGCTCGTCCATGAACCCTCAATATTTCTTGTTCAACGGACAAAACCAACTTTTCTTTTTCAATAACATGCTGAAATTATTCAACAATAAACAATTTAATAATTTTTTCTCTACAAAAACTCACTTGCATTCGCAGTCTATATCTCTCTTTTTCTTGTTCAGTAAATAAATCCTTCATTTGAGGCGGTAAAGTCGGAGGATATGTTATATTCGGTGTTGTTGGAGCTGTACTTGCTAATACATATGTACATCTATTCATTAAATAATCTTTAAACCCTTGCGGAGGCTTAGGTTGAACAGGAAACAATCCCCTTCTTCTTTTATCAATCTAAAAAATATCAAAAATTGACAAAATAATTAAAGATTAAAAAATATCTTACTTGTTTCCGAATATTCAGATAAAGCTGATAACAATTCGTGATTGGTTGATCATGCGGATGAATTTGTGCTTCAGCTGGAGGTTCTTGAGGCTCCGGTGGTGGCGCTGATAATTCTTTATTAGGTTTCATTTTACGCTTTCTAGGATGAAGCTCAACAGGAGCTGTCGTTGTGGTTGATGTATTTGAAGCAGAAGAAGTTGGTGTTGGCTCTGTATCATTACTCATTGTAGCCTAAAACTTAAATTTAGTGTTTTCGAAAAAAAAAAATCAATAAAAAACCTGTGAATCCGTTGTTTTTGATACTGTGCTAGCTGAAGAACTAGTCGATGTTGCTACTTCATTTTGATTCGAAGGTGTAGCTGGCGATGCTGATGGAGAAGGCGAATGCGACCTCTGTAGTTGAGGAGATGAATTATTACTACTACGATCGGTACCTTGAGATGGAGCACCTCGATGAGAGCTTCGTAAAACTCTTTGATGACTTGAACCCCTCTTAAATTTCACAATTAATTTATTATTGAGAATATGAAATGTAAGCAAACCTGATCGTCTATTTGTCCAGTAGCAGCTCCTTCTTTTTTATCATCTCCTTTAGAATTTCCATCAGGGCTGGCATTCCCAGCTGTTGCTTCTTTATCATTCGAATCGCTATTATTCGAACTGGGAACAACATAAGGCAATGGATGTGCTCTCTGAGAACTACTTTTGCCATTCCTACTTGTTCCGCCTTCTTGCTCACCACTACCACCTTGTGGTATGACTATTTTCAATGGAGGTACTTTCAAATCTGTTTTTCCGTCTTCGACTTCTGCATCACTATTACTCGCCGGTTTCGGACTCGAACATGGACTCTTTTTCTCACTTCCTGTTTTATTTCCACTTCCAGTTCCTTGCTTGTTTTGAGCTGCAACTCCTTGTTTACCTCCTTGTCCTTTACCAGGATTAGTGTTACGTTGAGCTGGCGTTTTCACATCTTTCGTTCCTTCTTCTTTTCGTTTCTTCCGTCGACTTTCTTCATCATTTCCACCATCTTCATTTTGTTCAGCAACTTCGGAAAAACTTCTTTTTGAAGTTTCCTCCGATTGTGTTGTTGGTACATTCGGTTGATCGCTGACATCGGTTGTACTTTCTTGAGTTTCAGTTTTTTGTTCTTGTGTCTGTTCGGATTCTTTCACCGATTTAAATTCGTACACATCTTCGACAGCAGACATCTTGGTGGTGTCCATCGGTTCGTCTGTTGTCGTATTCTTGGATTTGTTCGGTTCAGATGTAAGTTTTTTGTCATCCCTTACACGCGGTTGTACTCGAGTCGATGCCGTCGATTCTATTAAAAAAAAAAAATCAATTAATAAAAAATTTTTCGCAGAAAATTATTATTGGCGTAATGTTACACAGCTTAACCTTGGAGCGTGTATCGCCTCATTAGCAAAAGCTATAATTACACCACACATAAAAATGTAGCTACAGTTGTTATAATTTTTTTTCCACTTGTGTTTTTGACATTTTAAATTAGCAGCTAGTCAACAATGTCATTCACAATAGCGTAATTGATGCTTACGTTTAATAATGATTTAATAATACCTCTTACACTGTTTATTAAAATATCATTTTCATCAAGCGAATAATAAGATATGAGAGTTTTAACGGAAACGATTGGCACATACCTGGAAATTCAACTTTTTGCGCAAATATCCTACATAAACATTTCAATAACTCTAAGTTGATTAATAACAAAGATATTTTCCTATACAAACGATTATAAAACATTTAATCTGTGATAAATAAAAGTTTATCGATTCAATGGAAATGGCATAAATCACAAATACTTTAATGAAATCAATTAAACTTATTGTGATTAGTATTCTATTAAGAGGATAAAGACAAATCACAAAAAAATTTAATTGAAGATGCTCGTTTATTAATAATACATATTTATGAAGCTACACAATAGGTAGAAAGTGGTGACACATTTAAATACCAAACATTACCATAGTTTTACTTTAAGAGTAGATAAACTTTCATAGGAGTAACCTTAAGACAGGAGGTCCAGGTTCACATATTGAATACTTTTTAAATAAATCTTTTTTAAATTTTCGGGGTGCACTTGCACTTTTGATGTCCGCATAAGGAGATCTCTAAAACTAGAAGGTTTGTAAAAAAACGAATTGGTACATTTTCGAGGTCGTTTTTTGAGAACATAATTTTGGTAAATACCGCAAGTTGATATCGTCATTTGTTTTTAATACGCAAAAATTGTCGAAATTGTTTTAAAAATTCATATCTATGTTAACATTGGAGGTAAGCGATTGAAACGAAAACATAATTAAACCGTTTTTTACGTGGAATCCAGTAATAGCAACAAATAATTTTTTCAGTAATTAGTTCAGCTGGAATAACACAAAGTTGCATTTTTTTAAATAGAAAAATTTTTTTTAATAGTTTAATATAGGCTCATGGTACAAGAAACATTTATCATTTATCAGCTTATTTGTTTATTGGACACCACATTTCTCGTTTTCCTGTGGAATCCAGTAATAATTTCTACCAAAAATGCAAATTATTGAATTATGTCTTCGAATATTCATACTAAAATCTATATTTTTTTCATTTTATTCATTTATAACATTATGCAAAGTAGTCATCAGCACATAATCTTTTGTTTTTTATAGTCAAATCAACCACCGTAAGTTATCTTGAATTTTTTTGCACTTTTTTTTCTTAGAAGCTTTTTATCTGCATAATTAGTATGATCAAATGTTTTATAATATTGAAAGAATAGAATCTAATATATTATTTACACTTGAACACTCAGTTTCTATAGAAACCAATTTTTCACATGGCCAACTGTAACAAAAAACATATTAGAAAAAATATTAAAATTTCTAGAAAATTTGTGAGAATATACATCTTAAGTTTTTACAATCAAACTAATGATCCAAAAAAATATAAGTCTGTAAGAAACTGTCAGAAACGACACTAATTTAAATAGTTTTCCGACCTTTTCTGATGATTTACCAATCTCAAAAATTTGTTTTCAGATATGGTCTTAAAACTAAGATAATATTGGATCAAAGCCCGTTTTTAACAGTTTTTTCATACTTTTACATATTTTTAATACTGAAAAATATTATACATATAAACCTTTTTGAAAGAACGTAAAATTATTACAACTTTGCGGCGTGCATATCAATTTTTTTTTATGACGAGATTTAAATTTTCAAAATTTATAAATCTAGAAAAGAATATTTATTATGAAAATGACTTAGAACGTTGAATTTGTAAAAAAAGAATCATTTAACGAAAATGCCTAAAATTTAAACTTTACGCTAAGTTTTTTAAATTCAGACTGGAAACACCACACTGCAAGAAATGTTAAATCAAACGAACGCCGTTTAATCACGTTTGTTATTGTCATTTTTCATCTAATTTAAAGCAAAAACTGATCTGTATATCACATTTCAACTAAACCTTATAATAAAAAAATTTTTCATATGGAGCCGACTTTAATGGTGACAGTACGTTGCAGATGGTTGTGCCATCGTCTTTTTGGCAGAAGGTTGGCTAAGTAAAAAGAACCCTAAACAAGTGTTCTAAGTATTTTATAATGCGACAGACGATGATAGTAACAGACCTGACAGTTTGAAAGCCGTTTTGAAAATAAAGTAATCCAAAATCCGGACCCGCACAATATTCAAAATGGTTGCTGGAAGAAAACAAATCAATGTCACTGATGGCACATTAAAATTTGAGGTTATTATTTATTTATTCAAAAGTTTTGTCTTGGCTCTAAACAGTCAGCTCCAGCATCCAAGGTTTTGTGTTAAATTAGATTCTTAGGGAAGGTTCCGAAGTGAATGAAATGCAGAATTTGAGGTTATGAAGTAAAGTTTTCTTCCAGCAACCATTTTGGATTTATGATTTTGACGTTTCCTTGGACCATTCTATTACAAATTCCATTAAGGACCTTAAGGTAATGTTCTGGTTTCGGTTGAAATCTTAAATGCAACAGTTATGATATTGAAGATGGGGAGAAAATAATATGATTCAGTTAAAATGTTCAAAGAATTAGATATTTTTCAACACGGTGTAGTTAATAACCTAAGAAAACCATAACCTAAACGTTTAAAAATGTCATTTTGACAGTACCTCAATTGACATTAACTCAGTATTGAAAACTGTTTTTACAAAAAAGTTCCCCTAAAGTACATTCTTAGACAAAATTTTATGTGCAGTCTCAAAATTTAGACACTAAATGACCTTGAAGTGGCACAAGGTCTGCAACAAATAGTATCTCATTTTTATTTAAATGTACTAAAAATAACAATTTGATAACACATTAACCAGCTCAAATTCAATTTATGATGACACTTTATAACATAACGATAACGTCTGGCATAGATTGTATCATCCTTCCGTTTCACAGCAACAGAAAAGCCATTAAAAAAATGATTAAATGATAAAACAAATTCTTGTATTATAATCGTTCAAAGTAAAAATAAATTTTTATTATCTAAGAGAAAAAGAACATAATTATTGTAACATGAGTTGATTATAGAAATGAAATAAATAACATATTAATGTCACCTTGATCCAAAAACACCACTTGTAAAAATACAACCGATAATTTTTTTTTCTTGCATAAAACTTAACACTTACACTAATCTAAATAGAAAATCTAAAATTACCAAAATTGGGTCAACGCCCAAGTAGTATTAACATTTAACAAATAGTTGATTAACTTGGATTAGTTGAAGAATTCAAATTATCAAAAACCACTGTCTCGTGTTATAAATCTAAACCTGTCAACACTGAGGGCAACAATCTCGTTCAGGTAAACATACAGTCTGAAAACGATCCGTCCTCCCACTGCATTAATTATTCCACATCAACATGCACTTTAATTAGCAATTACATAAATAAATCGTATTGATAACGTTCATTAAAATGCGATTTTCCGATTTATCAATGATTAACACGTTTCTATTGAGAAACACGTGATTTAAATCAATTAGTAAATAAAAAAATTGAAGAAAGAGAGAGAAATGAGCAACATCCGTTTTGTTGCAATATTAAAAATAGTAATAATATATTTATTATTAATAATAATAATATCCGGCAGTGACGTACAAAATGGTCGTTGCGTGCGAATATATGCGCTCTCACATACCTCTTCTCAGCCCGTGAATGAAGAAGAAATAAACGACCGCTCCCCGACGTAGTTGTAGTAGTTTTCGGCAATGATGGCAACGTACCTTTGTGGGTCTGCGATGCACGACGCATCTCAGGGAGCCGAGCCGGTTCGAGACTTGCGGCGGCGACGGTGTGGAGCGACAATGACGTTCGCTCCTCACTCGTAGAACCACTTTTGTTTGGTTGATGTTGGAAAATGATTTTCAAACGAAAAGAAAGTATAGAAATATGACCGAAACGATACCGATTCTCTCCTCCAAAGGAGACGAGACACAGAGGTGTGGGAAAGAGCAACGAGTCGAGGAGGAGTCGCCGACACACCGGATCGGACGATTGCTAGATCTACCGCGCTTATGAACGTGTACGCACGAGCGGCACGCGTGGCGTGTGAGAAAGAGGAGGACGACGCACATCAACCGAGGGACGGCGCGATGGCGATGGCGGCGGACGAATGCATATAAATGCAAGATGTTTAAAAATCAGAAGTATTATTGAATTTCAAATAGAAAATATACAAAGAAAAAATTGATGAAAATTTCACAATTTTAAAGTTTGTTATGGAAATTCAATTTTTCTACTATACAAGGCGATTTAGATGAGTCGTTCATTAGAAGTTTATAGAAATGTAATTAAAATTAGGATTTGAGATTTTGCTCATGTGTGACATAGATCAGAGATATTTTCGGGTTGTTTACACATCCGCTAATACGGGAAATTGATGTTAACTTTGTTAATTTAAATGGCACGTCCTATATTTTGTGGCACTTTTGAATTACCCATAAATTTCTAAATACATTTTATACTTATTATGTTATTGCCAATTCTAACCGTTTTTGAAATGATTGCATTTTTTGAAAATTTTTGACAGTTGACTTTCTCCATTAAAATCATAACATCTCCACAATCGACTGAATTGGAGCATACTTGTAAACTAAGTATTAACTGGCATACGAATGGAATAACGTCTCAAAAAGTTGTATAGTGTGTTACAAATATTGTCAATATTACAAATATTGGCTTAAAAAATATGACAACATTATGGTTATGTAACAAGGCTGGTGTTTAATGCAATCTTGCGAGGCAGATTGGTGCAGCTTTGTACGTGCAAAATTCCATTTTATTCTAGAAGGAAGGAGAAAAGATATTTTTTTCTGAAGAGTTGCAAATGTTTTTTTTCTGTTGAAAAATGCAGCACACAGATTGAACAAATGAATAACGATTAAACAAACAATTCAAAGTAGATTGTGGTAATTAAGACAACAAGAACTTTATAGACAGATTAAAAATCAAGGGCGACAGCGAGAATTTAATAGACCGAGATTTCCAATCTGTATAAAGTTCGTGTTGTCATCAAGATTTACTCTAACACTAGCACAATACGCTAGTTAAACATTAGGATTTTGCAACACGCGCGCCACCTTATGGCAGTTTTGACGTTAGCGGTAGTAACACAATATCTTGAAGAACACGCTATATCACTGCTGAAAGAGATTCCACCTATTTTTCTAACATTTTCCGCTTACTTTTTGATCATTTTTCTTTTTTATTCAAGAATTTTTTAACAAATTTGTTTGACAGTGACAACTTTGACAAATTTATTTGCCTATTTAGTGTGGAAGTCCTTTTGTCAGTTTCAATATTGTATGATGTTTTGACTCAAATGGAGTTTTCTATATGACAACAAGTCTTATTTAATGCCGATTTAAATTTTGAATGATTTCAAGCTACCAAATTTTTATTGAAAACTTAAGTGACAGTTCTTATGAACCACAGTCACAGTAACAGTATAAAATGCTAGTGTGAAAAAAATATTTAAAAATGAGTTGAATGTTACTTCAAAGAACAAAGTTGCATGGACTTCTGGTTCAACCGGAAGCAGAGTAAATTTGAATTTATAGTTGAAAAGTAGTGTATAACAAGACCGTTTACTAGTTACACTTTTTCAAAATTCAATTATAGTCCATTCAAAAATGATATCTCAGTGGGCTATGATAATGTAAATCTAGCTTTAAATCTGGTTCCACCACCACCAGTGTGAATGGCACAAACCAAAAACTGCTAAAAGTTCTAAAGCTCTAAATTCAGAAAATAGCTTTAAGTTGGACTAGTTGACAGCTGTCACATGAAGGTTATATGAATTATCAAACTCCATTCAAAGTCTCTTGTCAATTGTACCAACGTAATTTGGAATTTGCAAGGCCTGCCGAGATATAAAGCATTTTGAAACGGACTATACAGAATGTCCCACGATAAGCGTCTATCAATAACTCAAAAAATACTGATAGCATATAATTGAAAATTTGGCAGCGAAGTCTTTTCAAGATTCTAAAATATTTTCAGAGATGTGGCACAACCGGTTATACCGGAACTTTACTTAATTTTACTTGAAAAATGGCGGATGTAGAGTTAAAGGTGATCAGTAGTTATGGCTAAACAACTATCAATTTCATAATGATCTTTTGGCATTTTATAACGCAAGTCCTGAGACAGTAAATCCAGCTAAAAAATTTAACCGATTTCCTACAGGCTGTTCAAAAAATACATTTGAAAACTGACTTGAAAATGTTGTCAAAACTCAAAATTTTCAATTTTTTATATTTTTGTATTTAACTTTAGCCTCAAATATGAAGACATTTTTGTATCAGGCTTTGTATACCCAAACCTCCTGGTTTTTCAATTATTTAGGAAAAACTGTTTTCTACTTAATAAAATGTAATGCAAGCCTTATTTAGAATGGTTTCTTTACCCTGTTAGCGTCAAAGCGTTGTCAAAAATACCAGTGCACGTTGTATTATTGTATTAAAAATTATCTGAGTTTATTTTTTATTTCTCGAGACTGTAACAGTTTTGTCTACTAAGACGTTTCACTATGCAGAAAAGAGTTTTCCTCAAATAAATAAGAAACGATAAAGTTTAGGTACAGAAAACCTTACAAAATTGCCTTCATTTTTGAAGCAGATTGCGAATATAATAAGATAAATAGAGGTTTCAATTTGAAAATTTCGAGTTTTGATGACATTTCATGTCAATTTTCAACTATGTTTTTTGAACATCAATAGCATTATAAAATGCCAAAAGACTATTAGCCGTTTAGTGGTAATTATTGTTTACCTCTAACTCTGCATCTGTCATTTTTCAATTAAAGTTGCGGATAACTTCAAAATGGTTGAATTTAGGAAAAAAATTGTTGGTATAAAAGTGACCTAAATTACGTCGCAGAATTTAAAAACGTAGAAAAATATAAGGTGTTCCATTTAAAATAAGAAATATGATGTCTACTTCCGGTATAACAGGGAGTGTCAGATTTTTGCAAATAGTTCAATCAAATAGAGCAAATAAAATACGTTACCAGCTTTGCAGTAATATGCTGTCAGTATTTTTTGAGTTATGGATAGACGCCCACCGTCGTGGGACACCGTGTATAATGCTATAATCTTCCGTGCCGATACTAATAGAACAGCATGTATAAATTGATCACTTATTCATTAAAGCGACAACGAAAAATTTTGCATGTAATTTTCCAGACATTTTTTGATAATTTTGAACTCCATATTAAAGGAAATTTATTAAATTATTACATCCTATGTTCACCAAGTCAAAAAAACAACTAATTTAAATTATGATTTATGCTTAAATATGGTTTAAAACAATATCCAAGTCAAGGTCTAAAACCCTACTGAAAATATTTTGATACCTTCTTAGAATCAGTAAGAAGTTTAGAATAATTAATTATTTATTCATCAATCAAAAAAAAACAAATTATCCTTTAAATTAAAAATCCATCAAAAAGCTACAAAATTGAAAATGTATCATTGAAAAAAAGTTCACTATAATTCAGGTAGTCATATTAAAATGTTTTGTATTCTTGGTAAAAAATCGTCATTTTGTTGATAAATATCACCTATGTTTGATTAATAATGTTTTTGTAATTTTTTTCATTCGTGCATTCACGGAAAGTGAAATGCGTAATTTAGACCAGTTATTTTAGAAGGTAGAATACATTATAATGTATACAGAGTGTTTGAAAATTATGTTGAAAAAATGGACGAGCCAAGATTGTAATGAAAATAAATAAACTGCCCACTAAAAATTTGAAATTTAGGGAATTTACCGCTTTTCGGTTTAATAAACAATTGAATTTGTTCAGTGGGTTATATAATTATAAGTTGGCAAAATTATTTTTAGCTAGCTTGACGTTTTTTGACGTCTTTGTCTGGCAGCTGTCATCTGCATTTACACTATTTGCGTTATCAACTTAACCTCATTTTTTTTTTTTTTAAATAAAGTTGTGTAAACATTTCTTACTAGAATCAAAAGGAGTACCAACTTAGAGAAATGATGTACCAACTTAGCAAACAGTTATCCCAATTTTTAGTGGGTAGTTAATTTTTTTCTCACATATATGAATAACGAGTTAAGTGCCTACCAGAAAAATGATTTCAAATTTTTCAGTAAATCACAAAAAATACTATTAAAACAATTTTGATCAAATTCCATATCTGATTCACTCGGTTCTTCACTCATCTTTTCATTCAGTAAAACAATTAGGACATCTGACACTGACAGTTTTGAGACCCATAGCCATCCGGTATTTCGTTGAGCATAATTACAGAATGTATTCATTCCATCACTTGTTATAAAATGTTCACTTTCTGTAACTTTATAATAAAGAATGTAGAATTCAATAAAAGTCAATTAAATCGTAATTTGAAGTAAATAAAAAATGTTTTAATTTTATAACAAAAATTAATATTTTAGATATCTGAATAATTTGTTATTCAATTGTGAATTTTATATTTTTTTTGTTATTTTAAATTTTTTTTTCCTTATAATAAATGAGTTAATTTATTCTAAAATTTATTATTGTCATGTCTTTTTGGCTGTTTATTTAATACATTATTACAATTATGCATTTGATAAAATATTCTTTATTATAAATACCATATTATTTGTAATTTTTCTTATAGATCAACAACAACACTTTTACGTTTGAATGAAATATAAAAAATTTATATTACCCGCCTTTTAAAATTTTAATGAAAAAACCAAATGTTGGTAGAAACAAAAATCTCTAGTGGGGTCAGCCATTATTCGCACGAGTAACAAAGTGCACCAATGTCAATTCGCGCCAACCGCAGGTACCCTTATGTTAACTGTCATTCAATTCTACGTATTTAGGTTAAGTCAATTTGGCGATGCAAAACTGTCAATTAAATGACATTTATTTTAAGTTGTTTAAAATTAAGTGTGTCATGCCAACCTATTTTTTGTGAACAACGTAACAAGATAATTTTCAAAGATTTTTAGTCTCTCGGTAATAGTAACTTTAAAAATCGTTATTGTGATAGATATCAAAAACAAATGAATATGCGTTAGGCAATTGATAGAGTCATTCTTGATCTACCGAATATTGAAAACAATCAACTTTCAGCTTCATTGGTTTTTGAACAATTTTTTATTTTCTTGACCTCTCTAGAAGTTAATTTTTCTGGAATAACTCTAAAGCTATGAATTTTAGATGCCCTAAGTGGTTATTAAACCTAAACTAAAATTCAGCAAAGAATCTAAAAATGCAATATTATACAAAGTTTTCTATTTAAAATAACAAAGTTAGTACCGACTTCTGGTGCAAGCGGAAGTGCAGCACAGTCGCCATTATTTCACCATTATCACATGCAAAAATTCAAACCGATTGAATAACACGGTCTCCATAAACTTCCACTCTTCGTGAATAACCCTGTATAACAGAGAATCTCATAAAATTCTGTTGCATAAATTATAACATAAAAAACCGGTTCTTGCATCTAACAACAGCTTGGCTGTATGTGTCACTGTATTAAATAATGGTATGAATGTTTCAGTTTAAAAGAGCAGTGCCCCAATTTTGTGACTATGCATTATGCAGGTATATAATATACAAAGCTGAGAATCCAGTTTTATTAATAATAAATGTGTAATTAATAAATGCATTGAAGTAATTGCTAATAATAAACAATTATGCAGAAGCAGGCAATGTTGTGACGACTTGCGCACAACTTTAATGATTCGGTACGACTAAAATTCCAACTTCCATTTTCACAGATTAACTCTGAGATTCAAGGGTAAAAGTAAAAAAATGCGAAAACTGGAATCTCGTCCTATTGAATTCAGATACAAATCTGAACAACATTATTAGATATAAATGAACAAACAAATAAAATAGCACCTTGACCTTGACACTAAAATAAGTACACGTATTAAACGGATCGATAAAACGAGATGTTTAGTCATATCCCTATTAAAATGTCATGAATTCAGTTGAAAACTGTTAAGTAGTAACGTAATATAGTGATAATAACACTTGTTGAGTAAAGAAGAGAGATTTTGGTAGAATTTGAATTTGCACTTACCGGGTAAGGGCAGACTGGGATTGAGCAAATAGGGTGCAACAGCAGGTGTGGCCACATCTAAGGGTGTCTTTCCCTTTGAATTCTTTGCATGAATATCAGCTCCGCGTTCAACCAAAAGCTTGGCTAATTTAATGTGCCCATTAATAGCAGCATCATGTAGCGGTGTATCATTTTCGTGACCCTTGGCGTTAACATTAGCCCCCGCTTGAACTAATCTAAAGGCAACTTCATACCAACCGTAATTACAAGCTTCATGCAAAGGTGTCCAACCTGCGTCCACAAATATTAATAAGCGTATGTGTGGAAATAGGTTACAATCAGGTATTCACACGCGAATCAGATAATTTTGTTAGATACGATAAATTACCAGCAAAATCAGTAGCGTTAGGATCAGCCCGGTGTGCCAATAATTTACAAACTTGATCGACATCGCCTTTAATTGCAGCTAAATGCAATGGTGTTTCACCTCTTTCGTTTCGGTCTCTTGACCGCGACGAATTTGAACTGCTGGGACTACGAGAGCCTACATCATTAGATGAAGATGTCATTTGCATCAATAAAGCCATTTGTTGACGTTCGGACATTGGAGTCACTGGTGGGTTTCGGTTGCCTGCACCAGAACCCTTTGGGCGAACCGACGAAGGCATTTCTTAATCCAAAACCTATCAAACATCAAGCAACATAACCTCAAATTTTTAACACAATTTTTTTACATAAAAACAATAAAACACTTGATTTATTATATCACCGAATAATTAAATATTCTGAATTACCTTGAATTCTACAGTTTCGTGCTAAAATTTTTATTATTTTATATTCAAATTTATTTACATACACAGTTTACATCACTATATTTATGGATAACTGTTTTAACGACATGACGTCATTCGACGTCACAACAGAAAAAATTCATTTTCCACAATTATTTTAAACAAACCATCATTTTAGTTTCCACAATGAACATTAAAAAAATTACATAGAAATATTTACAGATTAAAAATAAAGTCTTTTGAAAATTTTTTGAGGTTATAAACAATCAAAACATCAGTACTTGACATCTTGACAAGTGTCATTCTTATCAAAATTAATTCTTCTGTGATAAACAAAATATAATGCCAAACGAAAACGACCCTTTAATTGAGAAAAAAACATTATATGCTGGCGCAAAAGCTGTCGATTTTAAAGATGGTACAAAGGTTTGTCATAAATTTTAGCGTTGCATTTTCCCATGTTATTTTTTTCCAGGTGCATTTTCATTTCCAAACACGGCTTTGTAACAAAGATAAGACTCTTTTGGATGATTCCAAAAAGATGGGTAGTGGTAAACCCATGGAACTAGTCTTGGGCAAAAAATTCAAGTTGGAAGTATGGGAAGCTATAGTACAAAAAATGGCTTTGAATGAAGTCGCAGTTTTTACAGTCAAAAAAGAAGTAAGAAACTGTTAAAAATTCACTTAAAATTACAGATTACTTTCAGTTAGTAATGCAATATCCATTCGTCTCAAAAACATTGCGAGATGTTAATGTCCCAAGAGAAGAACGTAAAAGTCACTGTTGTGCAATGACAATACAAACAGAAGGTGTTGGATATGATGATCTAAATGATTTATTAAAAGATCCTCAAGATTTGGAATTTACAATTGGTTGGCTATTTGAAGTTGTTTAACTATTAATTGTAAATTTATTTATTTAGAGTTAGTCAAAGTGGAACAACCTGAAGATTATGAAAAGGAATCGTGGCAAATGAGTGAAGAAGAAAAGATAAAATTAGTACCGCAATTAAGAGAGTTAGGAAATGAAGAATTTAAGAAGAAAAATTATCAAGAAGCGTCAGATCATTATGCTAAAGCTATTGGAATTATTGAACAATTAATGATAAAGTAAGTATTGAAATCATTTGGAAATTTTTACAGGATGGCCCAACTTAATCAACGATTTTATCTAAGTTTGGAAATAAAACTAGGTCATTTAAATAGTATTTAATATAATCAACAGGGTAAAGCATTTTTTACTGGATGAAGAAATGTGATTTTACTTTCTACTTCAGAACTTTCACAATTTCAATGAGTGTTGAAAATTTTAATGAGCTTTAAGGAATGTCGTGATTTTCAAAAACAAATCATTCAAAATAAAAAAAAAATCGGATAGATAAAGGAAACAGCTTGAAAATGATGTTGCTCGACCCTTCTTAAGATTTACATTTTTTGAAAGCAGAGCTTTGGGTGGTAGAGGAATTTTGAAATACCTCATACTACTACAAAAAACAGTATTTTTCCATAAAAAAAAAGCGACATTGCGACAAAGAATACCACAAAAACCAGTACTTAGTGTTCCATAAAAAATATACATTAAAAAAAAAACAACTTTTCCCCAGAAAATGACAAAAAATAACACAAAAAAGTTGTTTTCCATAAAAAAATCATCATTAAAAAAAAGAAAGTCCATAATAAAATTAACGTTTTGCCAAAAAAATACATCAAAAACAGGAATTTTCCATAAAAAAAATTTTATCATCAAAAAACAGTAAATTTCCATAAAGAATCAACATTTTAATAAAAAACACCACAAAAACAGTGATCTTCCATAAAAAACAATAATTTCTCCTATCAATACCACAAAAAACAGTAATTTTCCATTAAAAAAAAATCAACATTTAACAAAAAACTATTTTTCATTAAAAAACATTTCGCCAAAAAAATACAACAATAACAGTAATTGTCCATAAAAAAGCAACATTTCGATAAAAAATAACACAAAAACATTATTTCCAAAAAACATTAATTTTTTATAAAAAATCAAAATTTTGACAGAAAATACCACAAATACAGAATAGTAAAACAGCTTTGTAGGCTAAATTTTGAGTCCCAAGTTGAAATTTTTTCCAAATTTGAACAATTAGGTAGGCCATTTCAGGGGTGCAAATTTTCGTTGAGACATTTTTTATGGTTGATTTATTGTCTTTCAGGGAAAAACCTCACGAAGAAGAATGGAATGAGTTGGATAAAATGAAAATTCCACTTTTGCTTAATTTTGCTCAGTGTAAATTGAGTCAGGGAGATTATTATCCAGTTATTGAGCATTGTACAACTGTTATCAAGAGTGATCCAAGTATTAGAAAATTATTAAAAAGGGTTTCCTCAATTAAGATACTTTTTCAGATAATGTTAAAGCATACTTTAGAAGAGGCAAAGCTCACGTCGGAGCTTGGAATACCAAAGAAGCATTTGAAGATTTTAAAAAAGTTATGGAACTTGATCCATCATTGTCCACTGCTGTAAAAAAAGAAATTTCCATTTTAGAAGAATTAATCAAACAGAAAGATTTGGAAGATAAACAAAAACTGAAAAAATTATTTAACTAATATATATTTATATTATTTATTTATACAAATTATTAAATGTGATAAATATTCAATTTATAAATGTAAATAGAAAATAAAAGGAACGTTTAATAAATGACTAAAACAATATGGAAGTTGCCTTATTTAATACTGAATATCACATTAAAATACGAACATGGATACATATATTGGCACAACACTAATTGAACAATTTTGAATACTGATCCTAAATTACAGTAAAATAATAGAATGGTCCCTTTCCAACCTACGTCTGGCTTTCAGTGGAACATTACTCATAGGATCGGCTGGAGTTGGTAATCCAGCATTGGGATTCGCAGCTTGATGATAGAAAATTTCTGATTTGCCGCATTGATAACCATAAATTACCCCGTCACAACATCTGCAATAAAAAAAAAAGAAATTATTTAAATAATTATTTCGAGACAAGTTACCAAAACGCTTAATACAATAACTATCAACTGAAAATTCAACACCTTCTTCAGCTTTTTTACGCGCGATTTCTGTATATCGGCGAAAGAGTAGAAAATTCATAGCAGCACAAATAACCGATATACCGGACGAAAATGATAAAGCTAAGATTATTTCAACACGATTAAAAACACCTACGTCTCCATGAGAGACAACAATACATAAAACCGCATTGACAATGCCCGAATATATATTGACTATAAGAAAAGGACAAAGCAATTCACGAGTCTCGTAGATTACACCAAATATGTATGGGAAAAATGGCAAGAGAAAAATAATGTGATAACCCCAATTGATTTGGTCAAGTCTTGTTAGCTTCTTCTGGAGAAAAATTGATGTTACGATTATATTTGCAATTGTAAAGATCACATTTATTGAACTGAAAATAATATTCAAAATTTTCAACATTTTTGTGGAACACATTTTTTTTGCTGTTTGACAAAAGTTGTTTGTCGTTACTAATTGACAACAGAATTATTCTAATTTACCGCTGACTTGATGAATTTTGGTTATGATGATTAAACTGAGTGTTCCATTAATACCGATTTTTGAGAACTGTAGAAAAATATCTTCAAGTTATATCAGTTAAAATTATAGATTTACAATCAAATTGATTATCAAATGATCAAATTAAAACAATCTGAATCTTGACAAAAAAAAAAACTATGATTTTCCATAAAAAACTTAACATCTCGAGAAACCATTTCACAAGAAACTGTAATTTTCCGTAAAAAATAAACATTTCAACAAATAATAGCACAAAGGTCGGGAATTTTTCATGAAAGCAATATTTCGGCAAAAAATTCTAAAAAAACAATAAATTTCTATAAAAACATCAACATTTCGACAAAAAAACAAAATTGAATTTTTCATAAAGAAATAAGACAAAAACTGTCACAGAAAACTGTAATTTTCCATAAACAAATCAACATTTCGACAAAGAATAGAACAATAGACAGTAATTTCCCCAAAAAAACATCATTCCGACAAATTTCATAAAAAAATACAAAAAAACAGTAATTTCCTATTAAAAAATCAGCATTTTCCATTTTCCATAGAAAGTAATACGTTCGTCAAAAAATATCACAGAAAAAAAACTGATCTTCCATAAAAAAACATTTCGACAAATTTCATAAAAAAAACATTAATTTTCCATAAAAAATCAACCTATGGATAAAAAAACACAAACCTGTATTCTTCCATAAAAAAATTCAACATTTCAAGAAAAAAATTAGACAAAAAGCTAAATTTTTCTATACAGTCTCAAATGTTGAAGTTTGCAGAAGGATGGGATGTGAGCCGGAACTTTAAGAAGAAGAAAGTAGATTCTTGCGGGCGGTTTTTTATTGATAAAGGAAAATAATCTTTGGGAGCTTCACCGGATGCATTAATTGAGATTGAATGTCCTTTTAGAGCTCGAAATATGGCTATAAAAACGGAAAAACAGTTATCAAAGATTCAAAGTTAGATTCTATAGATAATAATAAAATAACTTTGAAGGAAAAACAAAATTATATGTATCAAATGCAAGGAAAGCTTCGTATCACAAATCGCGAAACGTGTTATATTGTGTTGTACACTGAATCTGATTTGGAATATTGTATAATTAAAAGAGATGGTACTAAATATTGGAATGGAAAAATGGTAGATATTTTGGAAAAATGTTATAAAAGGATCTGTACCTAATAACAATAAATATACATTCAAAATAATGATCATAACAATGTTGTGTATTAGTTAACTTAGTTATTTATAATATAGTCAATAAATAATGAATTATTATAGCTAGCATATTAGTTACGCCTAGATTAAAAGAAATTTTCGTATTGTTGCCACCTTGACGTGGTGAGGAGGCTCAGTAGTTTGAACTATTTATAAAAACAAAGCTAAGTGCAACCAAATTTTTAAAAGTAATTTACAGTTTCTATATGTATTATTAGTAGTCTAAATTCGATAAAGTTCACTTTAATCGATGCTTAATATCTAGTGAACGCAATCATTCAGCGTCTCTTCAAAGTCAAATTTGAAAAAAAAAAAATCCGAAAAAAATAGTTCCATGCATTAAGCATAGACAGGTCTGTTGATGGCCAAGAACCTTAAATCTTTATTTCTACAAGATATATTAGCAGAAAATAAACTTAACACTGATGCAAAACCAGTAGTCTATGAAATTTTTGCGTCATTGTTAAGCAAATAATAAGCTATGCTACTATCGTCATATAAAATTTACACAAAACTGTGTATATGAGTTATTAATGATTAATCATTTTTATGGATTGCAGTCATAATAATGGTAATAATGGTAATAATAATGGTACACAAAGTCTTACATCTCTAACCAAAGCAACTTTTACATGTTTCAATATCTCTTGTAGAAATAAAGATTCAAATGACATGTGATATATTCTTGAGAAGTTTTTTCCAAGAACTATTCAAGTAATCAAACATTTAATATCACCTCCATGAAAAAAATAAAAGTTAAGCCTAATAACTAAGAAACAAATAAGAGTCGAAGGTTACCGCTAACACCAAAATATTTGTTTCAAAAAAGTGTCCTAACAATGTGAAAGTTTGAATATGGTAGCGTAAGGGGTAATCAAATTATTATTGATGATAAATAAAATTGGCAAATTCCAGTTTTTTAACGATGCTCTATCTCTTCTAATAACCAAGATCACAAAGGTAAGCATCGAAATATGGACACACTGTCAATCAACTTTTTGACAAAAAAATACCACCAAAAACATGTATTTTCCCATTAAAAAAAACAATTTGACAAAAAAAATGCCACAAAAAACTGTAGTTTCCCATAAAAAATTGCACAGAAAAATTGTACTGTACAGGTGACCCATAGTATACGCATAATGGATTTTTTAACAATATGGTAGCAATTAGAAGCACGAAAATTGGCATATATCTACTAGTGAAGCTCTATAAGAATATAACAACAGAAAACCCAAGTCATTTTGTTCAATCATAAAACAACAGAATTGTTTGTATTTTTAACGTCCATACTACTTTTATATTATTAAGTATACTGGAGGTCAAAAGTAATGCAATACCAAAAAGGAAATATGTTTTGAATGTTTTTTTATTAAATCTGTCTTCACGAAAAATTAATAATGTGTCGCGGTTATTGCAACACTCTCTAACTCGACGAGGCATAGACCGAATTAAGTGGTTTATGTCTTCCTGCGGTAAGCGATCCCAGGCCTGATGTATGCTTGTTCGCAATTCGTCCTAAGTCTTTGGTGGCTGTGGCAATCGCTGAAGAGTTCTGCCTATGGAGTCCCATACATGTTCTATCGGCGACAAGTCTGGAGATATTGTGGGCCAATCCAAAAGCTCTACGCTAGCATTTTGTAAAAAGTCCCTAGTTAGATGAGCTGTATAAAGTCTGGCGTTATCTTATTGGAATATGGCATTTTGGACAGTCTCGATATAAGGTGAAGCAACTTCAGCGATGTACCGTCGAGCTGTCGAACTACCCCTAATAAAGTTCAGGGGAGACCTACTTCCAATACCACACCATGATGCTTGGGGCAGTGGCTGTGTTGCGCTTTAAGCCAAATTATTTATTTTGCCTCTCACCGCGAGACCATCTAACTCGTCTTTATCCATCGTGGAATCCTAGGCAGAATCTAGATTCATCACTGAAGCAACCTGGCTTGACACCATTCCATGGTAAGAATCCTTCGATAGACGGTTTGTCGAGAAACTACACGGTTTGTGGATGCAACAAATGCATCCCGAACTTGCCGCAGATTGTCGTGGTGATTCTGTAGGGCAAGCATCCTTAGATACCGATCTTCACCACCCTATATAATCCAGGACCGAACAGAGCACTTTGCTGAAATTCAGCTTCTTCGCCACACCTTCGCTACACTCACATTACTTCGATTCTTCTGGCTATTTCTCTTATACTGAGACCAGCCTATTTCATCCCGGCAATGCGACCTTTCTGAAAGTCACTTAGCTATTGAAAATGACGGTGTGCACCGACTCTGGGCATTTTAGAAGACTCCAGATACACAAGAGAGATACCAGATTGACAGAAATGAACAAACGACTGGTTTAAAGCAATATAAAAAAATTTAAGATAAAGCTGTAAAAACTTTATCACTTCTTTTTCTTCCTAAGATAATTAAAACATGTATTTTTGTTTTTGGATGAAGCCACATTTACAGAGTGTTGCATTACTTTTGACCTCCAGAGATATTCGGACTCATAAGACTTTTTTTCTCGCCTGCCAATTTTGCCCACAATTGAGGCTTCTTCACGACTATCATAAGTTATCCTGTACTACACTCTACACCAACTTGTTGTTGGTGTAGACTGTGTAGACTAATCCGACATTTTTTGATTTTTACATAATTTCTACTTTCAAATAAAAAAAATTGAGAATGCAATTTTGCTTTCTCGAAAAAACAAACTTTTAGAAAATTGGAAAAAACTTCAATTTTTCTCACCTCATTAGAATTTCCACCAAATTGGACGCATCACGGAAATCCCTATGAAAATACGTAAGAGTTCCCAATTCAGCACTCCCCCAAGGCCCTCCTCGGTGTATCGTATCCCACTCAGAATCCAAATACAAATAACTATAAGGTTCACTATCATTTTGCACTCCTCCAACAGGATAAGTTTCAAGACAATGATGCAACTGCTTTTCCAATTTCCCCAAATTTTCAGTACAAATTTCCCACTAAAAATGCACATATTTAGTGAAATTAATAAGGAGTGAGACAAAAACAAAAATCTTTGAAAACGTATGTCTTTGGTTGACACAATCAATGAGAACCCATGCAAAATGGCGACTGTTGACCAAAGGGCTGATCTGATTGGTGAAAAATATGGCTCAAACAACGTTTCCATGAATAATTGTCTTTTGAATGCAGCCATTGGCCAAAAGCTGAGCTGAAAGTCACGATTTTGCGTTTTTTTCTGCTAAACGGAGCCACTTAGAATCTTCCGTTTTCAAAATTTCTGTTTACCATTCAAAGTTAATGAATATAGGGTGTCCCAAATAATCCCCTTACCAATTTAGTAATAATCTCCAGTGAAGAACACGCTTCATCCTGAAGCAAAAGCGTCACAACCATATCCTGCTGTCCACAAACAAACAAAATACATTTATGTAAAGCATCTTCATTCGATTCTTGGACTATTTTACTTTTGGGTTTTTTAAAAGAAAATGGAAAGGTTGGCTGTTGCGTTGGAGTGAAAATTGGTGTTGTTTCGCGACTACAAAACCCGCTTGAACGTTCATCGAAATTGAAAGATGAAAGTTTGGACATTAATGGAGTTAAAAGTACTCCTGAAGAATGTCTTCTTGTTGGTGAATTTGCTACTTCTCCGTCTATACTTAACGATTTTAGAGGAAGAGTAAGAGATTTTCTATGTTCCTTAGCAAATCTGCGTGGTAACGCTGAAAATTCGATATTTTCTACAACTTTTTCGGAATTTTTTCGAACTGAAGATATGCTTTTAACAAAATCATTTAAATTCGAATCGAAGTCGTCGAAAACAGAAGTGTCTGATTCTTTCTCCGTTTTGTTACTTGCAATTTCAGTAGTTATCAAATCCATTTGATTTGTTAAATAATCTTGGTAGAAAGGATGGGATACTATAGTACCATCTGACCTAAATATAGGGTAATTAGGATCAGTGATGGTTTTAAAAGCTGAGGATTTTTCAGGTATTGATTCATTTATAGAATTGTACTTCTCTCTGAACTCTGATTTATAGTACTTCATTGTAATACTTTTATCAATCGATTTTATTTTTTCTCGGACATCGAAAACACTCGAAAATTTTTTACAATCATACAGATTACTTGTAACTTTCAAATATGGCACTTTTGCTATGAAACTCTCAAAATTATTCAAAGGTTCAACAACTGAACTAATACTTTCTTGACTCTTTTCCTCGCCATTAACTTCTGTCATATTTGTACAAATTGATAATGGTTTTGAATGGAGTACTTTACTCAAATCAGTCATTGGTGTTGAACAAACACTAGCTTGTCCATGAAATGGTGTACTACACCCTTGTTTTCTCTCTCGTTTATCATCAGTCGTTTTATTTTTTAAATTTAAAAATTTCGGTCGGTTTTGCGAAGCAATAGGTTTTTCAGTCTTGAGAATTAATTGATGCTCGGAATCTTCTTCTGGTACTGCTGTGAATATAATAGATTGATCTCTTTTCATTGCACTCATTACTGGCTCCTTTGGAGGCATTTGTTTATTCTGCAACTACAAAAATACAAAGTTGAAATTTTTTTTATTTTCATTTTATGCAATTATTAATTAATTCTAAATTGGAGGATGTCCAGAAACGCTTTTCAAAAAAAAAGATACACTCTAAAGGTAATTTTTATTGATTAAACGTAAATCATCTTATCAAAAAATGATTGCTTACGGAGATAGAACTTTTTAACAACAGTTAAATTAAAATATCTCCAAAACAAATTCCAATTAAGAGATATTATTTCGCATATTTATTTCATGGATTGTTTGCAATCAAATGACTTAAATAGAATTTTGTTTTATTGTAATCACACCCTCTTAAAAGAGGCAACAGGGTTACTGGATATTTCTGACGGCAAACTGTTTTCGAGAAAAATTGAATTGGACATTTCAAAGAACTCTAACTCCTAAACTAAGCATTTTTTATTTAGGCAATTCAAGTTTGATCGACATGGAATAAGCCCTACAGTGTCTCATATTTCGATGCTCACTATTGGGATCTCGATTATTAGAAGAGATAGTGCATCGATTAAATGGGGAATGTTTTGCAGAATTTAATGCTCAAGACGAATCTCATTTCAAATTCATTCAAATTTTTGCCGATTTTATTTATCATCGATAACGCCTTATGCTAAGACTTTCAAACTTTTACATTGTTAGGACACTTTTTTGAAAAAAATATTTTGGTGTTACCGGGAACCTTCGATTCTCATTTGTTTCTGAGTTATTAGGCTTAACTTTTATTTTTTTATAGGAATGATATTAAATTTTGATTACTTAGATAGTCCTTGAAAAAATTTATGACATGTTACTTGAATCTTCATTTCCACAAGAGATATTAACAAAAAACAAATTTAACACTGATTATTTCCCTCATATATTAGTAGCCAACCAAATGTCTAAAAAATTCAAACGTCAGCCAATGAAAATCGAGTTTTGTTGATAACACGGCATGTAGCTCAACCTATTGCGAATATTGAAGGTGATTAAACAGCATGTAGCTTTTCGCCTGGTTACCATGGCATTCTGAACAATTTTTTTCTAAAAACAAATGTCAAAAAATTAATTTGTTTGGTGTTTGTAAATTATTACAAGGAAGGAGCAATCAAAACTGTGTGGAATATAACGGCAAAGAAGCTACAACAGTTTTATTTTAAGAACTATAATATCGTTTTTGACCCATTTAAAGATTTCTCAACAAGCAAGAAGTGCTAGTGATGCTAAAAGGAATATCTTACAAAATAATCCATCAAAAAGAAACAAAGTGCAGATGCCATTCACTCCAACCGAGTACCAGTCCATCATAACCTCTTTTGACGGAGAACAGCCATCGGGATTGCAACAGAAATTTTATCAAATTGCTTCTATAGAGCTGGCTTGGAGGGGCGGAGAAGCTGCTAATTGCATGATTGACTATTTTAAAGAAGAGAAGGACAATAAAGGGGACTAAACTAAATACTAAGCACCACGAAATCATTATGAATAAAATGAGAAATATTCACTCTGTGACCAGTACTGTTGTAACGAAAACGACCTCCATTATCTCCAACGTTCAAGCATCTGATAACACGATCACAACAAAAAACAGTAATGTTGCTCCAATTTATAACAATTGCACATTTTTCATTAACTGTTCAAATTGTAATAATAACTGAAGAAAGTAGTAAGTTCGTTGATTTAGGTTATTATTATTATTGTTGTTTCATATATTGTCATTATTATTCGTTAATAAATAATAAATGTTTATACTGATTTATTATTTGGGAAATAATCTTGACATAAACCCCTCAATCACCAAGTTTTGATCCGTTAATTTTCGAGAATGTGTAGCTTGTCAATTGAATCGTGCAAATTTGACAAAAAAAGACCTCCAGCTACGCTGAATTAACTGGCAAAAATTTGAGCTCTTGGGATTTAACCTCTGATTAAAATCAGTATGCAGATGATAATCTATGTTACTGTCGACATGTAAAAGTAGCTTTGAATAGCGATGTAAAACTTCGGGCCTTCCAAATATTCCACCAATGCCACTTCTACAAGTCGACAATAAAATAGCTTATCATTTGCGTGAAAATCAAGCAAAAACTTCATAGCCCACTAATTTCGTAACAGTGTTAAATTTATTTTCTGCTAATTTCTCTTGTAGAAATTGAAATTTAAGTGATATGTCATACATTTTTGAGGAGCTTTTTTCAAGGACTATTTAAGTAATTAAAAAATCAAATATGGCTTCCATAAGGAAAACAAAAAATACTGTCACTAGGGAGTTTTTGCATAACGTAAAAATAAAAACGGGAAACGTTATCGTCCATTTTGTGTTGAAATGCACGTGCGTTCCTAACTCTGAATGGAACAACGTCAGCGATGACAATAGTTTAGTGTTTACCGTATTTATTTTTACGTTATGCAAAAACTCCCTACTAACTTAGAATACTTGTCATAAAAAAGTGTCTCAATGTACAAGTTTAAAAAACGTCAGAGAAAGCTTTATCCAGTAACTGAGAAAAATTGAAATTAGCAAATTTTAGTTTTTTCAAAATATCTCAATTCTGCCAAACATTTCCCATTCAATCGTTGCTCTATCTCTTCTAATAACTAAGATACCAATGGTGAGCATCGAAATATGAACACTGTATAATGTTTCCCTTCTTTCTTTGAAGAGCATTTCTGGACACCCTATATAAAAGTATGTTCTGCAAAGTGTTTAAAGTGTCTAAAACGGCATATTTATTTACTTGAAATTAAATATAGAGTGAGTCATTAATAATCGAACGTAGTTGAAAGGGTGATAGACCAGCTGAAAAAACTGCGATTGGGTTTAACATGCCTTATCCAAATGTGGCTCCTTAACGGGTGTTAAAGTTGAAAATCTTTTTCAAATTTTTGCTTATAGTTCAATTCAATGGTTCAATTAATTCTGTCAAAAATTAGCAGTTTTGCGGTTTTTGACACCTACTCAATTACTAAAACTCCCGCAACTTTTTTGTTCTTTTGATTATCATACAATACTATAAAACTATGTTTAATTTTGTATGAAAAAAGTATACTAGTCAAATTTCAAAAAACCATACCGTTTTCAGAATAAATAACATTGTATCTACCAATACGAAACATCAGTTTGACAAATAATGATCGTAGTAGACTTAGATATTGGAAATTACTGAAACAGGCTACGCTGATTTGTATTATTTGTTGTTTGAAATCACTAAAAAGAATTGACATCAATGCTCTGCAAAAAGGGTTTCCTATCATTTACATTAAAACGGCTAATTTTCTCACTTTTGGATTCCTTGGTACTGACACTCAAAAACGCTCAAGACTTGTTTTAAATGGACCAAATCGTAACCAAGCTGAATGATTGACAAATCAATTTTCTTAATTTCAGTGATGTCTAATTTCTAGGTCTACTATGATCAACAATCGTTCTCGTTAGAAAAGTGCAGTTTCACATTGGATATGATTTATCTCTAAAATGGTTAATTTTCTACTCAAAAATGAATTTACATTCTTAATTACAAAAATGTAAACATTTTGAAAATAAAAAAGATACGATACAATTTTTGCATCAAAATTTAATATTAAGAAAAAAATCATGTTCTTGTCTCATAAAACCGACATGTGCAAATTTTCAACTTGATTCACACAGTATTTTTCGAACCATGCCATTAACCAAGGTTAGGTTTAGAAAAAGTATTTGAAATTTCTGTCGATATTTTATCAATTGCTGTCTTTGAATGGATTATAAATGATGTTTTACCCTTTGAAGGTAAATACAGTATGTCCCCGGATTGAGTTTACAAAAGAAAAAAAAATTATCTTTTATTTTACGGCAAAACTGCTTTGCTTGTTCTGAAAACTGAAAATCTGTAATTACTGTACTTAGTTTTCAAGGAATTTTCTCCAATAGATTTGAAGTATTGAATAACTCTTGAACAGAACGTTCTAGAAGTTTGAAACCAGCACCAATTAACTCATAAAAAATGAATATTTACGCCTTTTTTCTCTAAAAGTTTTCTTATTAACCGTTTTTGATAATTCTCTTTTTTTAACTAAAAATAATAAACTAGCTCTAAAAACAACTGTTCTTTGAGCAAAAATAGCCTAAACAATTCCCAATCCAATCTGGTGAATTATTCCACACTTGTTGCAAAATATATTATTCATCACCACAAAAACGAAAATTTGCAATACAGTATGTCCATAATTCGATACTTACCATTGGGATCTCGGTTATTGGAACAGTTATTGGGAATATATAGCAGGATTTAATGGTCATCTCATTCAAAATTCATTCTTTTCAATTCTGCAATTTATTGAAAAAAATGGAATTTGCCGATTTTATTCATCAACAATAATAATTTGATTACGCTATATGCTACCACATTCAAACTTTTACATTGTAACGACGATTTTGAAACAAATTTATTGGAGTTATCGGAAACACCAAATTCTCATTTGTTTCCAAATTATTAGGGTTAACTTTCAGTCTTTTCGTGCAAAAAGATTTTCAATGATGTCACTAAAATCTTTATTTCTGCAACAGATATTAAGGCTCTAAACCATCAATACACCTACCTATGCTTAATGCATGGGACTATTTTTTTCGGATTTTTTTTTTTCAAATTTGACTTTGAAGAGACGCTTGACGTCTCCATCGTTAGATCACACCTAAACGCAGTTCCGAGAAATTTTTATTTTTTAATTACGCTAAAAATTAAGCTTTAATTAACGAAAAACAACAAATTTCAATTTTACCTTTTTTTTCAAAATGTTTCATGAATAAAAATACTATTTACAGTATTTGATAGAGAATTGTAAACTGCAGATCCAAGAAACCATAACAATTTGTCAAATGAAAAGTGAAATTTATCAAAATAAGACAACTAATAATACATACGGAAACTGCATCATTCAAATGTAATAATAATGCTACATCAATATAGTGTCAATTACTTTTGAAAATTTGGTTGCACTTAGCTTCGTTACAATACGAGAGTTTTTTTTAATCTAGGCGCATCTCAAATGAAAAACTTCCATGGGAGATTTCTGTAAGAATAACAATATCAAAATCAGCTATTTATTCACCATTTTTGAATAAAGGCTGAAACGGATTTGTGATAAAAAAAGAAAATACTGTTTTAAGGTAGAAACAGTTTGAAAAACACAAATCTTGACGTTTAGATCTCAGCAAAACATTCAATGTCCCAAAATTATCAATAAACAGATTTTTGCATAACATTATCATTCACAGTGTGCAATCATAGCGGAAGTCACTGGTTGGAAGTTGATTTCCAGAGATGGAAAAACTCGAATCTCTAGGTTTCTCCATTTATTTTGCATAGTTTTGATTTGTCTTGATGTTATCTTATAAAAAATAGAATTTAAGCTTCAATTATACTCTTCTTTTGGTGCAATCTTGGTAAATAATAGTTAGTAGTCACCAAGGCTAATGGATCATGTAGTTTTTTTTTTAATTTCAAGAAACATTTTTTTTTGAAAACTGTTATTGGTAAGTGAGTACAATCTTACATCAATCGAAACGTAATTTTAAGTACTATGAGATGGTACCACAAAAATATAGCGTTCCATTTAAGAAAATTGAGTTATCTGGGTTAGAAGTTCTTCATGTTCAAGACACCCATAAAAAGAGAGTTTTCCAAATTTGACAAGATGTTCAGGTCTAAGAGATAGACTGTTATGTTTAAAATAAAGATGTGGAACCGTACCTCTGTAAATGTTTTTGTGTTCGAGATATTTAGATTATTGGCGATCTCTGCACATCCATATTTTTTCTTTAAATCTAGATTTTCTTGAAAATAGTTTACTCAAAGTGTCACATATGGTACATACAGTGATGCTCAAATTAAACAAGGAATCTAAAAATCTAAAAATATATAGTGTATTGCATTCAAAATAACAAAGTGAGTGTCAATTTTTTTAAATATTTTTAAAACAACCCTAAGAAAGATTCACACAACTTTTGTTCAAAATAAATTTTCATATTCCCAACGGTTATTACGCTATGGAAGAATTACGCTTGGTAGGACACCCTGTATAATATGTATAATAACATGAATTTGAATAGACACTTTGTTAACAATTTGTTGCATTCCTTAATATTTTGTTATTGTCTTTGTTATTTAATGTTTATTATTGCAAAATAAAAAACCGCCCGCAAGAATCTACTTTAAATTTTGTTAAATATTCAAATTTTTTATTGTTTTTGCCTCATATCATTTTTCAAGTTTTGAGTTTTCTGGCCGAAAGCTAGATTCTCGCACTTCTTCGTTTTATCGCAGAAACAATCGCGGCCTCAAATTTTATGTAATTACTTCCCAAAAGGTTTCTAATATCATCAATATCAGATCGTAGAGTTTTTGAAAATTTTCTTACTTTGCTACAAAAGTTCCCTAAGACAAGATTGCAAAATTCAATTTTTTTGCGTTGCGAATTTTTTTATAAAAACTACTATCATCGTCTCTTATGATTTTCTTAAAGCCCATTCGGAATTAAAATCAATTATCAAAGTGTTTTAAGGTTGGTAAAACATGTCTAAAGTCATGTCAAAAAAGAATAACGCACTAAAAATGGGATTTTATTTTCGAAAGTTGGTAAAAGTTGTACTTACACGAGGGTATTTTTTGACCAATACCAATACCAGACCAATTGATTCAACTTTCTAGTGGAAAACACAATTCTTCGTACCACTTCATAAACCAAGGTTAGCTTTAGAAAAATTATCTGCAATTTCTGTCTGATATCATATCAACTGCTGTCTTTGAGTGGATTTTAAATCGTAGACTGTTTTTCATAAAAAATTAATTAATAAGTTTTGGTCAATAATTTGACAAATGTCAGTCAGATGAGTGCCATTGCCACAAACTTATTCGAACAAAACTTTCTAAAAGTCAATATTTTTTGAAACCAACCTAAAAATAGAAAATTTCCTAAAACCCTAAAATCTAGTTGGTGATTCTCTTTTGACATGACTTTAGTTCCAATATAGCAATCAATGTTGGTTTGATTGCATTTCGAATTTGACAGTTGATTGTCAATTATGACAACGGTGACACTTCTTCTTTATTCTACGCTTTATCCAAACTGACACTTCACCAATTTTACAAATAATCGTTATATTTTTACATATCTACATCTTTTAATTAATTTTTTCATGTCAAAATATGCTCAATATAACCTCACTTAATTAGGTTACTAGGTTTGGGAATATTTTATATACAGCTGTTCTGTAAATCTACATTTTAGGGTGGTACAGTTCGGTTTTCCAAGGAAATTTGATATTGACAATTGATTTTAATTACGAATGGACTTTATATCTATATTAAATTATACATGCTTATAGAATCTTAGAAGCCAACTAAAATTATCGCTGCTTCCATTGAAGTGTTTGTCTAATTTTTAAAACAATTGTATCGAGATGATTTGTCAATTTGTTTATAATAATCACACAACAGTGTGAAAATAAATGCAATATGTTAAAATTCAAATAATAACTTACCAAATTTCAGTTAGGTGTATGATTAATAATAATACTTTTTTGAAGTCACCACCTTCAAAATGACATTTTGCGAACGCAGCAGTCCACTGCGAACGTAATAGAATTTTTGCAAAAAACACTGGCCTTTCGGGCCATTCCAGAAATAACCTAACTTAATAATAATAATGATATCTGGTTAACAAACTGCCATTTTACCAATTCAGGTGACGCAAATACTGAAGAAATTTAAAGAAATCCGTATTTATAAACCTTCTTTGACAACTTCAAATGAAATACTGGCAGTTGATATTTTCAGATTTTTTTGTAAGTGTTTACTAATGACGCAACGCAAATTTTTTAATAAAACAAAAATAAATGTTCGTTTCAAAAACTATTATTTGAATCTCGATGTGCGAAAACGTATTCGGCGCATGCGTGCATAAGAATCACTCGCTCGTGCTTCAACTTATGCGCGAATAATGTCTTCACACACTAAGTGCGAAAATTACTAATAAACTACTATTACTAATAAAATTAACTTAGAACGTATACTAAAATTATTGAATTATTTTTTGAAAATTAGGAAGTTGAAAAATTTGGTGTGAATTCTATGAAATGATTTTAAATTTGGAATATCTCTTTCCACTACTTTTACGTCTTACAAGTTACTTTTTAATGTGGGGTAGTTATTTGAAACTTATTACAAAAACGATGTGTTTCTCGGCAAAGATCAAACTAGATAATGACTGGTTAAACAATTTGTAGTTTGAAAATATGTAGGTGCTCGTTGTTGTCGTTGCAAATTAGAAAAGCACTAGAGCTTATAAGATATTTAAGAATTTATTATATTGTGATTTTTTTCGTTTTTAAAAATCAAGTTGCTACTACTAGCTATAGGATATAGGTTTACCAAATAATTATATTCCTATAAATTATTTTTCCAGAAATGCTTCATACTTAATATTATGTAATAGAGTACAGAAAAAAATAGCCAACAAAAATAAAAATTTTGAATCAATTTTTTTTAAGTTATCTAAAAGCTGAAATGAATCTTATTCTTCATTTTTACTTTCTGATTGAAACAATTAATTATTCACATACCTGCAATCTGCATGCATGCTTACAACTTTTTGTTTCAAAATGAGAAATTCCGAACGTTCTTGTAATTTGCATTTTATGACAATTAGGTAGAAATGGGTAGAAGCACCCTACTGTCAGATACTGATGATTGAAAGCTGTCAAAGCACGATCAACGAAAATCAAGGGAAAAAAGTAGGCAACTTTAAAACACACCCACCTTAACAAAAAATTAATTTCACACTGACCAAAATCAGTAGGCTATGGTCTTACATTAGTGTTAAATTTATTTTCTGTTAATATCTCTTATAGAAATACAGATTTAATCGACATGTTATACATTTTTGAAAAGCTTTTTTAAGGACTATCCAAGTAATGAAGAATCCGATATGGCTTCCATAAAAAAAAATATAGAGTTACTAAATAGCAAACAAATAAGTATCTAGGGTTGTTAGCATTAATAAATTTGTCTTAAAACAGTGTTTCAACAATGTAAAAGTTTGAAAGAGGTCAGAGGGAGCGTTACCGAGTATTGAGAAAAATTAAAAGCGGCAAATTTTAGTTTTTTCAAAATATCTTATAAATAACTTATAAGAATGAGAATAAATTTCAGCACTAAATTGTAAAACATTGCTCATTTAACCGTTGCTCTATCTCTCTTTTAACTGAGATACCATTGGTAAACTCCAGAGATTATTTAATGTCGATTAATCGTAAACTGACTGCAAAAAATGCTTGAGTAAAGAAATTGAGTAAAAAAATTATTTTAAAGTATACAGGATCTATCATTAATAACTCGTTTTTTTTTTAATGGAAAATTTAATATTTTTCTTGCTCCTTACTGGAGAACTCTGTATATTTGAAAATAATTCCAAATAATACTGCAAAGTACAAATCTACAACTTTTATCTGAAGAATTGCTTAAAATTTGAAATGGACTTTGCTACATCATTAGAGCACCTTTATATAATTAAATTTTTACCTTTTTAATACTTTTGCTGCTGAGATACTGGAAAATATTCCTGCTTCTGCTAGCTTCTTCATGCAGTCTGCAATATTCTTTACTTGAAATATAAACCTGAAGCAATTGCACACCTAATGGTAAATCAAAATTTAATGATGGTATTTCAGCTGGACATTTAATTCGATAAGGATCAGTTAAAACTATTCGTTTCGTTATGTCAGCACTAAGCTGAGTCGCCACCACTCTAAAAAACAAACAAGTATTATAAATACACTAAAATATTAATTAATACTTGTTGTGGTATAATAAAGTCCCTCCGAGAACATAATTGAGCTCTTGACAACTTTGTAAAATCTGAATAGCTTCCAAAAATACATTACTAGCGCTCTGCAAAAACCAAATTAGACTAACAAAAAGGCAAAATAAATGTCTTATACCTTTGGCAATTTCAACGAAGGACTATACGCGAAAATATTCCCTCCCAAAAATAAATATTTCAAGTACGTTTCAAACAAATGATAGAGTTTTGCTGATAATTTCGAACTTTCAGTGTAAGTTTTCGACATAACTTCAATGTTTTGATGGAAAAAACTTATAAGAGAAGACATTGTGTTTGCTCTGTGTTCCAACAACCAACCAGCTATATTCCGGTCAGTACCTACAGCCTTTAAGACAGTTAATCACAAACATATTGAAAATTAATAACTTACCATTAAGTAGCGTCCATATTCTTTCACGAAAAATTTCCCACTTTGAAGTGACACAATTTTCGGTGCTGTAAAAATATTCTTAATACAGTGTACAGTTCCCATCAATTGACCACACAAAGCTGTTTTTTGCTGATCGGAAACCCATGTTGGGTGGAAATATAAAATAGCACTGGCAGGGTCGTCTTCTTCTTTTTGGAGCATTTGGGTATCATACACCAAAATTATCATCATCTCCCTACGAATAATTAACAATAAACATAAAAATGAATAAAATTACGTACTTTGCCATTGTTGAGGAGTTTTAAAACACACAGAATAAATATATTGATGTTTACACTTGACTTAACCTCACTTTTTTATTCAAGAAATGAAAAACGACACAAAATGTTTATAAAATACACTATATAAACAAAAAACAAAGAGTTTGGCCACATTTTACTCAATTTTAATTATCTGTTGACTTTTTTGTTATTTTAAAGATTTTTCAGAATTTACGCCGCTGTTTATCTTGTCAAAATTGACATTTGACATGTGTCATTTTTGACATTGAATTTGGAGGGAAAATCATGAAAGTAAACATGTGAGATGATAAGGAACTTGTTATTAGTAAATTAATTAAACTTTGAAAATGGAAGAGCAAAGTAAGTAAATTGTTATCTTATTATCAAATATTTTATTTTTCGGTAAAATTTAGAGCTTCTGAAACGAAGACGCAAAGCCTTGAAGGATGGGAACGAAGAGCTTTTGGTGAGTGTGTGTACGGATCTTGCAAATTTATATTCAGATGAAGGAAGGTATGAGTCTGCTATTAAAGAATACAAAGTTGTTGCTAATATTTATAAGAAGCAAAACAAGATGTTGGAATATGCTACTGCTAATAGAGGAATAGGTGAAGCCTATTTAGGTCTGCACAATTTTACCGAAGCTTTAAAGTATCAGAAAATATATCTAGATATTGCAAAAGAATTGAAAAATAAATTAGAAGAACAAAGAGCTTTAGCAACAATAGGCCATACTTATTTATCAAGCTATTTAGAATTACCTGAATCAGATAAAAGCAAACTGGAATTGGCTAATAAATTCTTTAAGAAGAGTTTAGTAGTTTCTCAAAGTTTAATTGGGATTGCCAGCAAATTAGAAGTTGCAGATATGTCAGCACGTCTTTTTTCTAATCTAGGATTAGTGCAAGACTGCATGGGTAACTTCAATGCTGCTAAAGAACTGATAAACAAATCTATAAATTTGTGTAGGGCTCACGACTTGTATGAACAATTACAAAGAGGTTACTTGTCTTTAGCTTCTTTACTTGTCAAAACTGAAGATTATAAATCTGCATTGCAACAGTACAACTTAGCAGCAGAAGCAGCTAGTAAGTTTAGATTTTTTTTAAATTTTATATTGAAACTTTTGCTCAGAAAAACTCCGCAACAAGCCGTCCATATTGGCTGGAATTCTGCTTTCAAAATCGGAAATTTTATTGAAACTGGGTGATTTTCAAGGAGCTAAACATGCCCTTTTTAAGGCTTATAAACTAAAATTACCAGATATGGCAGAGCATAAAACTATTGAAAATAATCTAAGGATAGGTAAGAATCTTTCTTTTTTTTTCTAAAATTATCATGGAGTAGCGATCTTCTTGTCCAGTTTTATTCGCATATACTAAATGATTCATTAATAATAATAAACCGCATTGAAGTTAGTTTTTTCATTCTGACTGAGGACTTCCGACTCACCACTTTCTCGCTCTTCTACTAACAGCCGAAATCTACCCCTTTGTACACAGGCTGTCCCAACGATACAACAAACAAAATTTATTATAGTGACAGCAATGAAGATGGTAAAGAAACAACAAATGTGGGTTTTTTTGTTTTTCATTTGGTAAATAACAGAGGTTTTAGAGTGACTAATCTCAAAAACTTTTGCTCAGACATAGCGTTCATATCACAGTAAGAATTAAAAAATTATTCAAGTTTACAATAATAGCGTCCATTTTATCTTTTCCGATTTCTCTAGCAATGAACTTTGTTCTCATAAACATTTGTTTTTGAAAAATCAATTATAAAAAAAAATAATAACACATTCTGTTTAGTTGAAAAGTTTGTTGAAAGTTGAATAACTTGAAAAATTTAAATAGAACTATTTTGCATCTGAAAGATGATTGAATTCTTTTAAGACAGCCTGTATATGACTATAGAAAATTCCAGAAGCATTCATTCAAGTATTGGATTGTATCTTTTTCATTATTCAGTTCATGATTTTCAAGTTCTGGAATATTCTAACCAATTCCATATCATTGCAATTTCATCAGAATGAAGCAGTTTCTAATTTTCTCCCTTTTCTTAACGAAGCATTCGGTTCTTTGTTTACAACTTCTTAAACGTTTTTTCACTATTCTATGTCTCGTATTTCTTTTAATCTACGATTTTTTTTAAGTTTCTGATTTTATGCTATCCATTTTTCTCATTCCATCTTCAGTTTCTCTTCTTTTCTACCAATCTGTTTTTTTTTTATTATCTGATTTTTTTTCTGCTTCCATTTTATATTTACTTCTTGCCCTTTCTCGCTTTCTCATTTAATTTTTTCACTGATTTCATCTTTATCTCCTGTTTTGATTTGTTTTTCTCTTTCAGTCCTTCTTCCTGTTTCAATTCTTTCTATTCAATTCTACTTCTTTTCTTTGCTATTTTCTCTCTATGTCTGGATAATTTCTTATCCTTAACTAACTTATTCCTCTTGACGTTTTGTTACTTGATTTATTTCTTTTTCATGTCTTTATGCTGCTACTTTACCAAAAGCTCTTTGAAAAAAACTATACCAATATTTTCTTCTTTTTGTTATAACACTCTGTATGTGCGAGTATTAAGCAATTAAGCAATTTTTTTCGATCACAGCCATCACCTTGTATACAGGGTAATTCACATAAGCGATTATAAGAAGGTTACATGAACAATTCAGCTCACATTTTCTTGACGAATCAAATTCAGCCATTTTTTTAAAATTGACCAATCACGTTTGTATTAAGCGACAATTTCCACTAGTGGTATTTCCAACAGACATTTCAGCATTTTTTTGTTCATTAAATTGTCTAACCAAAACATAACTTGGGTGCGAAATTGAGGGAAATATTTTAATCTCAGATACTCGTTTTTCTTATGGTGACATATTTCCACTCATTACGTGAAAATTTAATTGTCGCCAAAACACATACTCGTACCAGTTCAATTTCTGGAAATGTCATACCCATTAGTTGTATTAATTATGAAAATACTAAAATAAAAATTTGAAATTTTGATCTTGAGTAGGGTGTAGTTTAGGAAATCTATTTTTTACGACTATTACAGAATGGCAGCTTTCTTGATCAAATTTTAGGAATGGAATCTTCAGATTCTGTAGTATTGAACTACCCTAGAGCGCGAATGTACTGAGGTAGCGTCATCTTGTAGTGTAACTTTTCGTTACAAAAATATATTCCGTGCCGAAATAAACTGCTCACTGTAAGTTTGAAATATAGGGAATTTATCGTTTTTAGGTTGGATTAACAATGAATGTGTACAGTGGGTTATATTATTATGAGTTGTCAAATTTTTTTTAACTAGCTTGGCGTTTTTTGACGTCTTTGTCTGACAACTGTCATCAACATTTGCACAACTTTACCTCAATTTCTTCAAAATGACGTGGTGTGAACCTTTCTCACTAGAATCAAAGGGAGCACCAACTTAGCAAACATTTCTTTCCCAAGTTTAATTATAATCAAATCAACTTTCGATTTGATAATTTGGCTATAAACTCAACAGTACTTTCATGATTATGTTCAAATTTAAATAATTTTTCAAGTTATAAAGAAACATTTTAAATTTGTGACATCTGTGATGATGATAGTGAACCGAATCCGTAAAGACATCCTCCTTACCGGCACAACTTTCCAATTGTAATTTTATTTTTTACGTTATAGTCGTAAAAAAAAGTAGTGTAATCAGTATTTTGATCTTGTGAACCCTCGCCTGTGGCTTGTGTGTCAAACTTCTACTGGGACAATCCTCATTCTCTAATCACTACAAAAACTTCTATTCTAGTATATCAGTTTGTATACCAATTTCTTATATGAATCACACTACTCTATGCTGGTGTTCGAATGAGTACAGGTAGCGCCATCTACAATTCGTTTGGAATAGCTATTCTCATCTGTGTGACAAAAGCTTCATTCCAAACATGTTTCAGAATATACCACTTTATAGAAGATAAATATTCTTTTATGTTTCAGCTGCTTTTATGTGCTGCACAGAAGACAAGCTCCTAATGACAGCAGATACAGCCTATAATGATCTTAAAAAATTGTACGAAAAAATGGGAGATGCAGCTTGCGAGTTAAAACTCTTCGATAAAGCTTTAGATTATTACAAAAAAATGTTAAATTATGCAGAAAAAGCTGAACTATCAAATTCTGAAATAGCATCTTGCTATTATAGTCTTGCAGAAACTTATAAAGATAATGGTCAATTTGATGAAGCTGTTGTTTATTTTGAAAAAGAATTAGAATTGTGTCGATGTCTTAAAGATAGCTTGAATACATTGAGTAAAATTGCTGATACTAAAGAAGCAGCCGATGGTGATATTGCCACAGTTAGAACAATCTACAAAAGAGCTATTGAACTTTGTCAAAATGAAAATAACACTCATGAAGAAGGAAGAATGTTAAAACGATTTATTCTTTATTTGAAAAGACAAAAGCAACATTCTGAAGCTTTCAAATTGGAAGAAAATTTATCAAAACTTGATTTTCATAGTTCAGATAGTGAAAGTGAAAGTTCAGAGTCTCAATGTCAGTCTGTGATTGGTGGAGATATTGATTTGGAAACTATAACCGACGTCTCTGGTGATAGCGACATTGAACAATCATCTGCAAAAACGCGTCGAAGGAATTTTAAAATTAAAAGAAATGAGAAAGGAGAGACACAATTACATACAGCTTGTATTAAAGGACAATTGAATGTTGTTCGACATTTATTAGAGCAAGGCCATCCTATTAATGTTAGGGACAATTGTGGATGGCTTCCGCTTCATGAAGCTTGCATCAATGGACATTTAGATGTCGTGGAAGTTCTTTTAGAAAAAGGAGCGGCTATTAATGATCGAGGCGGTCCTCATTGTGAAGGAATCACTCCTTTACATGATGCAGCATCTAATGGTCATTT
The DNA here is from genome assembly GCA_030157265.1 of Latheticus oryzae. Taxonomy (NCBI): domain Eukaryota; kingdom Metazoa; phylum Arthropoda; class Insecta; order Coleoptera; family Tenebrionidae; genus Latheticus; species Latheticus oryzae. Next base: position 16,779,124 of record CM058048.1, on the reverse strand, counting down.
ACCAATAGTCGAATTACTTCTAAATAAAGGCGCAAATGCAGTTGCTAAAACAGATGAAGGCAAAACAGTTCTTGATTTTCTAAAAATATGGCGTTCCAGTGAGCAATTGAATGAAGACAGTCAGAAATTGTATGAGAATTTAGTTGAGCAAATAAGTCAAGCTCTTGAAAAAGCAGGACATAGTGTCGAGAGTTTTGTTAAAATAACACCGACGAAAAGTATGAGAAGGTCTGCGCTTGTTGGTTTGGAAGATGATGAAGATGAAAGTCCGCAAAGAAGCCAACGGATTTGTAAAAATCCAACACCAGATAAAGATCTGAGAAGATCGAATTCTTTTGGTTTGGAGGATTATTCCAGAAGTCATACTAGTGATTATAAAGACGTAATGGAGAATTTAAGACGACGCAAAGAAATTTTAACAATTCGAGAATCTACAAAACAGTCGGCTTTATTATCATCTGAAGATGTAATTGATGATTGGCTGGAAGATGATTTGGAGAAGATGACAAAAAAACGCAAAACTAATTCGCCAGCTAAGTCACAATCAAACGAAGATGTTAATTTTGAAAACTTCATGATAATTGATAATGATTTGTCAACACCAAAAAAGAAAAGTCCTCTTAAATTTGTACGGAAGAAACAAACAAAATTAACAAATTTTGGTCATACTAGGAGTTTGGTTGAAGCGGATTCAACATCTTCACCAATAGCTAATAAACCAAGTCCGAAAAAATTTCCAAGAAGTAGTTCGTTTGAACTTCCAGTTCTAGAACCAACATTTCATGTCGATGTTCGAATTGATAAAAAATTATTCAGAGTGCCAGTATCACAATCGGAAGTTCGATCTAACACGATTAAATGGTTAGCAGATGAAGCTGCAGCTAGATATGCTAAAAAAGAATACATGGTGCCAACTTTAGAACTCGAAACTAAAAACGGAGCTTTATTAGCTGACGATGATCCTATTAGTCTTTTATTTTCAGTTGGTGCAAATCAAGCTGAAGAAGTTGAAGGTAGAATTATCAAATGGAACGTACCATCTCTTAGTGAAAGATATAAAGAAGCATGTCAGGATATGTCTGTAGAAACTAATGATAAAATCGATCGGATTCTTCAAGAATTTTCAGTGATTTTAGATTTATCGAATTGTGGTTTTAAAGGAGCGCAATTAGCTCCATTATGTAAAGTCTTAAATCGACAGATTAATTTAATCGAATTGGATTTATCTGGGAATTTCCTTACAAATGAGTGTTTTCAATTTCTGGCGAATAGTCTTCCAACTTTGGAAAATTTGTATAAGCTGAGTCTCAGTTGCACGTGTTTAAAATCCGAGCATTTGCAAATTTTGATTAATTTGTCAAATGATGGCATTTGCAAAGTGACTGATTTGGATTTAAGTGATAATTTATTAGGAGATGAAAGTTTGGAAAACTTAGCTTTAATATCACGAAAATTCCAATTGAAGAAATTCAATCTATCGGGGAATAAATTCACGAAAGATGTGTTTCAAACTTTGGCCAATAAAAATATTACTTTGAATTTAGAACAAGTGGAGGAGTTTGATATAAGTGATAATAGTTTAGGTAATGCAGCTTTGATAAGAATTTTGTCGTGGTTAAATTGCCACAATTTGGAAAGTATTAATGTATCTAGAAATGGAATAAATGCTGGATTTGTGAAGGAAATGATGAATATATGGAGTGAAGGTGAAAAATTGAAGATTTGTAAATTATCAAGATGTTGCGTTACGGATTCGGATATATTCGATCTTTTAAGGTTGGTTCAGTTGTTTTCTTTTGCGTTAACTCGAATTATTCACTAAAAATTGGTAGCCCAGGACGTCCGTTAGAAATACTTCAAGTCGTTATAAATAACATTGACGCTTCAATACATAAGGGATAAAGTTATATAGCAAAAATCTATCAAACTTGAAGTTGACATTTCTGTCACATTAGAGAGCATTTTTTTCAGAGCGGCATAATTGCAAATACATAAGCACAGCTTACTTTGAGTAGTTATTTACAGAGTGTCCCAAGACGATGGGCGTCTATCCATAATTAAAAAAAATAGTGATAGCATATAATTGAAAATTTATTATTATATTTTTTCACATTTTTAATATCTACGAAGATTTTTAGGTCACTTTTATACCAAAAGTTTTTTCTAAAGTCAACCATTTAAAAAATATCTGCTATTTTATTTAAAAAATGGCGGATGCAGTGTTGAAGGTGATCACTAATTATGACGAAACGATTATCAATTTCATAATGCTTCTTTGGCATTTTATAACGCATGTCCTGAGATAGTAAATCTAGCTAAAAAATTAAACCGATCTTTTACAGGGTTGTAAAAAAATACATTCAAATACTGACTGAAAATGTTGTCAGAACCCCCCATTTATGTTTTGATATTCAACTTTAGCTTCAAAAATAAAGACATTTTTGTATAAGATTTTGTATACCAAAACCTCATGGTTTTTTATTTATTTAGGAAAAACAGTTATGCCAGTTTTATTTGGAATGGTTTCACAGCCCTGGTAGTTTCAAAGAGTTGTCAAAAATGCCATAGCACGTTGATTATTGTATTAAAAATTATTTAAATTTGTTTTTCATGTCTTGAGAGAGTAACAGTTTTGTCTACTATGACGTTTCACTATGTAGAAAAAAGTTTTTCTCAAATAAAAAACGATTAGGTTTGAATATACAGGGTGTCCCAGCAAATAGGCAAAGTCCATTATTGGCTTTTAAATGTCAAAATGTTGAAAAAATGTATTAACAAACTAAAATTATTTTCAAATATACAGAGTGTTTCATAGACGAGTTATGACACAAACTCATGTTTTTTTAAATGGAACACCGTATATTTTTTGCGTTTTCAAACGTGGCTTTTAAGAATTTTGAACACAACTTTTATTAGACAGTTCTTTGTAATTTTTAAAATATCAAATTTTTCCGGTAAAAACACACTTTTTGAGAAATTCTCACACATAAAGCAAAAAAAATCAGAAAAATAGAATTTATACTAACTAAAAATAGAAAGTTTAAATTTTATGATCATAAGATTGGTAAAGGAAAGTTCCTCAACGGAAGAGGTTTGTTAAAAGTTGAATAACTTTAAAAATTTGAATGGAACACCCTATATTCAGTTGCAGCATCTGAAAGATCTTTGAATTTTGTTTCTAAAAATATCAACTTTTATGTATCTATGACGAATAATACAAAAAATATTCAACTTCGAATGTTTGAAAAGAATCTCAATCATTATTCTAGTGCATTTACTATGGTTACAATTGTAGCAACAATACACCTTTGGATTTATTTTCAATTTTTTGCTTAAAAATTTTGAAATTGGACTCAATTATCCATAATTCGTTACAGCACAGTTGCAATAATGGTCTTAGGCAACACATGACAACACCAATACAACAAACTACTAAAGTTTATTAATCAAACCATAACTCATAGAAAAAAAAAAATTCTTGAATAAGTTGCCATTCTGTTCCACACAAGCATTTGAACTCCGAATTGTCGATCTTTTAACTCTAAGAAGCATATCTGTTCCGATATTTTGGAATGTATTTATTTTGTGATTCGTTCTTTCATATGCTTTCTTGTGGATGAAGCCTTTTAATCTACAAGATTGTTAACGTACCCCCCCAAGCTCACTGGGTGAGCCCAGAAAATTTTGGAGTCTTTGGTAATGGACCTCTACAACCTAATCATGTTAGTATTTTGTTGTTCTGGTGAATCATGTGCTGACTAAGACCATTGGAACCTTGCTGAAAAGAAATATGGAGTATTGTTGCTACAATTGTCACCATAGTAATTACATTAAAATATTGATTGAGATTCTTTTCAAACATTCGAAGTTGAATTTTTTTTGTATTATTGGTCACAGATACTTGAAAGTTGATATTTTTAGAAAGAAAATTCAAAGAGCTTTCAGATGCTGCAACAAAATAAAGGGTGTTCCATTTAAATTTTTAAAGTTATTCTACTTTTAACAAACGTCTTCCGTTGATGAACTGTCCTTCACCAATGCGTTCAAAAAATCTTATGATCATAAAATTTAAACTTTCTACTTATAGTTAGTATAAATTCTATTTTGCTAATTTTTTTGGTTTTTGTGTGAGAATTTTTCAATAAGTGTGTTTTTACCGGAAAAATTTTATTATTTCAAAAACTACAAAAAACCGTCTAATAAAAGTTGTGTTCAAAATTCTTAAAATATAAAGTCACGTTTGAAAACGTAAAACAATATAAGATGTTCCATTTTAAAAAACATAAGTTTGTGTCAGAACTCATTTATGAAACACCCTGTATATTTGAAAATAATTTTAGTTTATGCAGAGACCTAGTATCTACAAATATTGTTAATACATTTTTTCAATATTTTGACATTTAAAAGTCAATAATGGACTTTGCCTAATCGCTGGGACACCCTGTAGAAAATCTTACACAAAATTGCCTTCATTTTTAAAGCAAAATACGAATATGATAAATTAAATAGGAGTTTCTATTTGAAAATTTCGAGTTTTGATGACATTTTTATGTCAGTTTTCAAATATGTTTTTTGAACATTCTGTAGAAGGGTTAATTTTTTGGTGAGATTTATTTTAAAATAAAGAGCCGTTAGCCGTAATTACTGATTACCTCTAACTTTGCTCTGCTATCTTGTCATTTTTCAATTAAAGTTGCAGATATCTTCAAAATGGGTGAATTTAGATAAAAACTTGTTTTAAAAGTGATCTAAAATACGTCACAGAATTCAAAAACGTAGAAAAATATAGGATGTTCCATTTAAAATAAGAAAGTTGAGGTCTACTTCCTGTAGAACAGGAAGTGTCAAATTCTTGCAAATATTTTAGTCAAATAGAGTTAATTAGTAATATGCCATCAGTATTTTTTGAGTTATGGATAGACGCCCACCTGTATATGTTTTAAAGTTATAATACAAACAGAAGTCACCCTGTATATGTGTTTGAAAGATAGAATACCATCTTACCTTTTTTCAAAGACAAGGTGTCCCAACGATGTAAAAAAAGTCCATTTTGTGCCTTAAGATAAATTTAATTCGAATAAATTTCTAAATAAAAGTTGTAGATGTCAATTTTCTGCACCGTATAAAAATGTTTTTAAATATACAGAGTTGTCCACTAACAATCTAGAATACGAACGTATATTTTTTTAAATACAACACTATGATTTTTTGTTTTTGATACTGATAAATTTAAACTCAACTTTTATTAATATTTTTTTTTTAGTTTTTGAGAAAATTTGGCAAAAACACTTTTTAAATCGACATGAGAATTTAGAGATATAAAATTAACATTGGTTCAAAGAGAGAGGATTAAATTTTTTTGGGTTATTATAATCGAAAAGTCATTGAAATGAATAACTTCAATAATTTAAATAAAACACCCTATTTTTGGCTTCTGCATCTGGAAGATTATTGTTTTTTTTTTTTTTTCAAAAAACATCAGTTTTAATTTTTTTAAATTGATAACTGAAAAGATATCAAACCCTAAACGTTGTGAATAACCAACTTTTGGAACAGTACCTTAGTATAGTCTTCCAAAAAAAAATACATTCTATTACTTAGCTGTTGTAAAACAAGTTAAATTTTTACAATGAGCATTTGAGATCATAAATTTTTCACTTAAGACGGTCCTGGTAAAAACAATGGTTTGTATACAAACGTCTGTTGGTTTATCTGAATTAGAGGATTTCTTGAGATTTGGGATTCATTATTAGTAAACTAGCAATTTTCAAAGTCAAAAACATTATGTGTGAACTAAAACGTATTTTCTTTTGGACTACTATAATAACTAGTAGTATCAGAATCATAAAAAAGCATAGGAACCTTTTCGATGGGGAGGCAGTTCTGGACCACCTGTAAATTGTGGATAGTTGAAAATTGATTCAATCTTTCGAATAGAAAAACCAAGAATTGGGTGTTCCATTAAAATTTTTTAAATTATTCAACTGTTAATTTTCGATTATTATGAGTTTAAGAAACGTCATAATGTCAATATTTCAACTTTCTTCTTTCACATATTATCAATTTTGTTTTTCCAATTTTTTTATTTTTTGTGTAATCGATTTTCGAAAAGTCTGTGTTTTTGTGAAAGAAGTCGAACTCTGTTTAAATTTATCAGAATGAAAAACTTCATCTGAAAATGCAAAAAAATAAAGTTTTTTTATTAAAAAAAATACTACTTTGTATTGTAATTTATTAGTGGGCAACTCTGTATATATAATAAAATTTTTAGATGACGCAGAAGATTGAAGATTCATCGGAAGGTATAAAATTGGCTTCTTCCATCCTTAGGCCTGTAGTTGGCTGTAATCTCGATGAAATGTATTTTTTTTTTTGAGTACAGATGTATCATATGATAAACAGAAAAATAGATTGCGTCTTTTAATAAACTATGATCTTTCAGGATTGCCCCTTCATTACAAACTCTCGACGCTTCATATAACAACGACCTAACAAGTATTTCTTTAAGAAAGCTTCTCCAAACCGACATCCAAAACTTGATTCTCTACGGCTGCAAGAACATCCTCCAGTATTTCACAGAATTTTCCAGATATGTAGATACATCCTCACCTGTACAGCAACGATCTCTTAAAATAAGTCTACCTGAAAACTGTTTTCTTGAAACACAATATTTAATAAATATGTGGAAGGAGCTTTATGGAAGCAAAACAATAGTAGAACAAACTTCACATTTATTAAGTATATCATCTGAATAAAATAGCTGTTTATATTTTTATAAAATAAATTTATTTAATTTTTTACACTGTAACCATAATTTAGTATAACATTTTTCTTACAACAAGAACAACATTTCAGTCATTATTTTTGCGTACCTGATTATACAGGTTAGACATTTCATGAGGAAATTAATTGGCGAATTTTACATTTTTTTTACATATTTGGTCGGTTTTGAGTGGCATTAAAGTTAAGAGATTATAGGCTTATTACTTCAATGCCAACTCTGTGATGATCAACAAGAAAAGGAATCGTGTTCTATCCTGTTTCTGATGATCTCTTTGTATTATATGACAACAAAAAAGTTTGATATTGACTTCATAAACGGACATTCATTGACGTTAAAAAGTGAAAACTGTAGAATTAGAAAGCAATGAATATAGGAACACAATTAAAAAGGTGTAGAAATTGTTCGTTTTATGTGTTATAAACAATTATTGATAATGCAGGTGTCCAAAAAAAGTGAATCTTATTTACTATCATGTTTTAAAAAATAAGTCTAGTTCAATTTTAACATCTTTTGGACTCCCTGTATAAATATACAGAAAAACAGTTACAATTGCAGTACAGACTTTTAATTTTTGGGATTCAATAAACAACTGTCAGATGTCCCGAAAGTTTAGGATCACAGCTCAGTCGCAGCTTTCTATGACCAAACAGAAACGTTCAAACTGAAAACAAAGGTCAACTTTGTTTCTTCAAATAGCACTCTGTGGTATTTTCTAATTATTCAAGAAACCTGAAGTTTTTTGCTTTTGGAAACATTTTTTTTTTCTTATTTAATTATTAACTTTTTACAAAAATCAGTATAAAAATTTTTTGATCCAAAAAATCAAGTTCACAGACTACATTTAATTAGATACATTTTCTAAACCAACAATTACGCTACCATAGTTGCCATCACTGAAAGTTCAAAAAAATGACATTATCTTAGTTACGTCAATAGGTACTTAGAGTATAGGTTAACTTGATTTCCCAAAACAATCATCTTGAATATTGATGTTTGCAAAAATTTACTATTCAAATCAAATATTATTCAAGTGGTCATACTTGAAGTAATTATTTTTCCGAATAAATGAAAAAAAAACACGCAGTTCCATTTGAAAAAACAAAATTGACGGTTATTAACATTAGATTAACAAAGACAAAAAAATTCAGAATATCCAGTTCATAGTCCTTCAGCAACCTTATCATCTAATATATCATTTGTTGAAATCTGATTGTTAAAAACGGAGTTACCGCTTGCGACGTTTTTTACCGAACAACTTGTTTATGTATTACTAACGAAATGGTGGATTGAGATGAAAATTGGTACACAGCCATTTCGGGGTAAACTCAATTATACAGTGTCACCATTAAATTCGGTTCCGTATGGGAATTCTTTTTATTATAAGGTTTAGTTTTAACTAAACAACAAATTTTAGTTTGATATAGAGGTCAGTTTTTGCTTAAAATCAGATGAAAAATGACAATAACAAACATGAAACATTTCTTGCAGTGAACTGTCATTTCTAGGCTGAATTTGAAAGAAATTTATTTGAAAAAGTAGTTTCTTATGCAATTATATGTACGTGTGCAAAATTTGAAAAACCTAGCGTGACATTTGAAAAACAATTTTCGTGGTTGAAAACTTGTTCAAGAAAAGAACAATTTAAATCAACCAATTAGAACATTTCAGACCTTTCAGGTCTATTCTCCAGATTCATGCTGCTAAGTTACCAGTTTTTTAAATCCATTGTCTCTAAAAATATTAAAACAAGTAAATGTCAGACTTAAATTTAAAAGACGCTTTGGTACCTTCTGGCAGAGCCATTCCTGATTCCAAAATTTTCAAAAGAAAGGAGTTTTTTTAGGTTTAAAGATTTTTGTCTCAAACTAAAATTTGATATATTTCTTCATCGGTAGAATTATAAATATCCATCTGGAGTGGAGCTCCTCTACTCTTATCAGGATTTTCAACTGGGTCGTGAATATTTGCCCACCTGTATAGAAATTAACTAACAAACAGAAATTTTCCCAAACACAAAAAGCTCTGAAAGCTCAACTCTCATAATTTGAAAAGCTCATTCATTTCATAAATAAATTTTTCATTATGTCTTCAAACAATTTAGATACATCAGATTTCTTGTAGCTAGCTGGGCTATAATGAGATCCAACCGCTATTAAAAAACGTTTATATGTCAAAGAAATGCATGTACAGTTGTCATTTTATAAAAAGATCATGAATCAAAATGAAGAGTTTTCTATTTGATGTCTGCTGGTTCAAAACCCGAAACGCACTTTCGATATAGATTTGAGCCAGAATTATATTGATCTGCGTTTGTGCAACCGGTCCTTAATTTTTAGTATTCTTTCCATGGACATCATCTTGAGACCATTGGACCATACCATCAAATTATTTGATTCTTTCATAAGCAGTGAATAGATCGCTTGAATGTAGTTTTTCCGGCTCAACAGTTGACATTTTAGGCATTTTTGTTAAATAATTATTTTTTTACAAATTCACAGTTTACTCAACCAATATAAATTCATTTATTTTTGAAATATTCAACGTTTTAAGCCTTTTCCATAATAAATATTCTTTTCTAGATTTAATAAGTTGAAAAAATTAAATCTCGTCATAAAAAAAATTGATATGCAAATTTGTAATGATTTTTAACATTCTTTCAAAAAGGTTTAGATGTATAATATTTTTCAGTATTAAGAGTATGTACATTCATGAAAAAACTGTTAAAACAGGCTTTGATCCAACATTATCCTAGTTTTAAGACCATATCTGAAAATAAATTTTTGTGATTGGTACATATCCAGAAACGGTCTGAAAACTGAGACCTATTCAAATTCGTGTCGTTTCTGACAGTCTCCTTATAATCTTGCATTAATTTGATGTTGGAAAATGTCTCGCATTTAGATATTATTTAAAGAACGTTAAAATTATGATAACTTTGCACCGCTCATGTCAATTTTTTTTGTGACTAAAATCGAAATTTTGAAAAAATTAAAGTAAAGTAAAGTAAAAGAAAAGTATTTATTATTGAAGTTGCTTGTAACAATGGATATTTCAAAAATAAACCAATTTATACCAGTTTATTAAATTTTGATACTGTTAGAAAAGAATTATTTGTCTAAAATGTCAACTTCACGCTAAGTTTTTCAAATTTTGCACACGTGCATAAAATTATATTACAAACAACTTTTTCAAATAAAATTTTCCGAAATTCCGTCTAGAAATGCCATTTTCAGTCAATCACTGCAAGAAATGTTAAATTTGCTGACAAGCAAACACAGCTCAATCACGTTTGTTGTTGTCATTTCCCATCTAATTTGAAGCAAAAACTGGTGACACTGTATATTATAAACATTACTTTAAGATTTATAGGGCGCTCTCAGCAGATTTCTTCTGTATGTCTTCTTTTATATTTTATCACAGTAAGAGAATCAATTTTTGTATAAAAAAGGTATACTTGTTCTGTTTCAATAGAATGAATATTCTTCGTAAAAATTACTGGAATCTGCTATAGTGGGGATACATTCCAAAACATGAAATTCCATTGTGATAGAGACATTATAAAAACTAATTGACTGGGAAAAAAAATTCAAAACAGGCACTATAAAATTTCTACTGCGTTTATTGTGATTAGACCCACAACCGAAAACTTACTGAAAAAAAAAAGCCAAAAATCCCAATGTTACTTTTTTTTTAATTAATTTGAGCAAAAATTAAACAATTATAATTTGAATGAGCATCCAGAGAAAAACTGCAATGCCTTAATGCGTATACCTTTTCTGTGCAAAAATAATGACTAAGAAAAATCTGCCAATAAAAAGGTTATTATAAAAAACAAAAGGCAACGCCCTCTACCACACAGTAATATACTGGTATCCCACCACAGCGTAATTCTTCCATGGCGTAATAACCGTTGGGAATATAAAAATTTGTTCTGAACAAAAGTTGTATGATTCTTTCTTGGGGTTTAAAATATTTTTAAAGATGGCGCACTTCCAGATATACCGGAAATTGACACCAACTTCGTTATTTTAAATGCAACACCTTATATATTTTTACATTTTTCGATTTCTTGTTTAATTTAAGCATCACTTTATGTACCATATGTGACACTTTGAGTGAACCATTTTCAAGAAAATCTAGATTTAAAGAAAAAACATGGCAGTGCAGAGATCGCCATTATTCTAAATATCTCGAACACCATAACATTTACAGAGATGCGGTTTCAGATTTTTATTTTAAATACAACATTCTATCTTTTAGACCTAATCATCTTATCAAATTTGGAAAACTCTATTTTTATGGGAGTCTTGAACATGAAGAACTTCTAACCCAGATAACTCAATTTTCTTAGGTGAAGCTATATTTTTTGTGGTACCATCTCATAGTACTTAAAATTATGTTACGATTGATGTGAGGTTGTACCCACTTACTAACAGTTTTTGAAAAAAAAAAAAAGTTTTTTGAAATTTGTAAAAAACTACATTATCACATTAGCCTTGGTGACTACTAATTATTGTTATTTATCAAGATTGCACCAAAAGAAAAGTATAATTGAAGCTTAAATTCTATTTTTTATAAGATAACATCAAGACAAATCAAAACTATGCTCAATAAATTGAGAAACCTAAAGATTCGAGTTTTTCCATCTCTGGGAATTAACTTCCAACCAGTGACATCCGCTGTGATTGCACACTGTGAATGATAATGTTATGCAAAAATCTGTTTATTGATAATTTTGGGGTATTGAATGTTTTACTGATATTTACACGTCAAGATTTGTGTTTTTCAAACTGGATCTACCTCAAAACAGTATTTTCTTCTATTATCACAAATCCATTTCAGTTTTTATTGAAAAATGGTGAATAGTAAGCTGATTTTAATATTATTCTTCTTACAGAGAGAAGAGAAAAAATTTATCATATTTACTAATTATCTAGTCTAGTACTTTTTTTAAATATGTTTATATCAATAATAACAATCAAGGCTCACCTGATGATGCAGGTTTTCGCAATTTTGGCAATAAGTGGGTACAACCTGACATCAATCGAAAGGTAATTTTAAGTTTTATTCGGTTGCACATTAAAAAGTATAGCGTTCCATTAAAAAAAAAATCAAATTATTCAGGTTTGAACTTCCTCATGTTTAATGGCTCCCATCAAAAGATTGTTTATCAAATTTGATAAGTGATCAGGTCCAAGAGATAGACTGTTATGTTTAAAATAAAGATCTAAAACCGCACCTCTCTAATTGCTTTTGTGTTCGAGATATTTAGAATAATGTCGATCTTTGCACAGCTATATTTTTTCTTCAAATCTTGAATTTCTTGAAAATGGTTCACTCAAAGTGTCACATATGGTACATACAGTGATGCTTAAATTAAACAAGAAATCCAAAAATGTAAAAATATATAGGGTGTTGCATTTAAAATAACGAAGTTGGTGTCAATTTCCGGTATAACCGGAAGTGCGCCATCTTTGAAAATATTTTTAAAACAACCCCAAGAAAGATTCAAACAACTTTTGTTCAGAACAAATTTTCATATTCCCAACGGTTATTATGTTATGTTATTATTACTAAATTTCACCTCAATCCCCCATTTGGTTATCAAAATTTACTCTTAGTGTTAGATATTTGATTTTTTAGTTCAAAAAGGTATAGTAACTTCTCAAGGATGCATTTTGGTACTAAGGTGTATTCAGTTTGAACGTCTTATTTGAATCGCAGAAAGCTGTGTCCCTATACTTTCGGGATAATCTGTATAATTATAACTGTGAACAACATTGAAGTAAGAGACGTAGCAGCTAATAATCACCACAGTGGATTAAAATTTGGGTCTCATAACAACTCAAGCAAATATAACTCAAAAAACCAATAATTTTCTAAAACATAAAATTCTTAAATTAATTGAAAAAATCACGTTTTTATACTTCAATGGTGAGTTAGATTTTTGCTTGGAAAGCTTTATCAGTGACTCAACTGTCTAAAAAATATAAGAACTAAATTTAGGAGAAATTTCCATTCTAAAGTATAGTTAAATTGATTTTACTTGATTTCAGTGAGCCAATCCTGAGCTCATTGTTTTCAGAACATCCTGTATAAGCAAAACTTGAACATAGACTGATATTGAATTTCGAAATACGAGAAACGCCAGAGAGATTTGTTTTCGCATGCGAAATAGATACATATACGAAATTACCACAGTAACTGTAACCTGTAACTAAATCAGGAGGTATCTAAGGTTTCGTCTATGAAAACAATCATGCGCATTTCAAAAATCGGGTCCCTTTGATGCAGAGAATTAGTATCTACAAATTTTGTTAATAAAATTTTTCAATATTTTTACATCTAAAAGCTAATAATGGACTTTGCCTACTCGCTGGGACACTCTGTATATTGGAGGTCAAAAGTAATGCAACACCTTTAGATATGGCTTCATATGTTTGAATTATCTCAGGAAAAAAAAAGTGATAAAGTTTTTACAGCTTTATCTCGATTTTCATTTTTTTCTGACCATCTGATATCTCTCTTGTGTTCGAGTTCGTCTACACGGTCAGTGCTAAATGACTTTCAAAAAAGTCGCATTGTTAGAATGAAATAGGCTGGTCTCAGTATAAGAGAAATAGTCCGAAAAATGGAAGTGATGCGAGTGTGGCGAAGGTGGTCCGAAGAAGATGAATTCCAGCAAAGGAAGGGCTCTGCTCGGCACAGGATTATGCAGGGTGGTAAAAAACAGTATCTATGGAATCGTCACGACAATCTGCGGCAAGTTCGGGATGCATTTGTTGCATCAACAAACCGTGTAGTTTCTCGACAAACCGTTTATCGAAGGATTCTTACCAAGCCAGGTTGAACTGGGACGTAGAATGGAACTTCATCTTCTTTAATGATGAATCCAGATTCTGCATAGGATCCCACGATGGACAAAGACGAGTTAGACGGTTTCGCGGCGAGAGGCAAAATGAATAATTTGGCTTAAAGCGCAACACAGCCACATCGCTGAACTTCTACGACATGTTGCTCTACCTTACATTGACACTGTTCAAGATGCCATATTCCAACAAGATAACACCAGGCCTCATGCAGCTTGTCTAATCATGGACTTTTTACAAAATGCTAGCGTAGAGCTTTTGGATTGGCCCGTAAGATCTTCATAGAACATGTAAGGCAGAACTTTTCACCAATTGCCACAGCCACCAAACAGTTTGGACGGATTGCAAATAAGCGTACAAAAGCCCTGGGACCGCTTACCACAAGCGGACGAAGACCACTTAATTCGATCTATGCCTCGCTGAGTTAGAGAGTGGAGCAACGCGTTATTAAATTTTTGTTAGTTTTTCTTGATCAATTTAAACCAAAACTCAATCGTTTGTTAAGACCAACAAGCTAAACACAGATTTTTCCTTCTTGGTATTGCATTATTTTTGGCCTCCAGTGTATAATCTAAGTGACGGGGCGTTAGCGGAGTGTCACCTCACAGCGTCTGACAGAGTTTAAATCGCTAATATTCAAAGCTTTATCGTATCATCAATGCCGAAACAAATAAACAATTTTGTTTGCCATATAAAAAAAATATTGTGAAAGTTTGCACTTTCAATCATCTAAGATTTTCGTGTTTCTAAAAATATTTTCAAATTGTGCTAGAACTTATTTGCTACCAGAAAAATAAAAAGTACATCACGATAAAGAATATGATCTTTTTTGTGAGAGGAGAATTGAAGAAAAAGTTCAAGGTGCCAGTGAAACTGTTCTACTTACAGTCACCCAATTTGAAAATGTCACATTCATAAACGAACCCTTATCGTGCAGACCTGCTACTTTAACTGCAATAAGCCTTGTCATAAACTAGAGAGAATATAGGAGAAAAAACCCAGCATAACTTACACTCAATTTCTTAAATTAGGGTCTTTTTTAACGTAACTGACGTTTATACTGGAACTGTCATTAATTAAATAATAGTGCCACTATTAACTATTAACTTTATTTAAATTAATGGAGACTTTATTTTAATTTTGAAATCGGACCTGAATGATTTTCTCCTTAAAATAATCCTTTAATATTGAAAACTCATTTAAGCCACTTCCCTGTTGTGAGATTTTTGTGCTCAATTGTTCAAATTTTTATTATTAATTGCTTCTAATTTATACCTTTGTTTCTTAAATATTTTCAAGAAATACCAGTTACCAAAATAAAAGACAGCAATGGACTTTACTATAGGTAGAGTTTGCTGGAAATACCTATGTAATTAAAAAACAATTAATTTTTAATTTTTGGATTGTGACTGTGCAATTTTTGCGAATAACCCAAAGTTTTCTTCAAAATTAGAATATTCAAATAAAAGATATCAATGAACTGTAAAGCCATTCGGAAATTGGATTTTGGCTATTATCCAATTAAGGTTTCCTGTAAAATAATTCAGAACCTTTTAACACTACAGGGGTTAACCTGGGACGAAAAACCCAATGAAGGATTTTCTCAAAACCGATAAGCATTTCTCAATTTTCTTAGAAATGCCTTTACCCCACTTGTTACAGAAGATTTAATATTTTCGTCCAAAGGCTAAATTCATCACTTGTTGAAAATGTTTTATTACGATCATTTCTTCTGTGTTAGTTTTTGTTATTCCTTTTGTGTAATTTACATTAAAAATGCCAGGACGTTTGCAACAACGTGAATCCTCTCTGGATGTGCAGGGAAAAATTGTTGGTATGACTTCTGCAAGATTGTCTACCAGAGAAATTGCTGATCGAGTAGGCTTATCGGTAAGTAAAACTTTAATTGTATACTAAAATGTTAACATCTGAAAAAAGTTGTATAGAATTCCTATAAAACTTAGATAATTAAGTGATTTTGTTGTTGTTGTTTTATTTTCTATAATGGGCTCTTAAAAAGGAAAAAGTAAAAAAAATCATCAATTATTAGATTCGACAAGTTCAGCGGTGGATTGTAACGAGTAACCAAACTGGTGAACATTCGTTAAAAACGATTCATCCTGGAAGACGTAGGGCCACTACAAGAAGCCATAGTTCAACTTCTGAACGAAAATTCTTTCATTTTGGCAGTAAAAGTTCGGGAGACATTAGGCTTAAAAGTAAGCGAAGAAATTGTTCGCAATAGACTAAAAGAAGGTCATCTGAAATGCCGACGACCAGCAAAGAAAGTGCTAACACTGGAGTTAGCAGAAGAGCGACTCAATTTCTGTCGGCGAAATCTGGATCGCGACTGGACAAATGTAATTTTTACAGATGAAAAAACGCTTTTTTACGATGAAGATACGATCCAGAACATGTCGTTCCAAATCGTCGAAGTGGGCGCATATCCGCGGGATTTTGGGGTTGGATGTCGAATGCGGGCCTGGGAAAATTGATTACTCCATCAAATTTTAATTCCTTAAGATACACGAGAGTACTCGAGGAAGTTATGCTACCATTGGTAACAGCCTTATATCCCCCCAACGAGTAGAATGAACCAATTGTTTTTGTCCAAGATTACTGCCCTCTGCATAGAGTAAGAATTGTAGACGAATGGTTCAACGACCATCTTGAGGTACCTGTATAATTAAAAGTAAATTTAATAAATTCACATCTTTTAGTGAATATGAAGAATAAATTGTGACAATCTAATTTATCGCTGATTATCATAAAGTGCTTGTTTTAGCATGAAACGTAATATTTTAATATAATTATTATAATAACAATATTGCTGGACAACACAAGAAAACAAACGGCATGGTGAAGTGAAGAAATAAAGAACCAAGTTAAAGCGAAAAAGGATAAGTGGAAAATTCATCTAAGAACAAAAACCGAAGAAAGTTATAAAATCTACAAAGACCAGCGAAACAAAGTTAAAGAACTAGTCAAAGAAGCTAAGAAAATGGCATGGGAAGACTTTGGCTTAAAAATGGAACAAGATAGTAAAAGCAACCAGAAATTATTCTATAAAGTAATAAAAAGTATAAGAAAAGGGCCACAAGAAGTACCAAAACAAATAAAGAACAAAAATGGAAAGATATTAACAGAAGGAAAAGAAATAATGGAAAGATGGAAAGAATATTTTGAGACATTACTATCTCAAACAGACCAGCCATTAAACACGACAGAGGAACACTTTTTATATGAGACAGATAATGACGAGAATAAAGAACAAATATGGATAGTCGATAAAATAAGCTTAGAAGAACTAAATGGAGCAAATAAAAAACTAAAAAATGGCAAGGCAGCTGGGCACGATAGAATCACGGCAGAAATGATCAAAAAACTGGGAGAATTGGGTAAAAATTTATTGCTGGAAGTGATCAATAGAGCTTGGGAGGAGAGGAAAATACCTGAAGATTGGGAGGTAGGAGTAATTATACCAATATTTAAAAAAAGGGACAAAAGAGATTGCGGAAACTACAGGGAGATAACGTTGCTTAGCATAGCCGCTAAATTATACGAAAGGATAATGGAACAAAGACTACGGAGGTTCATCGACCCACATCTAGAAGAAGAACAGTCTGGTTGCAGACAGGGAAGAAGCATACAGGACCATATATTTTCGATAAAACTTATTATTGACAACGTGAAAAGACAGAACAAAGAAGTATACTTGGCTTTCTTAGACCTGGAAAAAGCTTTCGACAGAGTACCAAGAGACAAATTATGGAAAATATTATCCCAAAGAAACGTAGAAAAACAACTGATAGAAGCAATAGGAAGTCTGTACAATAACAGTAGAAACTATGTAAAAACGAATAACCAACAGTCAGAAGAATTCCTAACAACATATGGACTTCGTCAAGGAGGAGTATTGAGCCCACTATAATTCAACGTCGTGATGGACGACATCATAAAAAAGACCAAGGAAAAAACGACAAAAATGTATGTGGGACACAACAAGCTACAGCCGGTACGAGTTTCAGTGTGCGCTTTTGCAGACGATGTGGCAATTTTTGCGAAAAGCGAAAAAGATCTCCAAGAAAACTTAAAAAGATGGAAGGTGGAACTGGAAAAGTGGAACATGAAAATAAACGCTAAGAAAACAAAGGTTCTAGTAGCAGGAAAAAACCAGAAACGTTGCGAGGTAAAGATAGACAACACCAACATCGATCAAGTCCAAACTTTCAAATATCTAGGGGTTAAAATCAATAACAACGGTGAAGAAGAGGAAGAAATTACTGATAGGATCCAAGCCGCAAATCGTCTGTACCACCTGTTGAAGACGCCGCTTATCGGAAAAAAAGAATTAAGCCAAAAAACAAAAATGGCCGTTTTCAAAACAATATTTGTACCATCTCTAATATTCGGAAGTGAAAGCTGGATCTTATCAAGAAGACTGAAGAGCCAATTGCAGGCTACTGAAATGAAGTTCCTACGCAAAATCAAAGGAGTTACAAGAAAGGACAAAATAAGGAATGAGGTAATTCGAGAAGAACTCGGGGCACAAGCGGTATTAGAGCAAATCGGAAAACAACAATTAAAGTGGTTTGGACATCTTGTAAGGATGAACAAAGAGAGACCAGTCAAAAATATATGGGAGGCCCGATCAATGAAAAAGAGAAATAGAGGAAGACCCAGGAAAACATGGAATGATGCAGTGCGAGAAACGTTGGAACGGTCAGGACTGTCCTGGAAACGTGCCTCCCAATTAGCAAAAAATAAAAAAGAATGGACAAAAATAGTTTATAATGTGTAAACTGAACTGTGGCCGTTAGTGGCAGCGAGTTACCGGCAACAAAATTTGTGGCGTGGCGTGGCTGTGTGTGGAGAGGCTCTAAAGAAGCAGGTCTGCACGGTAAGGGTTCGTTTAAGAATGCGACCTTTTCAAATTGGGTGACGTATTTCATGAAACTACGGAATATTGAGCATATTCCCTGTGGCCAAAATACTTGATGGTGAGAGCATCTTTAGAATTAGAAAAAATTATGGCGCTTTAATAAAATTTATTAAAAAGAAAAAAGTAAAAATGTCTATAGGCGATGTTGAAATTTTGAAAAATAAGACTGTTGTTTTGCCTTGTGACATTCTCCAAAATACCTCAGAAGATTGCTGGATATTTAAAACCTGAATATCCAACCACTGTATACGAAGATATTCAGCAGTTTGACTTGTTAATGGTGATCAGAATATTTTAGATCTGCAAGAACTGGATGGATGGGAGTCATGTGATGTAGCTAGAAAATATTTACAAGAGAACTTAACGAAAAATTCTATTGCAAAAAAAAATCAAGTTAAGAACGTTAGATGTTCTGTTGAATCATCCCAAAAGAACGATGTTGATTCACAACATTTTACAGTCATATATGAAACAATAAATTTATCATTCAACTTTATATAGGAAAATAATGCTTTATGGAGTTACTATTAATATTATGTTATTCATAATTAGTCGGAAATGTTTCCCATAATAAGGTTATAATAGTCGATGATACGATAAAAACTTTAAACAGTAGAAGTGCATGAAACAAACCAAAAATAATATAGGAACAATTAATTTTATAAGCCTAGTTAAAGAAAAAATCATAAATTGCATTTTATTAATGGAAAATTTGTTGCATACAAGATGCAAACATCCATTTCTCAGAGTTCTAAGACGGAAGAAATCACAAATTTTGCTGTTGCAGCTGAAGATTTATTGTTATCAAGAAAATCTAGGCATCTATCCACTAATGAAGCATCGGTGGTGGCGCTATATGATCACCGAATTTAGCCCTAACGGTAGGCAAATTAAATTGTCAAAGTTGTCACTGTCAAACAAATTTGTTAGAAAAATTTCGAATTAAGGCGAGCATTTAAACATATATATGTCATATAGAGAACATGCCGCCGATTTAGTCAAAGTTTTGAACGAACGGAAGCAAATATTTTCATGAAATAAAAAATACTCGAAATAAAAAAAGTAGATACTTTTCTTCAGGGTGTGAGGGTGTTTTGAACTTGGATGTAAATTCTGCTTTGCTGATATATATGATCGAAACTTACAAAAACGATCAGTAAATAATTAGAGCAGTTTTGATCATTTTCCAATCTAAGTTAAAAAAAAACGGAAGACTTAATCAAGCCAATATTTTGTATATATAATTGTCACATTAAGGACAAGGGTCTAAGCTATTTTTTGTTGGATTATATATAATAGTTTTATTGATGCACATAAATTGATTCCTAACCAAAAATAGCTTAGACCCTAGTCCTTGATATAGCAATTATGTATACAAAACATTGGCTTGATTGAATCATTCGTTTTTCTTAAACTTAGATTGGAAAATGAGTAGAACTGTTCTAAAAATTTTCAGTCGTTTTCGTATGTTTCATTCGCTTTTATCACCAAAGCTAAATTCATATTTGAGTTCAAAATACCCTCACACCCTGAAAAAAAGTATCTACTTTCAAGTACTTTTTATTTCAAAAAAATATTTGCTTCCGTTCGTTCAAAACTTTGACTAAATAGACGGCATGTAGAGAATATGACATATATATATATATATATATATATATATATATATATATATATATATATATATATATATATATATCTAAACGCCTGCCTTAAAAAAATGATCAAAAAACAAGTGGAAAATAGTAAAAAAAAAAGGAATCTGTTTCATCAGTGTTGTAGTCTATGCAAGATGTCTATAACATATGGTGTAATAACTCGCCGTCATTTTGCTTTTATTTTTGGGCGCAAGTTGGGAAATTCTTTTAAAATATTCTTTACTTTTTCCGCCGAAGCAATGCAGTGATAGATTGACGTCTATTGGTTGGTACCTATTTTACTTCTCACTGACCAAAAAGAAATGGAATAAAATTGGTTGCATAGATCGTCAAAATTTTTGCCAAGGTCATTATTTAAAAAAACTGATTTATATCAAGTAGTTTTTTTAAATAGTAAATAGTATACGTCAAAACAAACAAAATGAATTCACCTCCGAAAAAAAGAACAAAAAGACCATTTTCTGTGGAAGACAAGAGTAATTGGCATTTATAAAACTTCTCATCAAGAATTAGTTCCTATGAATAAAATCCGAATAGTAGAATTCACTGCAAAAACTGCAGGTATGTAGGTATTTCTGATGTTGATCTATAGTCTATCGCAATTCGAAAGAAATTACATGAGTTCTTGTTCAGAAATGAACTTCCAACTTTGCAGAAAATTCTTAGGTCGATAAATAATGATGAGAATCTTCCTAATTTCAAGAACATCACTTTAACAACTCTTCTTAAAGAAATAAACTTTAGGTTTGTTTAATAATTATACAATCGAAATTGTTTTTGATAATCAAAAATTTCGATTCAGTTTTGAGATAAGGTCGCGTAACAGTTTTCTAAAGGAGAAAGATGAGATCGTGTGCTGGCGAGGACAATATTTGAGGTCAATCAAAAAATTTAGAAAAGAAAGTAGAAAAATTTATTATTTGGATGAGACGTGGGTTAATGCAGGCCACACAACAAGCATTTATTCAAGGTTTATCAACTGAATTGAAGAATCCTTCTGGAAAAGGACAACGGTTTATTATTGTCCATATAGGTTCGGAAGAAGGCTTTGTAGATGGAGGACTTTTATTGTTCCAGTCAAAAAAAAACTGGTAATTATCACGAGGATATGGATGCTAACCATTTTGAAAACTGGTTTCGACAAATATCCAAAATTAGAAGAAAATTCTGTCATCGTACTTGACACTGCATCCAACCTCAGTCGACTGATAGATCGAGCAAAAATATTGAATTTTCTGCTGATATGGTGAAGCCAGAATTATTGCAGTTGGTGAAAGAAAATTGTTTCTATTTTTTGCTTATAAGTTTTATCAATGCCAATTACTATCCATGTCTCTCGTCTTTCACAGAAAATGGTCATATTAATCGCTTCTCTGATAATAATTTCTTTCAACATCAATATTAAAAATGGTATTATAGATACTTAAGGAATAATATTCTTAAAGTAAGAAGAAATCATCAGATTACTTGTCAGTTTGTAATTTTATTGTTAAATTTTGTATTTTTTATTTTCAAAAAATAAAATTTTATCTAAGAGCCCCTTCACACACAGCCACGCCACGCCATGCCACAAATTTTGTGGCCGGCGACTCGCTGCCACAACGCGCCACTCACCACTTTTCTTTGTTCTATTCTATAGCAACGAGAGAGACAAGAATTTAACGTCCTTTTAGTTTTAACACTTTGCCTAAAGAATCGGTCTCATTATACTTTTCATGCTAAAGCAAGTTTTCTATGATAGTCACTGGTAAACTTGATTGTCACAATTTATTCTTCATATTCACCAAATTTTATGAATGGTTTGATGTTTATTTGTTTTAAATTTTAACAAAATTTTTTTGGTAAGAGTGTGAGTATAATCGTTTTCGTTGTATAATCTATTTTATATCTTTCTCCAGGCTTGGAAAAGATGTAATTGTAACATCGAAACGTTGTCAATAATAAATTGTTTAATAATTTTTGAGTCCACTTTACCCTTCAAAAATTTATATTAACAACCAATTCAAAAATAGTGAAGGATATTTTAATGTAATAATTCCAATAACTAAATCTCTTTGACCGATCGGAACTGTAGCCGTTAGTGTCTCGAATGTCGCCGGTGAGTGTTTGTGGCGCGGCGTGGCTGTGTGTGAAGGGGCTCTAAATTGGTTATAGTTGAATCCATCATTTCTGTTATTAAGATTTAATAAATGCAAGTGAAGTTGCTACTGCTGTAAGATAAATAAATTTCAATGTGATGTATGTAAATTCATGAACTGTTTAATAAAATTTTGAAGACAATTTCAAAATGCATACTGTAGGCAACCCAAAAAACAATGAAAACGTGATAAAATTTGGCAGTTTAAATATGGCTTTTGCTGACCATGCCCCTGTCACGTGACCGCTGCATTGGTTCAGCGGAAAGAGTATAGATGACGCTAGGAAAGGCGAGGCACTGTCCAGACTGACGTTATTCCTCGACAGGTTTCAAAATTCAAATTTTAAATTATTTTGGATTGCTCTTTCAGTGCAATTTAGGAAAAGTTATTTGTGGATACACTAGACACCTACCATTACATTTTTAAAGTTTCTTCAGTAAACGTATTTGTCTTTTTGGAATGAAATACAGTTCCTCATTATTTTTTAACAAATTAAATTAGAGAACAAAAAATTTTTTTGGGAAAAAAAGAATGTCCTACGCAAATTTCATTTTGGTAAGAAATTTATTAAAGAGGGGTTTCTGCTGCAACCTTGGAACAAAATGCAGTTCCCACAGTTAATTTAAGCTTGGCTGTTTTACAAAATATTCCTCAACCTGAAGAAACCATCAGCTACACAAAAAAATAGTTTAAGGTATAGCCTTTTGTGATTAATTTTTGACTAAGACACTATTTTCATGAGTTTTCAATTTTACTGTTTGCTAATTTTGCTTTAAAACAACTGTACATTCAATTGCATTTTGACTGTATAAAAGATATGTAGTATCCAAAAAATCCAAAAATTTTAATCTAAACTAAACAATCTAAATTAAATAGCTGAGACATGGAACAGATTTAATTCAGGCAACTGTATATTACACAGCAAATTATTCCACGACACCTTGGCATTTCCAAGAAGATTTGGGAGTACCTGAACCTGAGAATTTGCGCGAGCAGTAGACAGACTTGGAGGTATCAATTTTCCTTTAGAGGCACTAAAAGAATCAGTGAATTGATATTTTTCAGTTTATTTTTTTGCAAATTTGAACTTTCTTTTTTTGATTCTTTTTTGACTTCTGACAGAACATGCGGATTTATCTGACAGTCCTTCGCCTATCATAGTGCCATCTGCCCTATTTTATTTTAAACATTTTGGTTGCTACCGATTTTGACCGCGTTTTTATAAGTATGAGTTAATGTACCATAGCTTTTATGTATAGTGAACGTTACTACCGCTGACGTAAAAATTGCTGAGGTGGCGCGCGTGTTGCGAAATCCTGATGCTTCATTAGCGTATACGATGAAACACATAGTGCGTATTAAAAATTAAATATTACCTAATAAAAACATTAAAAGGACCTCAGAAGATACAAGGCTTGTAATTTAATAGAACTACAGCTCTTTATAAAACTAGAAATAAAATTTTTCAATTCGACAATTTCATCTTGTTTCAATAAAAAACCTTCATCCTAATAAAAATCTGAGTCAATTCAATCCAAAACGTAATTTAGCTATACTCTATACTATGTTTGAACTTGTGGCGACTGATAAATATTTTTACTTCATACGCTTTTACGTCTCTTCACTCCTATGAACCACGTTATCATGATACAAAAGATTTTATAAAAAAAATTCTTTCTAAAAAAATACTCAGTCATGACAATGGTGCCTCCTATCAGTTAATTAAACAATATATTGTTTATGACATCGACTAATTTTATCACAATTCAAATGACTTAGTATACTGAACGTAACCCAAGTAAAATAAAAGTAGTCTTTACATAATTTTTTATCGAATAAAAGTATGGCAAATTAAAATCTATGTGGCTTAAGTTAATTCGTTACATCACCCTGTAAAAATTACATAAAGCCAATAATTAAAGATGTTTATACTCACACCCGTGTTGAAGTAAGCATACGAAGCGCCATCTTATCGGCTTTGCGTTCAAAAAATCTCGTCATTATATAAAAAAAAAAACAATTTTTGTATTTTATCCAAATAGAAAAAATTTTGGGGTAGCATCATTCATAGAATTTTGCAGTCGTAAAGGCATCTGTCATAGCGCCGACTGCTTTGCTTTTTCTGTTTTAAAGTTTATAAAATAGTTATAGGAAAAGTATATCCTGTAACACGTTTGGAATGGCTATTTATTCCAAACTTGTAACTGAATATACTATTTTAGTGTCTACAAACTGCTAGCCACACAGACTTTCTTCGGCTTAACTACGATAGTTAAGCACCAATAAATATCACAAATTTTCTTTACCAAATATCAAACATACCTGTCGTTCTATTCACTTCACCAATAACACTTTTTGGATCTGGAGTGAAAGAACTCCATTTAGTTTTTCCACATTCTTCCAATTGAATTCCACAAATATTTACACTTGTTTTAACAGCGCACATTTTATCGATTATATAAAATCTATCAAAAAGTGAATCAATCCATTCTTGCAAGTCTTTACCAATTCTTTTCGCATTTGATACACTCACCATTTTCAAAAGATTTTGATCATACTGACTTTTCAAGAATTTATCTAAATTATTGGTGACTAAACGTGGAAGTGAACTTCCATGTATTGTTTGAGCTTGTTTTGATGTTAAAGGAATTCCTAAATGAAATTCTAACGGAAAAATAAGAAACTTAACTTCAGCTAACAAACTATCATGTTCAATTAATTTAACAATCCAAGGACCAGGAAGATGTGGTTGTTTTAACGAGGGTTTCGAATGGCCAATCACAGCAGTTTCATCAACTGATATGTCGGTTATATCTACTAAAGCTCCTGTTGGATCAATCCATAAACAGGAGAGGTTATAAGTCATGGTAACGTCATTTGGAGAGAACTTATATACAAGGACTGGATCTGAGAAAGGCGAAAGAATCCGAGGAAAATTGCGAGAAATTTGTTCTTTTTGATCAAAGTCACTACTGACTATTAGTTCTTCTACTCGTTTTGATAGAGCAGATGGCGCTGATAGATATGTCATGTTCATGGGTTTAAAAGCTACTTCGATGTCTAAATCATTCAATTTAAAATGTACTAAAGTTGAGTTGTATAAGTCTTTGAAATGATAAGAAGTAGCAGTTAGGATTTGCTGTGACTTAATTTCACAACTACTGTTGAAATTTTTACTCCATACTCTTCCAACAGATGTCAGAACTGTCTTCAACCCATCATCCACAGCTGGAGATAAATCCAAATGATGATAAATACTTTGCCAATACGAATGTAAATTTGGCACTTTTCGCGATGGTTTGTCCAATCCAAACAACCATAACTCTAGTTTTAAAATCACTGCTTGATTGATGATTGGTTCAAATTTTCGTGCGAAAAACAGCTGTCTTGATGAAGTGCCTTGGATTCTTAACCAATCATCTGGTCTAAAATCATTGGGACTGCACCCACACCAATCCACAACATGTTTATATTGACATTTACATCCCAACTTTCTTTTCCAATTAGTCACGTGTAAATTATTATCCACATAACTATTACAAAACTTCGAATTCCGTAAAACTGTATGAAAAAATGACTCAGCCGGTAATAAAGTATACTTAAACACTTGTTTCAATCCTGCTACTAATTCATCAAGTTGCTTCGCTGCTACATAACTGATAAATTTCCGGGAAAGAGCGACCCAATCGCTGCCTCCATCCATTTGTAATCCATTGGGTAAAGTTCGATCAGCGACACGCCACATACGCATTTCACACTCGACAAAAGTTTTATCTAAACCTTGTTTTTGTAAGAAACGTTGGGTGTCCCGACCATGCGATTTGACAAAATTGCGATCGCGATTCGCTGAAAGGAAACGCTCCAATGAACTCACCAACTTCACAGGATAGTCGGATTCACTGAGATTTAAAACAAAATCCCATTGCCAAGTTGGCATATCTAGTAGTTCAGATAAGCAACTGAGAAGCATTTCGAGAAGAGAAGCACCGCCCCAAATTGTAGCAAAGCGGCGACGTGTTAAACGGATGTTGGGGAAACGACGCTCTAGAGGAAGCAACTCTCGGAAGAGGTAGTCTTCTCGCTGAAATAACAAATGTAAGATGTGTTAGGGAATAGTTCCTCCAAAATTTTATAGCAAATACTGTAGATCATGTTAAGAGAGAGTTACGGGGCTCCTTTGAAATTAATTTTTTGATAATTTTTTACCACAACTTAGTTTAGCGTCGTCATGATATTTCGAAAGCTTATTCTCTTTAGCAACTTTTTTATCTCGTATCGTCTTTTCCGAAAACGTATCGTTTTTGAGTAAAAAAATAAAATGTACATTGTTACAGTCATTATAAGCACTGAATTTTCATGTGTCGCACATGAACATTATTTATAGTAAGCTAATATTGACTGCATCGTTCCACATTTAATGTTTTCTTACTAAAAAACAATATTGTTTTAGAAAAAATAGCAAGAGAAAAAAAAGTTTCTAAATTGAATAGACTTTCAAATTATTGTAATTTTAATGCGAAGTTTATTGACGTTTTCCAAGTATTATATTCTTTCATTTTTTTTAATTGCTTTGACAATTAAAAAATTCTTTGATTCTGACATTTGTTGATTCTTCGAGTATCTTTGATCGTTTGAGATTCTTTGATTTTTTTTGTATTCTCTGAGATTCTTCAATTACTGGTAACTCTTAACATACTCCGCTTTTCTAAATATTTATGATTTCCAGTAATTCTTTG
This sequence comes from Latheticus oryzae, assembly GCA_030157265.1. NCBI lineage: Eukaryota > Metazoa > Arthropoda > Insecta > Coleoptera > Tenebrionidae > Latheticus > Latheticus oryzae. The sequence continues at coordinate 16,752,000 of CM058048.1, read as the reverse complement.
AAATTTTTTGATTGTAAGATTCTTTCATATTCTTTGATATTTTCCAATTCTTTGATTTCTTGTAACTATTTGAAATTCCAGTAATAAAAAATCTCAAAGAACATTGATTATCTACCGACTATGTTACCAACTAAAATTTTGTGATTCTTTGAAATTTTTCATTACTTGAGAATCTTTGATTCCACAAATATTTTTGATTTCCTGTGAATCTTAGGTTCCTTAAATTTTTTTTATCTTTTGAAAATTTTTGATTTCCCAAATATTTATGATTTTCTGTAATTCTTTGACTTTTTAAAATTTTTAAATCTTTAAGCTTCTTTGATGCTATAAAATTCTTTTATATCCTTTGATTCTTTGTAACTATTTAAAATTCTTTGATTCTTTCAGATTTTTTGATTCTTTGATTTCCCAAAATATTTATGATTTCCTATAATTCTTGAATTTCTTGAAATTTTTCGATCCTTTGAGATTCTTTTGTACCTTTTGATTCTTTGACAGTCTGTGATTTCCTAAAGGCATATTTTTGATTTCTTGTAATTCTTTGCTTTCTTTAGATGGTTTTATTCTTTGAGAGTCTTTGATTATACAGCGTCATTATAAATAACTATGCCAAAGTATGCGGTGCCCATGTATTTGCAATTTTGTTGCTCAATAAAAAAGTGCTCTCTAATTTGACAGAAACGTCAACTTCAAATTTTATAGATTTTTGCTATGTTACTTTATCCCTTTTTTACTGAAGCGGCAATGAAAAATTTTGCATGTGATTTTCCAGCCAACTTCAAGTACAGTAATTTATAATGATCCTGTATCAAAGATTGTAGAGAGAGAAGATGGGAAACGCCGGCTAGGATTATATGGGTTTTGCCGACTAAAAATTAGGCTTGATAATGTACATCTAAGACGCCAGATGACGTTCAAAATCCTGAAAAACCGCGGAATTCAAACTTTTAGATGTCGTTAGATAAGAAATATTTCAAAAATTTAAATGGGTAGAATGAAAAAATTCCTGAATAATTTGAACATACAATACAGCCAATTTACCTACATTAAAATCAACTCACATCTTCAGTTAAAAATATAATTGTCAACATCTTCTAAGATGCTTTGACATGGAAACTGAAATTCAACTGCAAACACTGAAATATTTATTGTAAAGAATATTATTAAGCGAAGAAAATTAGAGAAATAAAAGTACGTCTAACGCGTGTAATTGAACTGACAAAATTTGGTCACTCACTTACACAACACAAAGCAACTTAGTCGCTTTAAACTTCTAATAGACAACAAAAAATTCTCTTTAATTTTGTTACTGTCGCTAATGACTAATATTACCGACGTTTCTATACGAAATCTATAAAAGCAAAAAGTACAGTCTGTTTCATCTAAAATAACAATAAACTTACTTATCGTTTTTATCAGTGTAAAATAGGCGTATGCTCTAATCGTACTTTGTTGTTGGAGCAATGCTGAACAATACAGCACCTAAGACCCCTTACTCATGTTAATTAAATAGAAAATCTAAAGTGAATTTTTTGACCATTTAAATTGGCAGTTCATTGAATTGTTATCATTACCGACAATTACCGAATATGAAATTTGTTTTACATCTGAGAGTATAGATGGCGCAAAAATAAAAAAAAGTCGACTTGTTTCCCATCTTCTCTCTCTTTAATCTTTGCCCTGTATGAGATTTTTTAATATCCCTTGATGTTCTTTGAGATTATTTGTTTACTTGTAACTCTGAGATTCGTTGATTTTTCTAAATTTTTCATGATTTCCAGTAATTCTTCAATTCTTTGAAAGTCTTTCATTTCCTTAATCTTTATAATTTCCTGTAATTTTTTGAATCTATGAAATTCTTTTATATCCTTTGATATTCTTTGATTCTTTGAATTTTTTTTTATTCTTTGAGATTCTTGGGAGTTTTTAATTTTTTAAATTTTTTCTTTCATTCATTAACTAATTAGGATTCTAAGATTCTTCTATATTCTCCGAGATTTTTTTACCCGTCGAGATTCTTTGATTTTTTGAGATTCTTCAATGCTTCGAAACTCTTTGATTCTTTAATATTCCAAAATTCTTTGAGATTATTTAATTACCTGTAACTCTTTGGATTTCTTTGCTTTTCTGTTTTTTATTTCCTTCAACTCTTTGATTCTTCAAGATTTTTGATCTTTGAGTCTTTGATTCGATGAGATTCTCTTAGATCCTTTAATTTTTTTTCTATAACAATTTTAAATTCATCGACTCTTTGAGAGCCTTTAATATTCCAAAATATTTATTTACGATATGAAATTCTTTTATATTCTTTGATTGTTTGTGACTATTCGAAATTCTTTGATTTTTCTATTTTTTTATTCTTTGCGAGTTTTTGATATCCAAAAATATTCATGATTTCTTTGATTACTTGAGATTATTTTTTTCTTTGAGAGTCTTTGATATCCTAAATATTTTTTGATTTCTTTTAACTATTAAGGGCTCTTAGATTCTTTTTTCTGTTGGTTACATAATAATCTCAATTTTTGACACCAAAAAGCGTGTAAAATCATGCAACTGCTGACACAATAAGTTAGTCTAAAACATTTTTGAAAATAAGCGCATTTTAAAAACACAGCTAATTTGGTGAATACTTTTTCCCCGGGCATATATGTGCTCATAAAACGTGGTTACTAAGCAATGAGCATCAAGGTTCACTATAAAAGTCCTTATAGGTATATTATCTCCATAACAACGTGCCTACTGATTTCAAAGAAAGTAATTTTTTCCGGGTTTTAATTCAATTTTCGCAGCATTTCAGCATTAAAGAGTACTCGGCAAGCCTCGTGTCCTTAAACCTTGCGCGTGTTAGAAAAACTAATGTATAATCTTATATCATAGTATACTATTATATTCTTCGAGACTCTTTCATTCTTCCGGTGACCACTGAGAGTGACATATTAGTACCATGCCTAACAAATTTGACTACATTTACAAGCCTTGAAAAAGATTCCAATAAAGGTTCGAAACGTCGGCTATATAAAAATTCTCTTTCTGCCTTGTCCACTTTCCCATTAATTTTTTCTTAAATTTTCCAAAATGGACATAAAAAATCAAAGAAATTATTACATATATTATAATACTTGTATTTCCACTAATTCTTTGGTTTCTTGAGTTTTTTCAATTGTTTGAGATTCTTTTATATTCATTGCAATTTTCTTGTTCATAAAAATTATGAGGTTTTTTCATTCATTGATTCTCTGAGATTCTGCAATTCTTTGATCACATAGGTATCTTTGATTTTTTTACAATGTTCGATTCTTTGATCCTCTATGATTCTATGTTCCATTGATATCGACATGAATTAGATAAAAAGATTATGGCGTTGTGTTTGAACTTGAATGAGTTTTAAATATTTGTATTTACATAAAATAGCATAAAAACACAGTTTTTTGCGATTTTTAAAAATTTTTACAAGAGATTTTTGAATTTTCAAAGAGTTGGAAGTAAAGTTTTTTTTTTAAATAACAAATCAATAACTAACAATTTTACACCACATAGTTGCATGGTCTTCTGCTTAAAACGGAAGTAGAATAAATCTAAAAATATTCTTGAAAAGTCTCAGGACACGCTTACGTTTCCTCAAAATTCAACTATACTTTCGATACTAATAGAACAGCCTGTATATTAAAAAATACTTACAACATCCACATGGATATAATAGTAGTGTCTTTCATGATACAAAATTTTGAGCAATCTTCTGACTTGTCTGACAGCTCTACCGTTTAAAGTAAGAAGAAATACTATTTTAACACCATCGTCTGAAGCTGGAGATTCAGTGTTGGCAACTTGAGGAACAAATTCTGCAATAGCAATAAATTATTCAAAGTCGACTTTGATTTGAAAATCCTATACTTTTTATCCCAGTTTGATAAATATTCATAGTATAATAGCCCCCACAAATGGAATGAGAGTCGCTTGGACACTTCATATTACACGATGAGTCCGGTAATTTAAAAGTAGAAGGGGGCTCGTCATTTCCACAAAAACATTCATTTCTGAAACAAACAGTTATTTTATAACAAGTGAATAAAATGAATTGAATATTTTGTTCAGTTTTTTGCAAATTAGGTCAAAAATGAAAGAACACTGTACAGGGTGTTGAGAATTGATTCCAACAATAAAGACAATAAAGTTGACTTAAATTAGAATAATCCTCTAACACCCCGTGTATGTTGCATACCCATATTGTACTCCTGCATATTCAAATCCAGACTGTAAGCACAACTGCATACAATACTTTGGCGAATTGTTTTTCGTATTAATCCCAAAATAACCACTCAAAAGTCTGTAGTTATTCTCATCTTTGAAACAACCCAATTCTTTGCCTTGAACTTTACCATTATTGGGGCAATTTCCAGATAGATATTTCGGATAAAGTGTACCAGCCAACGATTGACACGTTATATTAGCAATAACTTGCTTACAATATTGACTTTTCGCTCTATGAATAGCTGTAACCGCTTCTTTTCCTGTGATTTCACAATTCGGTTTAAAATTTAATTCATTCAATTTTAAAACAGTTGCATTAGCTTGTGATGCTTTCTTCCGACTTATATTTTCTTCTTTTTGAATAACTGGTTTTGGACTTTGAGGTTGCCATTCATTCACGAAATTGGTTTTATTTAATTCAAAAAAATGGGCGGCTAAAAGTACTTGAACAAAGAGGATTACTGACCCAATTAGAAAAAATACTTTGTACTTTCGTAGCCATCTGCCATTACCACCTTTAGACGCAACCATTTCAAAAAGAAAAGATTACAGCCCCCATAGCGTATCATAACCTCACATTCTAAATTTGTTTAACGATTTCTTCAAACATTAATCGGAGTTACTTTTAGTGCTAAAAACATCAAAAAAGACTTATTACAATACTCTTTTAAGAATGATACATGAAGTTAATGTAAATTATACTCACATTCTATTGGAGTATAACTTTTTTTAAATATAGCTTTCTGCGCAACACTTTGTATAAGTTTGATAAAAGAGACAAAACTTGTGAGATTTAGTCACTAATATATGGAATTTATCAATTCTTTTTTAACCCAAAGGCCTAAACACAAGGGTTGCTCTTAAAGGTACGTTTACGAATTGTTACGGCGAACATATGTAAAACGTAAACATTGCATTGAAATGCATTCCAATAAATAGTTTCTAAACAATCACTTATGCTTTATAGAATTAAATAATTCATTAAGACAATAGAATAATTTTGCATTTATTGTTTAATTTCATAATTTTTTATTTTTCAAGAAAATCTGCGTGAGGATAGCTTTAGATGTCAAACTAAACGTCACGAAAACATAACCTTTTGTATACCTTATGTTTAAAACATTTGCAAGAAGCGAATCGAAATGACTGATCTTCCTATAAATCAGAAAGAATATTTGAAAAAATATTTGGGTATTGGTAAAGCTCCCGGTGAGAAAAAGAAGAAAAAGAAAAAGCAGACTGTTAGCAGGTAAATGTTGTATATTGTAATTTGGTATTATTCTAAATTTTGTCATTTTAGGATCACAATAATAGATGATGATGTTGAAAGTAGCATTACGAATAAAGCAATTCAAGAAGATCTAACAGTCGATGAAGATGCGCCTCAAATTGTGGCTATAATAGACGAACGACCTCCTTCTCTTAGAATTGATGAAAAAACTCAAAATCCACTCTGGCAGCCTGTTGGAACTGTCGATAATATCAAACAGGAAGATCAGAAACAAATGATAAAGAGTTTTAAGATTCAATCAAAGACAAACGATAAACCTCTGTTTGATCATTCACCACCTAGAAATAAAAAACCGAAAAAAAGTGAAGAGAATAAAAGAGAGAAAGAAATTGAAACATCTTTGGATATTGTTATAAAAGAAGAGAGAAGATCGCCTTTGAGGGATGATGATATTTCTCCTCCAAGAAAAAGTATAAGTTCCATGTCTGATTCGTCACCTCCAAGGAGAAGAGATAATGATATTTCACCTGCAAGGAAGAAACGGAGTAGATTTACTAAAAAGGATAGTTCATCTCCTAGAAGAGAAAGAAGCAGCGACCAGTCACCTCCAAGGAGAAGAAAAGATAATGATCAATCTCCTCCAAGAAAAAGAAGAAATAGCGACCAATCACCTCCAAGGAGAAGAAAAGACAGTGATCGGTCTCCTTCAAGAAAAAGGAGAAACAGCGACCAATCACCTCCAAGGAGGAGGAAGAACAATGACCAATCGCCTCCGCGCAAATCGAAACATTCTCCTTCAAGAAGGAATATTGAGACAAGCAGATCTCATTCCAAATATGAAAAAGATAATTCTCCTAAAAGGAACAGAAATTATAAAGACAGATCACCTCCACGGGCGTCTAGAGAAGAAGATAAAAGCAGATCGCTTTCTAAAACTGAAGATTATTCACCTCCCAGAAAAACAAGAAAAGAAAATAAAGAAGAGACGTAAGTATTCGTAAGAATTGAATTTTTTGACCACGTCTTGAAATTATTCAAACGTGACCTGATCTCGATTTCCATGATATTCGTTGTATAAAGTTTCTTAATTTTATTATTTTTCAGGAATAAGAAAATGGACAAAACTCTCGACGGCAAAAAAGCAGGCATTCAAAGCGCCAAAGACCTAATAACCGAAACCAAAACCTTTAAATCTCGTGAAGATAAACTTTTTAAATCATTATCACAAGATGCAAGCGGTCAAAATGCTGAAACAGTCTTTCGTGATCGTCAAACTGGTAAAATTCGTAACATAGAAGAAGAAGAAGAACGCAAACGGAAGAAACAAGAAGAAGAGGAGAGAAATAAAGAAAAATATGAAAGATGGGGACGAGGTTTAGCTCAAGTCGAAAGTCGAGAAGAACAATTGAAAAATCAATTACATGAAATGAGTAAACCATTAGCACGATATGCAGATGATGAAGATTTGGAGAAATATTTAAAAGAACAAGAACGGGAAGGTGATCCTATGCTTGCATATATTCGTAAAAAGAAAAGGAAAAAAGCTGCTGAAGCTGGGGAAATCACAAAACCTCAATTTGAGGGAGAGTTTATGCCAAATAGATATGGAATTCGACCGGGCCATCGATGGGATGGAGTGGACAGATCAAATGGTTACGAAAAGAAGTGGTTTGAAGTGCAGAATGAGAAAAAAGCGTTACAGGAAGATTCGTATAAGTGGTCTACGGAGGATATGTAGAATTTATATATTTAGAGGTTATCTATTTGAATTGGCGCCATGTTGGATAACGGAAGTTAACGTCATTACACTGAAGTTTTTTGATGGTGTAAAATTAGTGTTTTTTACTTTGGAAATGTTAATGACAGTGATTAAAATATATAAGTTTATCAATAAATTTGATTTTTTTTAAGTATGTAACCGGTAGTTTCTCGTAAAAATTATACATAAAAATGTTGTAATTCACCGTCCGCCATTTTGTCTAGCATTTGCGCGTTGGGTTGGTAGATGAGCGTTGCTAAAGTTGTCGGGCATTTTTGTCGTGTCAAATTCTCTAACTTGGCAGCATTTGTTAGTCAGCCCTGTTTTCTTCGAAAATAAAAAGTTTCCATAAATTACTCAATTGATTTAAAAAGGTAAACTTAAAATAACTATTAAGGTACAAAATCCGATTTTTGTACAAATTTTAACGGTCATTACAACCAATTTAACGTGCAAATTTTTTTGTAACGCCATCAACTTGTAAAATTTTGTTCATTCCTAGGGACCTTTTTGTCATTGTCATTTAATATTTTATATTGGCAATATTAAAATAATTCAAATGGCGCTTACGCGCTTTTATTCGTTTTTCCATCTTAATTATTTTTTTCTGTTTACAGAATGTCGACAAACTGCCTCATATGCAACGGCAGTTGTGTTTCCAGTCGGAATTCTATTCAAATCTTCAACAAGGAGGTAAATACCAATCATTTAATTTTCTAACCTGTCTCTAATTCTTTCAATTTTTAGACAAAAACGAGCTCGGATTCTACTCTAACTGATGTATTAAGCAAAGTACTGAAAGACGTGTCTGAAGAAAATGCACACTCTCAAATAATGTGCAAAAAATGCTTCAAAGTTTTTGACGAAATTGATGAACTTGAACATCGATTAGAAGAACTCAAGAACGAAGTCACTACAAACTACACAAACTCTCTTAATAAACATACAAATGGAGACAGTCAAGTTGAAGAAAGTGCAATTGAGGAAAATGGACTGAAAAGTACTGATTCAAATAAAGAAAATGAACTACCTCGGAAAATCCTTGATATTCCGTCATCAGATGATGATACTACACAAGTATGTTTTAGAATTATTAATTAAATTATAATTAGGAACTGTTTTATTTAGGCAATGGAGAAAAATCAATTGCAAACTATAGAAGATATTGAAATGGAATTAGTTAAAATGCATGGAGGTATCGACAATGTGGAAAATGTTAAAATTAATAAGAAAATTGACAATGGAGTTGTTGTTGAAAGTGGAAGTTTTCAAGAATTGACTGGAGATATTATAGATTCGGGAGCTGTAGATCATTCGTCAGATTCGGATTATGAGCCGCCAGGAGGCGCGGATAGTTCCCTTGAGCATAAAATCAGTAATGGTTTGTATGAATTAAATTAATTTGGCTAAGTGAGGCATTCATTTTTTTTCAATCAAGTTTTTGAAGTATTTCAACTCAGTTCAATATTTCCTTTTCATAGAAATTATGTATTTAATATTTATTCAAAATATTGCAATTTTTTGTTTGAATATTGATTTATTTTTTTTTTGTTAAAATTTGGATTCTTTCTATTGAAATATTTCTGTTTTTCTGCGAAAATATTACAATTTCTTGTCTCAATATTTTTTACACAAAAACCAAGAATTTTTTACTATATAGATGTTTCACCTGAACGTAATTCTTTCATAGCGTAATTATCGTTGGGAATATGAAAATTTGTTTCAAACAAAAGTTCTTTGGAAACTTCTTGGGTTTGTTTTAAAAATATTTTTAAAGATAGCGCACTCTTAGATGTATCGGAAATTGATCATGACTTCGTTATTTTAAATGCAACACTCTTATATTTTTACACTTTTATACCATTTATGTCCCATGTGTGACACTTTGAGTGAACTATATTCAAGAAAATCAACATTTGAAGAAATAATATGGCTGTGAAAAGTTCGCCATTATTCTGTCTCTATCACAAAAGCATTTAGAGCAGAGCACATAACAGTCTATCTCGTAGACCTGATCATCTTATCAAATTTGGAAAATTTTCTTGTGATGAGTGCCTTGAACTTGAGAAAGTTCAAACCTGAATAACTCGATTTTTCCAAACGGAAACTGTTTTTTTCTATGAAATACATCTTTATAGAAATTTGCAAATTTTTGGATTTTTTTTTTTTCAAATATTTAGTTGTTCCAAATAACATAGCTATCGAATTTATATAAAAAAAAGCATAATCTAAAAAATATCTGATTTTGTTAACAGATATTTAGCTTTTAATAGAAATGTACACTTTTTTATTTCATTTTCTCTTGTGAAAAATATAATATTTTGTTTGTTTTTTTTTTTTTTTTGTTCAAGTAATGAATTTTTATAAGAATCCTGAAATTTTTATCAAAATGGCTTTTGTTTCTCTTGGAAGTATAGTAATTTCTTTTTGAACGTTTGTATTTTTTTTTGTTAAAATCTACAATTTTTTTTCCAAATATTTAGCTTTTTGTAGATTTTTTTTAAATATTTATAGATATCCGCAATTTACGTTATATTTTTTGTTAAATTGTCTCTTTGTTCAAATACCTATCCAGTTTAGAAATTTTTTTCAAATAGTAATTTTTTTATCTTCTTTGATTTTTTTTTGCTATAAAATTTTGAAATTTTTGGTTATATATACAGGGTGTTTCATTACTATCGGGACGGAAGATTATGGCGTTATAGTTGAATTTTGAGAAAATGTAACTAGTGAACGTTAATCTATGTCATAGACTCTTTTTATTTTTAATATTTTCGAATTTATTGTACAGGGTTGACCAAACTCGATGTCCGCATAGGAGATCTCGGTAAGTACCAAAGCTAGAAAAAGACTGATTACACATTCTCGATCTACTTTTCCAATATATTTTCAATAGTCTTTGGTTTTAAAGCTATTGACAAAAACATATTTTTGTTATTTTTAGCATAAGCTTGTATCTCAGTTAACTATGAAAATATTGAAAAATAATTTGAACATTCTTGAGGCAATTTTTTATGTATAATGCAATGGCTTAATCAGTTTTTTATTTCAATTTACCATATTTGTGCTGTAACATAAAGTTGTATTTTTTTCAATACAACATCATAGTTGGCTGTTACATTTTTAAAAAGAGCATTTTTTTCTGATTTCAGAAATATACACTTATATGTGTTTATTCACGAAAATAAAGACTGCAGAATGGTTTTTGAAAATTGTATCATTTTGGTGCATCGAAATCATAGCTACCTGGTGTCAACGATTATTTGATTAATTTGCTTCTCTATGTGTTAATTCTTGATGCTTATCATAAAACAAGCGTCACTTTGCTGTGGATCAGAAAGGAGGCTTCGAAACTGAACTCAATTTATGTATTCACTATAATGAACGTCAGTTATTTTTTTTTTTTGTTCCATTTTCATTTCAAACAATTCGTCATGTAATAAACGAATCTTACTACAGCTTTATCGACTTTGGTTTTTTGAATGTTTTGAAATATTATCATCTTTTGTTTTATGACTTATAGCACAAAGAAAAGGCAGGGACACTCGTTTTATCAGTGGTAAGCATAAAAAAAATAACACAGAGCAACAAATTAATCAAATTATCGTTTATTGACAACAGGTAACTATTATTTTGATGCACCAAAATAATACAATTTTTATGCACAATTTTTCAGTCTCTAATCTCGAGAATAAAAACATATAAGTATATATTTTCGAAATTAGAAAAAAATGCTCTTTTCAAAAATATAACAGCCAACTATGATTTGTATTAAAAAAAAAATACAACTTTATGTTATAGCATAAATATGTTAAATTCAAATAAAAAACTGTTCAAATTATTTTTCAATATTTCCAAGGTTAACTGAGATAAAAGCTAGTGTTAAAAATAACGAAAAATCAGTTTTTGTCAACACCTTCAAAACAAAAGACGATTGGTGATTATTGTTTTTACTAATGAAAATATTTTTAAAAAGTAGAGCGAGAATGTGCCATCAGTTTTTTTCTAGCAATGATACTTAGCGAGATCTTCCATTCGGCCCACCCTGTACTTCCGCTTTAAGCGAAAGTCTTTTCATCGTTATTAGTTTTGATTTTTGAATTTTTTGCTGTTTTTTGAATAATTATTCAATTACCTGAATTTAAAACATTGTTTCTATAACTACTTGTTAACTTTATTGTCAATCTATCTGTCACAGGGAAAGTAGTCATAGAAACAAAACTTCTATCAAGAAAATCCAGTTGAAGTTGATTATTTTTAGTGTTAATATTTTGTAAACTGAAAAATTGTGTAAGTTTTATGCTACATCAAGAGAAAGCAATTTAAATAGCGTAAAATATGCGCCATGGGACATTTCATTAAAATAAAAAAACAGGTTTCAGGTATTTGAAATTTATTGAAATTAAAATAAGAAAAATCATTGTTTCTTCGGACGTTTCTGAATTTTCTTCAGTGAATAGTGTAGAAAGTTGTTTCATCTAAGTTCATATTAAATTTCATCTCATTATCATAACACAATGACCAGCTGTAAGCTTTTTTCTGAAGAGTCGCATATGAAATTTTTTTGGAAAAAAGTCAATAACTCAAACAAATGATGACCAACGATCGAATAACTAATTTTAAGCATATTTCAGATAAGTAAAAATAAATAAAAAGTTTCGTTGAAAAAATAAAGTTGTTTAGATTTCCTGTCAAACCAGAAGCGGAAATAATGTGAATATATATTTTTAAATTGTAGAACCTAAAAAAACAAATTGACATTTCCTATTTACATTTACAACGCTGTAATCTTCCGTGCCGATACTAATGAAACACCCTGTATATATATTTTTTTTTTCAAACATTGAATTGCCAATCTTTTCCAGAAGTTAAGATAAAAATGGAGCCATCTGCCGAGGGCGGCAGCGACCGTCCAAACATCCTCCGCAAGAAACCCGCTTCTATGGATACAGTCAAAGTAAAAGAAGAACCAGTGCATAGCCAACCAATGGTATCCCGTCAAGACTCTCTCTTCACTTGTCTCGTATGTCAAGGAGAAGAAACAGTAGCCGGTGATGTTCGAGCTATAACCGCTCATATGAAAGCCGCCCACGATATTCGTCTTTACATTTGCGATGTTTGTGGTCAAGACTTCCGTAAACGTAATGAACTATCAGCTCATTTAGACGAACACGTTGCTGCTGAAGAAGGCGACTTTCAGTGCGAAGTTTGTAATCGTATTTTTAGTAATTTGCGACTGTTTCGAATCCATCGACGTATGCATTATCCACAGAATAAAGCTTGGCCGTGTGATACTTGTGGTAAAAAATACAGCAGCCGGAATTTATTAGAAGAGCATATCAATACGCATACTGGAGTCAGACCGTATGTTTGTCAACAGTGCGGTAAAGATTTTGCGTCGAAGTATACGTTCAGAGCTCATGAAAAGACACATGAAGTGAGGCCAAGACCGTATGCTTGCTCGCAATGTCCGAAGACTTTTTTAAGTCAACAGAACTTGTTGCAACATGAGAGGACTCATTCGGGGATTAAGGAGTTTAGCTGTCATCTATGCGGAAAGAGGTATAAATTTTTCACGATAATATTAATAAAACACTCTATATATTATTAATTTTACAGATTTGGCTCTGCTCATAATTTGGAAGTCCACTCAATCGTCCACACCGGCTATCGGCCTTTCGTTTGCGAAATTTGCCACAAAGCATTCGCTCGTAAAGCGGAAATCCGAGACCATGAGCGCACTCACACCGGAGAACGTCCCTATCAATGCGAAATGTGCGGCGCTACATTCTCCCAACGCTCTAATTTGCAATCCCACAAACGAGCCACTCATTTAGACGACAAACGTTACGTTTGTGTGGATTGTGGTAAAGGTTTCAAACGGCGTCGTTTACTGGATTATCACATGAAAGCGGCACATACAGGTGAAAGACCATTTAAATGTAACGTTTGCGACGCTACTTTTGTCTATCCCGAGCATTTCAAAAAGCATCGACGAATCCACACCGGGGAAAAACCGTTCTTATGTGAAGTTTGTGGCAAAGCGTTCAATAGTAGAGATAATCGAAATGCGCATAGATTTGTCCATTCGGATAAAAAACCTTACGAATGTTTAGTCTGTGGAGCGGGATTCATGAGGAAGCCGCTTTTGTATCAGCATATGCAAACGCAAGGCCATTTGAATGATACGATTGTAGTAAATCAGCCGAGATTGACAACAGATGATGATCAATTGGTGACTGTAAATTCCAAAGGTGAAATGGAAATTGTCGATCCAATGTCGTTGGCTGAAGCAGTAGATGGAGAATCAACAGTACCTGAAGATTCCAAACTGTATATTTCCGAGCATATTTTACAATCGCCTGCTGAACAAGAAGGAGGAGAGACTGAAGGACTTGAAACTGTAGAACATATTATTATTGATGGACAACATATCCGATTCGAGAATGAAGATGAAGAAATGGATACAATCACGGGAGAAACGTTAGCTGAAAGTGAAACGCAAATTATTGAAACGCCTGATGGACCTGTTCAATTAGTGAGAGTGAGGATACCCAACGAAAATGGAGAAGAAGAAGAAGCTTGGATTAAGATTGTGCCAGAATAAATTCCAAATTCATTTTGTTTAGTTGAAATTTTTATTACCAATGTATAGGAATGTACATTTTTGTGAACAATAAAGTCGTTGTAGCTAATTTATTCGAGCAGATAAAAATTCGCTTTGCTTTACTGACGTCACTGGAAGTAATAAGTCAATTTTTTGGTCACCCTATATCTTGCTTCAAAAAATGTCAAAGAACGAACAGCCGTTTAATTATCTTCAATCGCATCTGTCATTTTTAAGTTCAGTTTTGAAATTAGTTAATTTGTATTTCAAGGCCAGAAACAGTGGTTTTGTTGGCCGTGATGTATACAAAATTTTTCTGGCGATCACATTATACAGGTATCCCACCACAGCGTAATTTTTCCATAGCCTAATAACCATTGGGAATATGAGAGTTGGTTCTGAACAAAAGTTTGGATCTTTCTTGAGGCTGTATTAAAAATATTCTGAAAAATGGTCACTTCCGGTTATATCGGAAACTGCAACACGATATATTTTCACATTTTTAGATTCCTTGTTTAAGCATCACTTACTGACAACAGTTTTTGAAAAAAAAATGTTTTTTGTAATTTGTAAAAAACTACATCATCACATTAGCCTTGACGACTATTAACTATTGTTATTTATCAATTGTACCAAAAGAAGAATATAATTAGAGCTTAAATTCTATTTTTTATGAGATAACATTAAGACAAATCAAAACTATGCTCAATAAATTGAGAAACCTAAAGATTCGAGTTTTTCCATCTCTGGTAATGAACTTGATAATGATTACACACTGTGAATGATAATGTTATGCAAAAATCTGTTTGTTGATAATTTTGGGATATTGAATGTTTTGTTGATATTTAAACGTCAAGATTTGTGTTTCTTAAACTCAAAAAAATATTTTCTTCTATTATCCATTTCAGCCTTTATTAAAAAAATGGTGAATAGATAGCTGACTTTGATATTATTCTTCTGACCGAAATCTCTCATGGAAGTTTTTCATTTGAGAAAAAATTTCATATTTACTAATTATTTTTTACTTTTTACTTGAAGTCTAGTACTTTTTTTAAACAAGTTTATATCAATAATAACAATCAAGGCTAACCTGATGATGTAGTTTTTTTTCAAAATTCAAAAAAATACATTTTTTTCAAAAACTGTTGGCAGTAAGTGGGTACAACTTGACATCAATCGAAAGGTAATTTTAAATTCTATTTGGTTCCACATTGAAAATTGTAGCGGTCCATTTAAAAAATCGAATTATTTAGGTTTGAACTTACTCATGTTTGAGAGAGAGAGTTTATCAAATTTGATAAGATGATCAAGTCTAAGAGATAGACTGTTATGTCTAAAATAAAAGTGTAAATCTTGATTTTCTTGGAAATGGTGCACTCAAAGTTGTGCATAAAGTGATCAAAAAATGTAAAAATACATAGGGTGATGCATTTAAAGATACAAACAACTTTTGTTCTGAACAAATTTTGATATTCCCAACGGTTATTACTCTATGAAAGAATTATGCTCTGGTGGGACACCTGTAAAAAAACCAACAATGGAAATTTCTTTAAAAATGCCAATCTTCTGTTTCATTTAAAATTATTTTCAGTTGTACATTATTTCAGGTATTACATAAACTTATGTCTTTAAATGGAGCAACTAAATTTATTGCAGTTTAAGAGTAACTATGAGTTTTGAATAATTTGAACATATTTTATGATCAATTCCTATTAGTTCTTGGAATAGTTTGACTTCTTTGATAAAAACACAAGCTCTTTAAAATTTTAACATTCCTTCGGACACAAAACCCAGAAATATTCAGGTGTCCAGAAACGCTTCAAATAAGTAAGACATACATTCTAGAGCTGATTTTATGTTGATTAAACGTAAATCACCTTATCAAAAAATTCTTGGTTACAGAGTTGAAGCTCTTTAAATCAATTAACTCCAAAATGGATTCCAGTTAAGAGTTATAATTTTGCACATTCAATCCTTGGATTGTTTACAATCAAATAAGGTAAAAAAAAATGGGAGGGGGTTATTGTATATTTCTATCCATAATTTTTTTGTATTTAAGAATGTTCCTATTTTTATACGATAATTGATAAATTTCAACTTTTTTATATAAAATAATGCTGTTGTCAGCAATGTCTACGACAAAACGTTTACGAAAAAAATTGAACTGAACTTTTCAGCTTCAAAGATCTCTAGTTCCTTGAGCATTTTTGATTGAAGGAAATTGAGCTTAATCGACATAAAATAAGCTTTAAAATTTGTCGCTTCTTTCTTTGAAGAGCGTTTCTGAACATCCTGCAGTGTTCCATTTGAATTGTTGTTGTTGTTGTTTTCAAGTATTCAACAAAAAGACGGTTTGTAAAGTGAGTAATGACCAGCAAAGCTCACTTTTTGAAATGGCTGTAACTCAAGTTCAAAAAGAGCGACTTTGTTGGTTGAAGCTGAAAGATTATTAGTCGACTGAAACGAGGCTACTAAAGAAGCTTTTTTGGTCACAAAGTTTTTTTGGCAAGTTAAGAAAAACTACATAGCTCAATTTAGGATATGACAATTAATCAAATTCCAGAAATAAATTATCTGTTACGACCAACAAAGTAACATTGCTTGATTGTTTTCCAAGTATCTAACAAAAAGACGGTTGCTAAGGTGACAAAATGTGTTTATGTTTACAAAAAAATCGCTAAGAATTTTCCGTAAAATCGAAACATGTTATAAAATATAGGGCGTTTCATTTAGAATATCAAATTTGAAATATTTTAAAAGTGTATAATAAAAAGGTTGCCAAATTTTCAGTAACATGTTGGTTCTATTTTTTTATGTCATCTTCCAGTAAAATTTTTTTAGAAAAGTCAAGAAATAATTCCCAATGATGAAGAAACACTCTGTATAGTTGATATTTGATAATGATCAAAGTAAATCATTTAAATCTCCTCAATTTTCAGGTCTTTGAATTGAAATTATTTGTTTGTTTTTTTTAGGTGACTTCGACTTGCTCTTTGATCGTTTAGTTTTGCTTTTAGAACGAGACTTTCGTTTAATTTTCCGTTTCGGTTTGTCCGTTTTAGATTCAGGCGATAGCAATTTCTGTGAAGTTTTAATTTCTTCAGGAATTCTTGCAAAATAATCATATGTGAACTTACTACATTCTTTACCTATAAAAACAACAATTAAAGAGGAAAAATGTTTTTTTTTTCTCTTAAATACCATTACAAAAATCTTCACCACAATCTGTACACGAAACAGCTCTTAATTCAATCACTCCAGCTTTGTTTTTCAATTTTCGAATTTGCGGATCTATGGAAAATTGGCGCTTCTCAAAAGTGCGGGTTTTGTTTTCTAATTTCTTCAACTCCACTAATCTGCAGACGAAGAAATGAATAACGTTTTATTTCATTAAATTTACTCACCTTGAGAAGTAATTTTCTTCAAGTTTAGTCTTCGGCCTGATCGTTGTTAACATCTTCCAATCAATCGGCACGGCTGCTAATTCACTAATCTTTAAACTCTTCATTTCTTTCGGTAAAGGGTCAGGAAACGTATACGGTTCTCTCATTGCCTTAATATCTTTTTTCCCCGACTTGAATTTAAATTTTTTGTCTCTAATTTTAATACTTTCCATTGGAAATTTCTCAGCTTTGATTTTAAAATCCGGAACTTTTTCATAAAGTCTTCTAAACTCTTCTTGTGTGTTAGCTATAGATTTGGACAAATCTAAAATCGGCGCAGTTTCTTTCTTTTTTCCCAAAAAGTCATCGAGTTTAGCCATTTCTAAAATATATACAAATATGTAGAAAATTGTATAAAAAGACGTCTACACTTTTTGGCATTAAAACTATTAATTATTTTCTGTGTTTCTTGTGGACGAAGAAAGACTGGGAGTTCGTGGCGATCGTTCCCATTGTTCTTGTTTCATAACAAGTCCATTATGGAGCGAAGTGAGTTTATCTATGATATACGCGGCATTA
Source organism: Latheticus oryzae (assembly GCA_030157265.1). Classification (NCBI taxonomy): domain Eukaryota; kingdom Metazoa; phylum Arthropoda; class Insecta; order Coleoptera; family Tenebrionidae; genus Latheticus; species Latheticus oryzae. The sequence goes on along the minus strand of CM058048.1, from coordinate 16,734,193 downwards.
TCAATATTTTCGGTGCAGTCAGGCAACCTTTCCCGAGGTGATGTATGTTCTATTTTTAAAATTTCGGTCTTGGTCTCGCGACAACGGCACCGACAACAACACTCGCATTTCTGCGGATAATAAATCTGCTCTTTATCAGATTCCAAAGGAACGATTTCCGTTTGATACATCTTGATATTCCTAGCCAAAAAATGGTCGTTTTTTCGCCAAAGCGCTCGTTGTCGCTTTTCCACATAATTTTTCTTTCTATAACTTCGAGGACTTGCAGTTTGACTTTCATCACTTGAATTCTTATATTCTCTCATCTTCCTCAACTTTTTTCTTTGATAGAAAGGATCTTTCTCACTTTGTTTCATGTATCTAGTTGGAGGTCGATTCGCTCCCCATTTTGGTTTCTCTTCAATACTTCGATCATCACTTTTGCATCTTCTTTCTTTCCTCGTTCGATTGTCGTAATTTAATTCTAAATTAGTCAATTTCTCTCTTATATATTTATGGTTGTTAGTGCAAGTATCGATCACTTCCGTTTTATTATTAAACTCAAATTCAGTTTGCGTGCTGCTATCACATAAAGTTTTATTTTTATTTCTATACTGAGTTGGAGTTAAAATGCGATTTTCGGTTCTTGGACTGCAATTGCTGTTTCTGTCAGTTGCTATAGTTAAAGGAATTGCTATTGGAATTGCGTTATTTGAACCGAAAGATGGCATTAACACTGCATATTGCATGCTCTGCAAAGATTCCAAACGTGTTTGCACAACAAAAGCCATCTCATTTCTTGGAGTATTCAGCACTTGAAACGAAGAGTTGATATTCCGAGGAGAGTTTGATTCATTATTTAAAGGAGTAACTGACCTTTCGGTGTTTTTATTCACTTCTAAATTAACATTCTGTTGCTCAATGTTGCTCTTCTTTTCAACTTCTTTCTCTTGTTCTTTTTCTAAGTTATTATGTATAACATTAGCGACGTTCTCTTCCACTTCTTCTTTAATATTGTTCTGTTTTATCATTTTCTGTTTCATTTTTTCTAACTTTGCTTCTCTTTCTGCAATTTCCAAAGCTTCTTGTATTGCTTCTTTTCTTTTTCTTTCTCGTTCTTGTTTTTCTCGAATCGCTTTCATCTCATTTTCTTTTCTTCGTCTTTCGATTTCTTGTTCGCGTTCAATTCTCAACTCTTCTTCTTGTTCTTCTTTGATTCGTTTTTGTTTTTCTTCTTGTCTGCGTCTTTCTCTTTCTTCGAGTTGTTGTCGTATGGCTTCTTGATGAGCTAACGCTATTTGTCGACGTCGTTCACGTTCTGCTAATTCCATTGAATCAACTGGAAGGTTTTGGCCGCGGATGAAAGTTTTATTGAGAGAACTAAGCCCAGTTGATGGTCTTTCAATTTCTTCGTCTTGTTGTTGTGGAGATTCAGCTGGAGAAGTGTTAGAAATTATTATTTCTTCGTTTCTTAGACCGCGTTTGACCCAATTTGGTGGATCGTTTTCGTTAACGTCCCAGATTTTAGTTTTGTCTTTCCATTTGGGACGGTCGTCTTTATAACTAGAGGAAGATTCGTATCCTGATTGATTCCAAGCAGGAGGGTTTGGGTTATCGCTACCATATCCTGAAGTTTCACCACCCATTTCTTTATCAATAAAATTGTATTGAGTTTTTGATAATGGAGGCAGACTTGAACGTCTGGGAGTGTTGTTAAAATTGCTAAAGTCTTTACGGAAGAATTCAGTATTGGCCATTGCAAATTTAGGAACATATTTGTTTCTGCAAAATGCAGAATTATAAAAAGTATTGGAAAAAAATGAAAATATACCTTTGGAATGACCTTTCATCAGACTGATGCTCTTTATTAGAGCCCCAAGGTGCACACAACCCTGCTAGTTCTTCTATGAAAATTACATTTATTAATTTACATAAAAAAAACAAAACATTTTTTACCTCGTTCTTTTGCCCACTGAAGCTTCTTTCTTTCAATCAAAGACAATGGTTTGTCTACGTACGTGGACATTTCATTTTAATCAAGCAAACAATTTCACGGAACAATATAACAATATTCCCGAAAACTAGAAAAAAGTCACTATTGGATTGTGCCAAAAAGTATAGACGATTGGTGCAATCACACAGTCATTCATCAATCAATATTTCATTATTATAAAGTTATTTTTCCATTCAATAATCTAAGTAGAAATGGAACAAAAACAAAATACTTACCTTTTGCTTTTTAAAAATTAATCCAAAATCACAGCACTTGTTTTGGTCACTTTTCAAGCAACTGAGTGAAAGTGGAATGAAATTAAAACCACAAGAAATGTATGCGGGAAAAGTTTATCTTGTATTTGATCAATTGTCGTTATAGCAACGACTTTTCAAACATCTTAAAGGTGAATAACCGATTTTGTTGAAGGAAAACAACGTTGAGGAAAGGTTTGGAGTAAATTTGCGTAAATTGCGTGATGTGGGGTTCAAGTGATAGATTGTAAATAATAGATTTGTTTTATATAGGTTGAGGAGTGAAAGTATAAGCCCCTATGTTAAGTAACAAAGGACGATAAGATAGAAGAAACATTATGAAATTTTAGGCTGGTAGAAGTATTAATCGTAATGACTGTTTCATATACAAAAAGTCCTTTTTAATTGAATTATTCAAAAACTATTCAATATGTGAAATAACAATTAATAAATTAAAGAACTAATTCTATCGGAGAGATTTATATAGGGTGTTCAGGGCCGAGACAAGCCATGTGGCCGCCTTTGTGCATATGCAAAAAATTTCGCCCTGAATCTAAAGTCCATTCGCAATTAAAATCAATTGTCAATGTCAAATTTCCTTGGAAAATCGACCTGTACCACCCTAGAATGTAGAATTTGCGGAACAGCTGTACAGGGTGTTTTAATAGTATAGAGTAAAATTTCAACCACAGATAGTGATTCTGAAATGATTAAAATGTGTGAAAGAAAATTTGTTCTATCTCAAAGAATAACTATACTACTCGCAAGTGAAATCCGAACACCTTGAAATTGAGGCAATTTAAGGATAATATTTTGGGAAAATGAAAGAATGTGTCCACCCAAGCAATCATCAAAGTTTTATTAAAATAGTCTCATATTTATCAGTAATGGGTGTGTGCCCCGTGTTGTTCTATACACTCTTGTACACGTCGAGGCATGCTTGCGATTTGATTGTTTATGAACTCCTGGGGTACAGCGTCCCACGCTTCTTATACTGCAACCCGGAGTTCATCTAAAGTTGTTGGAGGACGGGGTAAATCACGGATATGGCGACCCATCCAATCTCACACTTTTTCTATTGGGGACAGATCTGGAGATCTCGGTGGCCATGGCAAAACTCTGATATTCTCCAACTCCAAAAATTGCCGCGAAACATGAACGATATGAGGGCGTGCGTTGTCCTGCTGGAAAATTCCGTCTTCGATGCTTCTTACATAGGGAACAACAATTGGCTGCAACACATCGTTTACATAGCGCTCGGCTGTCATGTTGCCACGAATGAATAATAACCGGGATCTACTACCAAATGCAATAGCACCCCACACCATCACACCAAGAGTGCGGTGAATAGCCAGATCTAGACGACGACGTTCACCACGCATTCGTCTGATCCGTTGCCGAACATCGTGGCCTCCTAAACAAAATCGCGATTCATCCGAAAACGCAATGTGATTCCACTCATCATTCCATTGTTGCCTTTCAACGCACCAGTCACGACGTTGACGACGATGATTTTCCGTCAGCGGGAGCACCAAGTGTGGACGGTAAGATCTCAGGCCCATAGTGCGCAATCTGTGGTATACGGTACGGAGTCGAATTGGCCTTCCTACTGCTGCAAACCATGAATCAGCCACAGACCGTGTAGTGCGGCGTCGGTCCCTTAGAGCCATTAGTCGCAGAAGACGATCTTCACGTTGAGTAGTTCTTCTAATGGCCCCTGTTCCTCTAGCACGTTGTGTCCGTCCTTCCTCCGCCCATGCCCGCCATGCATCCACAACAGTGGCCACTCTGCGCCTCACAGCAATAGCAATCTCACGGAATGACGCACCACGTTCGCGCTGCCCCACAATGCGCCCCCTTTCAAACGTGGAAAGCTGGGAAAAATTTGCGTTTTGTCTTCTACGGGGCATTTCTGCATCTGATAGCCTCTAATATTATCTTTTTCAGAGCGATAAAGCCATATCACAATCCAAAAACTATCATATTTGCGTTTAAGGATTTGCGGAAAAGTTTTTACAAACACCCGTATACAGTGTTCTATTGCTACAAAAATTTAATCGTTTGCTTTTTAAGGCCTCCTATAAAAACCCCTAAAATTTCATCGTTCAACAATCATTTTTTCTAGGTGTTCGGATTTTAATTGCACTTAGTATATTTTATAGCCCCCTGAAGTTCGTTATGGAATCTGAAACTCTAAACTATATCTTTTGAAAGGTTTGACGAATAATTTTGAAATTTTGCACAATAACTAATCAAAAAGTAGACTTTCGAATAGTGCTGGTAAACTTCTGATACAAATATGCAATTTCCGGTTACAGCACTTCCGATGCAGTTTTGAGTATAAAACTTTTTTTCTTCTGGTCAAGTCCATATTTTTAAGTGAAAATTTGATGCGCCAATCAATTCTGCACAAAAAAGGTATACCTATCTTAAGTGTCTAAAATGCACCGTTTTCGTGAAATCTGAATTTAAATAGAAGACTGCATTTTTAAATTTCACTTCAATTATGGAAGTTGATCACCATTTGTTACCTTGGAAACACTATCCAGCGAATTTTTGACACGTGCTGCATCACATCCATTCATAAACCTAAGGGAAATTTGCAGAATTCAAGGTTTAGAAACTTGAAATTCTGTTTTATCCGTGATTATTTTATTTGACGAACATTTTTACATGATTATTGAGGAATGATGAAGCGGCACAGTCTCCACTGAAACAAACTAAATCACATTCACATCACTATCACTACCTGCCCCAGAAATAATGCTATTTTCCCTATTTTACTCTATTCTGAGTCCAAGATGTATCTGTTTTTAACTTGTTGTACTGTTTATAAACTTCAGTTTAACAGCGACCGACATAACCTCAAACTTTTTCATCACTTATTAAGAAAAAACACAAACGATGAAACAGTCTTGTCTAATGAGATTATTTTTAAAAACAACTCAATTTTAAATAACAATATGAAAACTAAATAACTTATCGATTGTTATTAATTAATTATTAATTAACAACAGTTAAATTCAAATAACTTTGCATTTTGGATTTTTCATAATCAAATGAGGTAAATAGAATTATTTTTTCATTGTAATCATTAGCAACTGATTACAATGGACCTTTCTGGATACCCAAACATTTCCACTCAGTTAACTTATATTGCCATCGCTTTGCTCTTTTTTTGATAGTAAGCTCAAGTCTCGTACTGGCAATTGAAGAAGCGTTAGACACTCTTTTCATTAATGATAACATTGATGATAGAATTTTTTTTTTTTATTTTTAGTAAAATACAAATAAAAGCTCTTAGAATGGTAGCAATACATTCAAACCTTTACCTTATTAAATACAGTTTTATTTCTTCTTAACGATTTATATATAAGCAACAACGTCCTCCATTTGAAAAAAAAAAAATGCGTTATATTTATTTTTAAAAAGTAAAGTGCTATGGTTCATGTTTCAGCAAACCTTCCTGTTCTTTCTAGAAATTAGGAAAGGGAAAATAGAAAATAGAATAAATTTCCAATTAGGTTTATATTTTTGTTTTCAGATTTAATATCTCATCTCTAACTTTTGAATTAAGCATTTTTTATACGGTTTATCTTAATACAATATGTCCCCAGGCTGAGTTTACAGAAAGAAAAAAGTTTTTATTTTTAATTTCACGTCAAAAGCGCAGAGGAAAAACATTTTTTGCTTATTCTGAAACTAAATTTGTAATTGAAACTTCATTATCTTAGCTCAGTTGATAGAGAATTTTTTTTCTCGATTCTGGACTTAGTGATGATTAATTTTAGTTTGAACGATTTTATCATGTAGGCGAGCTTGATTTGCTTTTATGTAGTTTTGACAATTCTGCGACAGTTTCTTGAACGTTCACGAAACATTGTCTAAGGACGAAAAAATCTATTTGACTCAGTGTTTTGGTAAGGATAAGCAAAGTTATCGTTATTCTACTGAAATATTCAATGATGATTTTAATCTGTCAAAGTGACATGGTTGTCAAAAAAAAACACGACAATGTGATAAGGTTCAAAGAACAGAAGAATGTCCAAAATCAAGAGAAAAATAAACTTTTCTTTTCATTGAGTTAGAATATCAAAGCTGTAGTTACAAATTCTCAGTTTCTAAAACAAGCAAAAAATGATTTCCCTTTGCAGTTTTGACATAAACAATTTTTTTCCTCTTGTAAACTCATAATGTTGAGTTGACGCTAGAATTTATGATTTCTTTTTGATTAAAATACGTGTTTTCTATAAACTTCTAATAGACCAGTCTTTGTGAATGACACTGTATATCAGTACTTTCATAGGGATGAACTGATTTTCGAATATTTTCTGTAAGAGATATGACTCCAATGCTATTGTTTTCAACTGTTGTTTAAAAATTTTTATAACAGTACCATAAATAAGTGAAAATACTTTAACTATAAATTTTCAACTAAAAATCTATTGATATGTGGTTTTTATGTTTTCTGAAAAACATATTATATTTTAGGCTTTAGATTCATTTCTGCTCTAAATGACAGACTTAATCTACTATTATAAAAAAATAAATAATTGGCTATATAAATCCCAAACATCTTTAATCAATTTTGAATAAATTTTAAGAGTTTAATAAACCTAACTTTGGAAAGAAAAAGACAAAATTTTGGTTGTAAATTTTTTTCTATATTCGCATAAAATCCAATTATTAAGTTTAAAGGCAACAACTGACAATAACAATTCAACACTGACTTTATTCCCTAGACAAAGCCAAAATATAAAGCTCACAAGAATGACATTTTAATGGTAATAAAGAACCATTTTCTCTATAATAATTGATGTTTATTATTTCAATTTATTAGGCCATACAAAAATCAATCCCAGTCTTTATTAGATATTCCTCGTATACTGCGTATACTATACTCTATTAGTGATTGGCTCAAAGCAAATTTTACGTCTTATCATAGATTTGTAAAAAAGGCATTTATTATTTGCCATAAATTAAATCAATCATTAATTAAAACACAATCTAGCAATATACACAAATACATGCAAACTTTGTCCTAAATTTGTGACCTCATTAAAAAAAATCTTTCAGAACAGAATGAATTAGCTAAATGTCATGCAAAACATCTATGAATTTTAATATAATTTTTTTTGGAGAATCAAATTAACATAATATTCTGACGTATCATAAAACTGAAAAAATGGCACAAATCCATTTTCCATAAATTTTTAAGAAATATCAGTTTCGAGCAAAAGTAAAAGTTCAATAAAAAGTAAATTTGAATCATTCTGTGGGTCAATACTCTAAAACCTTGATAAAATCAAAGTTCTAGTGGGTTAGTAAAGCTACATAAATATGGAATAAGTCGACTTTTTCAAAAGGGTGGAAATGCCACACATTTAATTTATAGTTTGGCATAGTAACCCCATTTTTGATTAATTACTTTGACTTAGAAAATGCTTAAGTGTTCCAATTGCTATTGATTGTAGTTTTATTAGCTATAAAAAAAATTATGTTGCATTCTTGCAAAATGAAGCGTGAGGGACTTGATAAGATTGCTCCTCACGTAACTGTTCATCGACTCATAAATAAAATGGATTAGTAAAGGTCATCAAACGGAAAATAATCAATGCTACTTTGATACAAGATGAGACATACAATTTTTATTCTAATAATTGCACTTATTAAAAACAAAATAAAAATTCACTTATGTAAAAATCAATTTCAAACCTCCTTTTAAAATATGCAAATTGGAATTTAATTTACAAGAGCACCGCTACTTGCACTAAAGACGTGTTCGATTCGTTTAATCAGATGTCTTTAGTGTGCGACTTTCAACACAACGTTCTGTACAAGATGAGACGAGCTTTTGTGTTAATGTTTTTTCTATTGCATGAAGAAAACGCTAGGTATATTTTACCGAGTGTGCCCGATGTTGTCCATCCTCCTATACCTGATGACGGTACAAAACTATCTTCATTATTTTATTTAATATGAAATTAAACTCTTCAGCTAAAATTAGCCCGGACATGGCGTATATGATGGAAGATCCCGATCCGGAAGTGACTCCAGGATTGTTTCAAGGCGATATGGCAATGACCAATGATATTTACAATTACTGGAGAGTCGGAGTTAGGTGGGATGTGTTTCCGGAGAAGTTGTGGGTCAATGGGACAATACCGTATTACATCAGCCCCATCTATGGTCAGTAACTCTTCGAATATTGAATTAATTAAAGTTAGTTTTTTTAGAGCCTTCGGATCAAGTCACGATTTTGAAAGCAATTAAAACTTTAAACTTTATGACTTGTATTCGTTTCGTCCCATGGGATGGAAAAGCAAAAGATTATCTTTTAATTTGGCCGATTAAATACCCAAAAGGATGTTGGTCTTTCGTTGGAAGATTTGGCGGGGCTCAGATTGTCAGTTTACAAGCACCAGACTCCACTGGTCCTAACTGTTTAGGAACTGAGGGTAGAGCCATCCATGAATTAATGCACGCTTTGGGAGTTTTCCACGAACAATCGAGATGGGACAGAGACAAATTCGTGAAAATCCATTTAGACAACATTATCCCACGTAAATTATTCTTTCATCTGTTTTTACAGAATTATAAAAATGGCATTTACAGAATTCAAGTCAAACTTTGATAAGCAAAGTCTGGAAAATACAACTTACAGTTTCGAATACGACTACGATTCAATAATGCATTACGGGAAATATTTCTTTAGCAAAGGCAAAGGTAAGCCGACAATTACAGCTAAGATGCCAGGAGTGAAAACTTTAGGACAAAGAAAAGCGTTGTCTAAAGGTGATTGTCTTAAACTTAACGACTTGTACGGATGCTTTGATAATCCAAGAAAACGAAGAAAGTACTACAATCTGTGTCAATTTATGGGAATTTAGGTTATTTAAATAAATTATTTTATATTAGTTGTGTCATAATTGAAGCCGCTTCAGTTGCTCTATCCTCATCAATTGTTAATATTTCTTCTTTTGCTTCGCCTTGAGTCGGGAGATTCGTTATGGGATCGTAAGGTTCGTCGAAGACATCATACGGAATGAAATTCTTAGGAGCAGGCCAGGATTTCGCTAAAAATCAATTTTTCTCAACTTGACTAAGAAAATATTATTCCTCACCGCTGTAGTCTCGAGAAGTGCCAATATACTCATAATAACTGTAATACTTCTGTATCGTTATCAAATGATCGCTGTTAATCAAAAACGCTAACAATTTCCGTTCTGGAAGATGAAGACTATAATAATCCTTCTCGACTATACTCCGAGACCGATGAGTAACAGTAGGCGCTTCTTCTTTTTCCTCCTACAATTCGATTAAAATCTAACAATACATTTTCGAGTATCTTACGCGATCGGTGATTAGTGCGTTCGCAAATCTGTACAATTTTTCACAACACTCTGTAACATATCTCATGGTGATATCCAAATCGCTTTGAGCGTCGATTTCTTCAACTCGTTGCGGAGGACGTCCAAAATATGATAGAAATTCGTTTAAAAATCGCTAATTTTTAATGAATTCTGATCAATTTTTGTGTTTATTACCGCTTTTACATGATGGATTGTTGCGACTAGTTTCATGGTACGGAATTGTGTATTTTCGTTGTTGAAAAGCAGTCGTAAATGTTTGTAGATAACATCTTCGGAACCTTCTGCAATATAACAAAAATAATGGTCGTAGTATAATAAAAGTCCAGATAGTGCTTCTGTGCAATAACCGCTATTAGTTTGTTTATAATTGGTTTCAAATTCATCGGCGATTTCTTTATCGATGTAATCATGCTCGCCTATGTAAATTATTCTATGAATGTAATTAACCTATAAATAATAATTCAGTTATTTTATCTAATAAACAGGACCGTACTCTTTTTGCAAGCTTCAAGTTAGCCTGGAGAACATCATAAATTGATCGTCTAGCTGGTTCAGTAATTATTTCCCGTTTCTCTTCTTTTATTTTCTTTCGTTGATAAATTCTTCTCATTTTATGTCACTTCTAATGTTTGTTCAATGTTAGTTACTAGGATACATAAAATAACAGTCGTCTACAAAAAACACTTTATTCTTTAGAACTATTTTATAACGGACTTTCAAGGATAATTAGGAGAATTATTATATTATGACAATAAAATTAAAGTCAAAATCTAATCACAGTTACAAACATTCATAATAACATTTTGTGAGAAACTTAAATGCTAGGTACACACAAAATAAAAAGCACTCCGAGAGCGTTCCGTAACTATGTACCAAAGTATAGTTTAATAAATAAAAATTAATCCTTTTATTTGCAATTTGCAACTAAATTGGACGCATCTGGAATGCATCTGAAGAAAAAATACTGTCACTTAAATCAGGTCATTCCTTTTGTCCACAAATCATAATTAATCGTTTAATTAATACGATCCTCCATTGCTATACCCGTTGGTTCGTCCGTTATTTGCGAATCTTTGATGTCTAGGTCCAGCATTTTCTCTACCTTTGAAGCCACCTCCGTAGCCCCAACGACCACCGTTAGCTCCCTTGCCGCCATAACCGCCACAACGACTCGCCATTTCAGAGAGTTTTGGATTAACAACCTATGAATAAAAAATATTATGAAATAGTCTAAAAGTTGATAAAATTGTTGGGAAACTTGAGGATGGGATCCAGACAAAAATCGTGTGGACACCGAAGGCATATTTCCCAAACTTTACTATCCCTTTCTTAAGCATTCATGCATTGCCGACTTGATCCAAGCAAAGGCATGCCAAAAAGAAAGGGCTTTATAGTTCTGATGAAAATCAACCTACCTGGTTTGCTTCTTTGAGGACTGAAACGAGATCTTTCGCTTGTCGGAAGTTGGATGGAGTAAAGAAAGCATACGAGGTTCCAGTAGTGTCTGACCGACCTGTTCTTCCTATTCTGTGAATATAATCTTCTGAAGAGTTGGGATAGTCATAATTTATGACATATTTTATTCCTTCCACATCTACAGAAATAACTCTTTTAATAACAATTTCTTGAATTAAGCTTAAGCTTGGTTAGTGAATGCAGAATGCAAAACTTTCAATAACTCAAAATTAGTAAAAAAACTAAAATTTTGAGATTTTGAAAAATCAAAATAAAAACAAATGCATAATGACGCAACTAGCAGCAATAGTTTTTTTTTCAAATGTTTATTGTTTTTGGCATTGTTGCTAAATACGTCATTAAATTTATATGGCATAAATAAAAATATTAAGAATACTAACCATGACTCGAGTTTCAACAGTGATCCACGAAGTAGTGAAGCATTTACAAGAAATCATCGGAACAGCTATAGTAGCATAAAGTGGCTGCTGCAGATGTCCGAGCGCAAGCGCTGCTGGGATCAATAATGTATGTTTTGGGCGCTCTAAACACTGCAGGACCGAACGGAAGACAAATACTCAAATTTGAATGACATTTGTTTGACTTGACATTTTGTTAATCCCCGAAACGTGATGGTATTTTAAAGGAGTATATAATATGACGTAGAGGATGGATTTTTAACCTTGGTTTATACAAACATGTGCCATATTTGATGCAAATGCACATCAAATCTTCCATCGGTCTTCTACCTCCTGAACTGATCTACCTCAGACCGGGGTAGACAGCCAGAGGCACCGCAAGACACAGAATTGCATCCTTTACAAGAACGCAACAAAGGCGTAATTATTAGCACTTGCTAAATACGCTCATCCTGCATGTGCCTCTGAAACAAAAAAAGGACAACCAGACTGATTAATAATCTGCTACCTATGTTATTGAGACTTACAAACTAAACTTAGATTAAGCTGGAAATTATTCTTTTTTCATATCTGTTATCATACTTCATGCAATAAGCTTGTTTTTTTTTCATTATTATTTTTTTTTTGTATAATCGCACCCTTCGATTATGAATAATTTAACAAAACCAGTCTGGAAAATCCCGCGAGTGCTACTATGCCATAAGCAATCAATTCCGAAGTTTATGTTTTGATTTTTAAATTAAACAAAAACTGAACATGGTTAAATTCCAAAAACAGAAAGACGAAAATCAAATTGCTTCCAAAGTTGAATTTAAAACCTACCCAATCCACGAGCAGCTACATCAGTAGCAATTAAAATGCTTGATTTGCCATTACGAAATTCTCGTAAAACGTAATCACGTTCTTGTTGACTTTTATCACCATGCATACAAACAGCAGGCCATCCGTAACGTCTGATTGTTCTCGTTATACTTTCAACTTTCTTCTTTGTTTCAACAAAGATGATTATTTTTGCACCGGGCTCGCCATTATTGCCAATCTCTTGTAATAAATTGTTTAATCTGTGAAGAAAAACAAAAAATAAATAATCCGATAAAATCATAGACAAAATGTAATTAAAACCATCAAATCAGTTCTTCTTAGAGGTTTAGGGTGTGAATAGACAACATTATGTTTTCAGACTCTTTTCTCATCATTAAAATGAATTTAATTTGTTATAAAAGTAACACAACTTACTTTGTTTCTTTTTCGTGTTCTTGACAAACATCAACGATTTGTAAAATGTTGTGATTGGCTGACAATTGTAAAGATCCAATGTTGACTTGAATGTAACCTCTTAAGAAATCCTGAGCTAATTTTTTAACTTCTTTGGGCCAGGTAGCTGACCACATCAAAGTTTGTCTGTCTGGTCTAATTTGTTCAATAATTTTACGAATTTGAGGTTCAAAACCCATATCCAACATTCTGTCAGCTTCATCCAAAACCAAATAAGTACATCTTTGTAAATTAGTAGTTCCTTTTTCCAAGAAATCAATCAATCGGCCAGGTGTTGCAATACAAATCTCAACTCCTCGTTCCAAATCTCTAGCTTGGGGTCCTTTTGGTGCTCCCCCAAAAATGCAAGTATTTCTCACATATGACGAACTTCCAAAATCATGTGCAACTTGTTGGATTTGTTGTGCCAATTCACGTGTTGGCGCTAGAACTAGAGCAATTGGACCTTCACCTCTCGTAATTGGTGGTTGATTATTAATATGAACAATCGCTGGTAAAATGTATGCCAATGTTTTTCCAGACCCTATCATTAATAATAAAAAAAAAAAAAAATCAAAACTTGATCAGTAAAATAAGCATTAAAGCTTACCTGTTTGTGCAATTCCAACCATGTCTTTGCCACTCATAGCTACAGGCCAGCCTTGAGCCTGAATCGCAGTTGGAGCATCATAACCCTGCTTTTGGATTTCATGCATGACATAATCAGGAAAGCACGCTTCATTGAAATTTTGAATGGGATTTGGAGCATCACCATCAACAGTGATTTCTTTCGAGCGCCGATATTGATCTACTTCATATTTGGAACGATTTGCAACGGAAGGATGAGGTACATAGAAGTCTTTTTTGAAAGGACGTAAATTCTTTAAATCCCAATTGGGTTTACGTAGGCGATTGCCTGGTGGGCCACCATTGGTAGATCCGTTGCGACCGCCACCAAAGCGTCCGTTAGTTGTGCCGTTTTTAAAACGTCCACCTGAACCCCCAAAACCATTGCTTCCGCTATTTCCATTGCGATTTGAATTTCCATTGTAGTTGTCAGAGCCACGACCTCGGTACGAACCGCCGCCATTTTGTTTACCGTAAGACCTGCAATCCGGAAGTTCGTATGAAATAACAGTCCGAAATTGCATTTTGGCGTAAATTTGTGAAAAATGACAAACGACTTTTACGTATTTCAGAAACAAATGAATTTTCCAAAAATAAATAATAGTTAAATACACACTGAAAAAGCTATGGTGTAACGATGGCAGACATTTTTAAATTCCCGTTAATGATAATCGAAAATTCAATCATCAACGACTTATCTAATAAAATATTGAGTTGTTCATGCTTCAAAATGAATTAGAAAGTTACTTACATAACGAAGATTGTTGGATGGTCGTTAAAAATGGATGTTAAAGCTGATTCTTGCAATACTTTGGAGTTGCTGGTTTTCTGTAAAATTAAAATAAAACATTGTAAAAACTTTATCTGATAATTCAAAAATATTTTTTTATTGTTATTGTAACAAAACTGACTTGAATTCCGCTAATTTTCACAAAAAAATTGCAACAAAGAAAAATGGTCACTCACCTCAACAACGTCCAAAGTTGAAGAGATCGAGGACGATGAAATCAGGAGATTGGGGAAAGGAACGCATGCGCTCGACATGTTTAGAGAGGAGAGAGCCACCTTCGATCAATAAAGCGACTGTTGCAACCCGTTTTATTTGTGGCGCGAATTTTGAAAAATGAATGATCAAAATTGGAAAATATGCAAACCTATAGAAGAAATAAATCCAATAATTACAATAATAGGTGTTACTTTGAAAAATTGGTATGTAGTAGAGATATTGTCTGCATTGTTTCACGTTTTATATTTTTATTTGAAAATTATTTTTCATAAAAAATGGCAGGAGAGAATAATGATTTTAAATTGTATAAGCTTTCAAATAAATTACTGTAATGACTGCGCATAAAAGTTATCTAGAAATTTATATTAAGAATGTCGTATGACTCTCTTTTAAGACAATCTACAGCACAACAAATTATATTGCTGAATGATGTATTAAAATAACGTCTGTATATACAGGCTGTCCCACGACGATGGGCGTCTAGCTATATTTCAAATAATAGTGTTAGCAAATAATTGAAAATTTGGCAGCGAAGATTCTTTAAGATGCTCTGTCTTTCTAAAATATTTTCAGAAATGTGGCGTTTCCATTTATACCGGAGGTAGACATCATTTTTTTTAATAAAACACCCTATATTTTTCTACATTTTTGAATTTTACAAAGATTTTTAGGCAATTTTTATACCAAGATTTTTTTTCTAAAGTCAACCGTTTCAAAGATATCTGCAATTTTCTTAGAATAATGTCGGATGCAGGGTTAAAGGTGATCAATGATTATGACTAAACGATTATCAGTTTTATAATAGTCTTTATATTGGAAGTCCGGAAATAGTAAATCGCTAATAAATTGAACCGATCACCTACAGGTGTTCAAAAAATACATTTAAAACTCAAAATTTTCAAATGGAAACCCCTATTTATGTTTTTATATTTGGCTTTAGGTTCAAAAATAAAGACATTTATGAATAAGGTTTTGCATACCCAAACCTCAAGGTTATTCAATTATTTAAGAAAAACAGTTTTCTACTTAGCACAATATCATGCTAGTTTTATTTGAAATGGTTTCTTAGCCCTGTTAGCTTCAAGAGTTATCAAAAATGTCAGAAGCAAACGTTGATTATTGTATTGAAATTTATGTAAGTTTGGTTTTCATCGCTTGAGAGTGTAACAGTTTTGTCTACTATGACGTTTCACTATGCAGAGTTTTCCTTAAATAAATACGAAACGATAAGGTTTAGGTACAAAATTGTCTTCAATATGATTGTCAATATGATAAAATAACGAAAGGTTTCCATTTGAAAATTTCGAGTTTTGATAACATTTTCATGTCAGTTTTCAAATATATTTTTCGAACTTCCTGTAGAAGATCGGTTCAATTTTTTATTGAGCTTTACTGTCTAGAACGTTACTTTATAAAATGCCAAAAATCTACTTTTTAATTGAAGTTACAGATGTCTTTAAAGTGGGTGAGTTTAGGAAAAAAATTGTTGGCATAAAAGTGATCTAGAATACATTGCAGAATTCAAAAACGTAGAAAAATATAGGATGTTCCATTTAAAATAAGAAAGTTTGAGTCTACTTCCGGTATAACAGGAAGTGTCAGATTTTTGCAAATATTTTAGTCAAATTGAGCATGTGAGAGAATCTAGGTTACCAACTTTTCAGTAATATTCCATCGGTATTTTTTGAGTTATGGATAGACGCCCACCGTCTGTATAGTTAGTTGCATAACGTTTACTGTCAATGTTTTTGTTTTCCAACTATAATTTGAAATTTATGCAAAGTTTGAGGTCTTGTATCACTTAAATAAATTAGTTGTTCGGTGTATTTTTTTTCTTAGATACCTAATTTATGTCTTATACTTTAAGGAGTTTTCTGCAGGTTTGTTATCAGTAATAACATTGCTCATTGATATAAAATTTTCATTTTCTTATTTATTCTAAAAATGAAAGTTCAAAATTAAATTGTGGGAGATTCAGGTAGACATACATGTTGTGCCACCATAGCGTAATAACCGTTGGAAATATGAAAACTTGTTCTGAACAAAAGTTGATTAAATCTTTCTTTGGTTGTTTTAAAAATATTCTTAAAGATGGCGCACTTTCGGTTATACCGGAAATTGACACTAACTTTGTTATTTTAATGGAATACATAATATATTTTTACATTTATGGATTTCTTGTTTGATTTAAGCATCACTTTATGTACCATATGTGACTCTTTGAGTGAACCATTTTCAAGAAAACCAAATTTAAAGAAAAAATATTACTGTGCAGAAATCGCCATTATTGTAAATATCTCAAACACAAAAGCAGAGGAGCGGAGGAGAGGAGTGGCTTCACTTTTTTATTTTAGACATAAAAGTTTATCTCTTAGACCTGATCGTCTTATCAAATTTGAAAAAAATCTTTTTTGATAGGAGCTTAAACATGAGGAAGTTCAAACCTAAATACGTTTCGATTAATGTCAAGTAAGTAATGTCAAGTAATGTCAGTACCCAGTTACTGCATACAGTTTTTGAAAAAAATGATTTTTTTGGATTTTGCAAAAACCTGCATCATCAAGTTAGCCTTGATTGTTATTATTGATATAAAAATGTTTAAAAAAAGTACTAGTCTTCAAGTAAAAACTAATTAGTAGATATGATAAATGATATTTGACAATTTGAATAAAATTTACTTCTGAAATTTTTCACAAATAAAAAACTTCCATGAGAGGTTTCTGTAAGAAGAACAATATCAAAATCAGCTATTCACTATTTTTTTAATAAAGGCTGAAATGGATTTGTGGTAATAGAAGAAAATTACTGTTTCTTGGTAAATCCAGTTTAAAGAACACAAATCTTGACGTTTAAAAATCAGCAAAACATTTAATGTCCCAAAATTATCAATAAACAGATTTTTGCATAACATTGTCATTCACACTGTGTAATCATAGCAGAAATTAATTCCCAGTGATGGAAAAACTCGAATCTTTAGGTTTCAGAATTTATTGAGCATAGTTTTGATTTGTCTTGATGTTATCTTATAAAAAATAGAATTTAAGCTTCAATTAAACTCTTCTTTTGGTGTAATCTTGATAAATAACAATAATTAGTAGTCACCAAGGCTAATGTGATAATGATGTTTTTTACGAATTTCAAAAAACATTTTTTTTTTTCAAAAACTGCTGTCAGTAAGTGGGTACAACCTTACATCAATTGAAACGTAATTTTAAGTATTATGAGATGGTACCACAAAAAATATAGCGTTCTATCTAAGAAAATTGAGTTATCTGGGTTGGAAGTTCTTCATGTTCAAGACTATCATAAAAAGAGAGTTTTCCAAATTTGATAAGATGATCAGGTCTAGGAGCTAGACTGTTATATTTAAAATAAAGGTCTGTAAATGCTTTTGTCTTTGAGATATTTAGGGTAATGGCGATCTCTGCACAGCAATATTTTTTCTTTGAATCTTGATTTTCTTGAAAATGGTTCACTCAAAGTGTCACATATGGTACATAAAGTAAAAATATATAGTATGTTGTATTTAAAATAACGAAGTTGGTGTCAATTTCCGGTATAACCGAAAGTGCGCCATTTTTGAAAATATTTCTAAAACAACCCCAAATAAAATTCAGCCAACTTTTGTTCAGAACAAATTTTCACATTCCCAACGGTTATTACTCTATGGAAAAATTACGCTGTGGTGGGACACCTGTATGTAATAGGAGACTTCTAAAAGTAATCAAATTTTGAAACGGCCAGAAATTCCAGTTTTAAAATATTGTTTTGTTCATTGAAAAATTGTCTAGAAATTTTTATAGAATTTTTGCATAATTAGAAGAAGCTATTTTAGGAGCAATTTTTTTATATCAGTAATTAGGTATGTTTGTGGATAACTACATTTAAGAAAATCAGTAACAAAAACATCATACTTACTTATAATAATTAAAATATTAACCGAAAATTTATAGTAATTTTTAATAACGCCATTATAAAGTACTTTTGGTAATAAAAAAAATAAAAAACTTCAAATGGCAGATATCTAGAAATTTTAAAACTATCAGACACTAGCTTAGTAGGTCACCTAAGTTCAGTTACGGAGTGAAACAGTTAAACGTTCATCAGGTTGTTCTCAGTAAGAGTCAAAGACCCGTCAGATATGGGATTTTCTTGAAGCAACTTCAAAATAATAACAGAATTTTTTTTTCAAGTCATTTTGGAAAAAAAAAATACATTTTTTTGTGTTAAATTATTTTACTGCCGCGAAAAAAAGTTGAGTGCATTTGTTTACATAAATGGATTTACCGCAACGGTATCGAAGAGTTCCTTTCTCCAAAAGGTAAATAAAAAGACAATTTAATAATATGTGTATTCAATTTTCACACAGAAAAAGTTATAAAAATGTGCAACTTTTTTTAAATGCAAAGCAGTAATAGTTTTGAAGTATCTAATATTAATAAATCTGCTTCCTCTACACTTTTTAAACATAATATTATATGAAATGTTTTTATGTAATTACATTTAGATATAGGTTTAATATTTTTTAATTAAAGTTTCAGTTTTGAACTGAATCTTATTTGGTCTTAATTACTATTTTACTGATACTGATTTTGTTTGAGTGAAAATTTTGATTAATTTTAATAATACTTTTTAAATTGAATATCGGAATAGAAACGTAATCTTATGTAGCTAATAAATTTATTATTTTTTGTGAAATTTAATTTAATAAATCGGATAGAAAAATATGAATGTAGTTGCATTTGCAACGGTTTTTCAAGTATTTACTTAAATAGATTTTGGAAATATTTTTTATTTCATTGGAAAAAAAATTGTAATTACTACTTATTATAGCTACCCATACAGGATGTTCCATTAGTATCGGCATGGAAATTATGTAATTACTGTTGAATTTTGAGAAAATGCAACTAATGAACTCTGATCTGTGTTTTGGATTTTTTTTCTCAGAAATATTTTCATATTTATTCTACAAGTTTTTTATTTTTTGAAACCTGTCTTACATTGTCCGAGTTATTGCTTATTTTTCAAAAAATCATTTGTGGAACTTTAAAACAAAATTTATATCTTCTGTGCTTTCTTCTACCGTATGTTTATTATACAGGTTGTCCCACGAACAAGTGCAAATATTTCAACCATACATTAAGAATTAGATATTAATCG
This sequence comes from Latheticus oryzae, assembly GCA_030157265.1. NCBI lineage: Eukaryota > Metazoa > Arthropoda > Insecta > Coleoptera > Tenebrionidae > Latheticus > Latheticus oryzae. Next base: position 16,714,673 of record CM058048.1, on the reverse strand, counting down.
ATCCGTACTTTATTTTTTCAAAAAAAACTTTCCAGTTTGGATTTATTGGCCGTTAAAAATAGACCTTTATTTATTTATCTCCAAAAATACTTGACCAATTTCTATAAAACTTGACATACTGACGTTATTTTAGTCCATCACTTAGCAGTATAAATTGTACTTATGTAGATTGCTCCAAAAGAGAGTTATCATGTTCCTTTGACATTAATTTCTTGATAACTTTCCAGCACAAATTAGTTTATACTTACCATTACAATAATTTGAAAGCCTATTCAGTTTAGAAACTTTTTTCCTCTTTTTATTTTTTCTTAAAACGTAGCGTTTTTATTAGCATAGAATAGACGTTCATGTTTTAGTTTTATCACTAACTTCTTCCTCAAGATTGGTATGACAGACATTTCCGGCAGTTGCTATAATGCCATACCATGATAATTTCAAAGATAACATTAAAAAAAAATAAAATTTAATAAAGAAAACGAAAACAGTTGAGATTTTTTCATTTTTTTAAGAAAGCATATCTAAACTAAAATAAAAGATATAAAAAAATTCTCATTAACGTCATTCTATTCTACGTAAAAATCGGTATCAGCATTAGTTTTTACATTTTTAATAAGTTTGAAAACAGAAAAGTCACAGCATTCTATCGAAAACTCAAAAAATCAAAAAAGCGCTGTGTCTTCAAGACAATAGCGCCAAATTAAGCTTTGAATTTGCCTCAAAAAAACTAGCGATGGTCGGATATATGAGAAACCTATGAATCGAAAATGAACCAGCCTGTACATACACATTGATCAATCAATTTTGTATTCGGTTGTTTTAAGTGTATAAAAAATATTGAGCAAGCGCCCAAATATTGACATTTCATACTCCACCATAAATTTGCAGATATCTCAAGACTGATTTAACATTAAGCAAGCTTGAAATAGTATTTAAAGCGGTAACTAATGCATAAATTTGAAGAGTTAGATCAAAAACAAGTCTTTAATAAGTCGGGTTTTTGCTGTCAGTAACTGGTACCTTTGGTATAGGTTGTTCCAAATTTCATTGAGAAAAAATTGGCTGATTATTATTATTACGAAAATGGGAAATTATTTTTTTTTAATTGATTTCGCTTTTGTTTATTATTCATTGTACAACTCTCTAGGTTTGCGAATTTTTTTGCAATATCAACTTCAAAACTAAAAAATAAAACTTTATTCAAAATTATCAAATTACATTTCATTAACTACAACAGTTTAGGGATATCACTAAAAATTATATCTACTATGACTTTGAATGCTGTTAATGTTTCTAAGAAGAGAATCAAGACGTATATTTATATACAAATTTGCTTATTTTTCTTAAGGATGACGCAGTCAAAACTGCGATTATTTTTTCATTTATTGACCTTAAAATAAACATTACAATTTCTACTTTTTGTACAATCATGAACAACTTTTGTCGTTACGAAACAATAACAATGTTCCATTGTTACTAAATAACCGTTTTTAGGTAGACATGTGTAGATCCTTGCCCATGTGCATGTACAGGGTGGTGCATTTTCGATTTCCGCATAGAGAAACCTCCAAAACTAAAAGGTTTTGAAAAAAACTAATGGCATATTTTCGAGGTCGTTTTTTGAAAAAAATAATTTTGATGAATACCACGAGTTGATATCGTTTTTTTTTTAGTTATAAGCAAAATTTGTCAATCTGACAATATTTTCAAAAATTCATAACTGCGATAATATTGAAGGTAAACAATTGAAACAAAAAATAAATTATGCAGTTTTTTTCGTAGAATTTAATAATATCAATACATAATTTTTTGGGTTATTAGCTTGACTGCAAAAATACAAAGTTGAATTTGTTTTTAAAAGAAACAATAGTTAGATGAGACATTTTTGAAAACCTAGTTTTTATCTGATTTTGAAAATATAAATAAAAATTTTCTAGAAAAGAATTTTTTTTTAATATGTTATTTGTTAACAGTTGGCCATGTGAAAAATTGGTTTCTATAGAAACTGAATGTTCAAGTGTAAATAATCTATTAGATTCTATTCTTTCAATATTATAAAACATTTGATTTATAAAACAAATGCACATAAAATGCTTCTAAAAAGAATTATGGCTGTTGATTGACTATAAAAAACAAAATATTATGCGCCGATGAATATTTTGCATACTGTTATAAATAATATAAAAAAAAATATTGTCTCAAGTATAAATATTTGAAGTCAGAATTTAATAAATTGCATTTTTAGTGCAAGCTATCACTGGATTCCACAGGAAAACAAGAAATGTGATGTCTAACAAACGAACAAGCTTTGTCCATGGTAAAAATTTGCTTACCATCTGCCTATATTTACTTAAACGCTGTATAAAAAAAATATGTAAAAGCACTAACAATAGAAACATTTATCAATCGAAAAGTATTATCGAATTTGGTTGATATATTTCTGAATAATCCAATTTTTTTCATAGCCAACTGCATATTAGCAACAAAAAATTAAAACAATCGATTTTTCGAACAATTATGTAAAATCATCATAGGAAATTTATATATTTTTAAAATCAGAAAAAAATTAGCTTTTCAAAAATGTCACAGCCAACTATGGTTCCTATTAAAAAAATGCAACTTTGTTTTATTCCAGCTAAACTAATAACTGAAAAAAATATTTGTTGGTACTTCTGAATTTCACGCAAAAAATGGTTTAATTATGTTTTTGTTTCAATCGCTTACTGCCAATATTAACGTAGATATGAATTTTTTAAAATATCGGCAATTTCTCAACTTTTGTGTATAACTAAAAAACAAATGACGATATCAACTTGCGGTATTTACCAAAATTATTTTCTCAAATAACGACCTCGAAAATGTGCCATTCATTCTTTTTCAAACCTTTTAGTTTTGAAGATTTTTCTATGCGGACATCGAAAATGCACCTCCCTGTACATACACTGTACTTGCGTAGTACTTAGTTATTAAAGCGGGCGTTTAGATATATCGTGTATTCATTTAAAAAAAACTCTAGAAAGCTTTGAAGCTAAAAAACAATTGTTTTGTATGTCTGTGATTAATTTTTATATACTTGTCAAAATGAAAAATCTTATAACCTCTTTTTTCAACAATTAAAGAAAATAACACATTTTCATAAAAATATTCATTTATTATCTATTAAAATTGTTGAAAATGTCTTCCTTGATGCTCAGCACACAAAGCATATCGTCTTCGAACATTATTTATCACATTGCGGCTTTTGATTTTGTTGTTTTATGAGGTCATGTATGACATACGTAAGAATGTCATGGCTTGCTGCGAGTTTTTTTTAATGATCACACGATATATATGTCATATTCTCTACATGCCGTCGATTTAGTCAAAGTTTTGAACGAACGGAAGCAAATATTTTTATGAAATTAAAAATACTTGAAAGTAGATACTTTTTTTCAGTATAGTTATATAAAATATTATTAGCATTTATGTTCTAGTATTTATAGTTATTTTTATTTGGCAACTTCAATCATACTTTTTTTTGTCAATTTTTACTTTAGTCTTTAGTCTCAGCAGAAGTTTCGTGACACAAAGTTTGAATTGTTACAGTTTTTGTGATAGTGCAGTTTAAGTTCGTTGAAGAAACTCCATTTAACAGCTATGTCAGATTTTTTTTTTATTGATTTGCTTCTAAGTTGATGAATTTGCAGCAGAAAATATAATGAAAGATCAGGATTGGCTCAGACAGGAGGTATTTAAGTGACTTTTAAATTTGAGTATGACATTGACTTTTTCCAAAATTTGTAGAAATAATTAGATTATCAAGAAAGGTCTAAAATGATCTGATTGATCAAATTGAAACGTTCTTTTTTTTCAATACTGTTTTAGTTAGGAAATTTGTTCTTTGAGATTTTTTATATAGCAATTTATCGAGTTTGACCCACCCTATATAAAATTATGTTGATTTTTCAGTGCTCTAGTTAGCTACAAAATATTTATTTTCAAACGATTATTGGAATTGTTACCATAGTTTTTGCAGAATGAGTACGTATAAACATATGTTTAGTGCACAAAAATGTAAAAACGCGAAGAAATAAAAAAAAAGAAAAAAATTACCAACAATTACAACATTTCTAAGTTGGAACAGTTGGAAATTATAAGTGAAATATTCGATTAATTTATTGTTTACCTTTCTTATTTTCTTATTCTAATTTATTTATCTATTTATTTAATAATTTTATTGATTATAGAAGATTTAATGTTTTTTTATTGTTACTACGATGATTTTATTTAATTCGTTTTTTTATTTATATTTTGATGTTTTTGATTTTTAGAATTTTTTTTATATTATCAATAGCAGCTTTTCATTTGTAAAGTAAGGAAATTATTAATATAGGGGGCCAAATTTCCTGAAGAACACAAGCCCAGGACTTCGTTGTTGCACCACTGAGCTAAACATATCTGAGGTCGAAAAACTTGATGGTTCTAGAGATAAATCGCATCCAATCTGAAAATGCACTTTTCTAAGAAAGATGATTTTTGATCATAGTAGACTTAGAAATTAAAAATCACCGAAATTAAGCAAATTGGTTTGATAAATATTCAACTTGTTCAAGTCTTGAGCGCTTACAAGTGTTAAGAATTTAAAAGTGAGAAAATTAGACGTTTTGATGCAAATGACAGTGAATTTTCTTTTGGAGAGCATTGATGCCAATTTTGTCTTGGTGATTGCAGACAACAAATGAAATATTGCTAGCTTCAGTAATTTCTAATATCTAAGCCTAGTACGACCTTTGTTTATGAAACTCATGTTACATATCAGTAGATTCACTGTCATTTATTTGAAAACAGAGTGTTTTTTTTTAAATTTAACAAGTATTTCTTTTTTTATTAAATATTGGACATAGTTTTATAATACTGAAAAACAAAAAAGTTGCAGGACTCTAAGTGTAGCTGAGAAGGTGCAATTAGCGCCCTTATACTGTAGAATTTTTTTGAACAGAATTGTCGCATTTTTTTGAGTTAGATTATCACCTCTTAAGCCATGCACCATTATTAACAACTCACCCTAAATATAAATACAATTGCTAAGATAATTGATGGACGAGAATTTGATAGAAATTAAGTCAATGGGAAAACGAAAGTAGAAAGAATAAACATTCCAGTGTTAGAAATGTAGACTAATGGTGTGCTTTAAGTGCGAATTGTGTTGTATTTAAGGGGCTATTAGCACGGTACTATTACTTATTAGCACCGTGCTAATAAACGCTTCATTGAAAGCATACATTTCTTTGTTTATTTAATAGATAACAAAGAATTGTAAGAAGAACAATACAAACTACACAGCTGAAAAACTTGAATGTAGGATGAGACACGCAATAGCTTCATTATTATTATAAAACGTATAGAAAAAAAAATATACGGGGTGGCCGACAACCGTTACCCTAGCGGAAGTGGGCCTGTAGTAACAGCATTGGAGTTGATAAAAATACAAAAAAATTAAGCATTAAGTACTAAGAAATGAAAAATAATTTAAGTTCGTCATAATAGCGTCCGTTTCACCTTTTTCTGTTTACCTGGCGAGAGGCTTTTCTCCAAAGCAGAGATTGGTCTCTTTCAAATATTCTTATCTCCCAAACGCAGAAACATAAAAATTGGAGTGACACAAGGCCTTAAACTTTGTTTAAATTTCAAATTGTAGTTGAGAAAAAAAAACATTGACAGTAAAAGTTATACAGGCTGTCCTACGACGGTGGGCATGTATCCATAACTCAAAAAATACTTATGGCATATTACTGAAAAGTTGGTAACGTTATTTTTTCTGACATGCTCTATTTGACAAAAAAAATATTTGCAAAAATCTGGCACTTCCTGTTATACCGAAAGTAGACTTCAACTTTATTATTTTATATAAAACACCCTATATTTTACTACGTTTTTGAATTCTGTGGTGTATTTTAGGTCACTTTTATACCAACAACTTTTTTCCTAAATTCAATCATTTTGAAGTTATCTGCAACTTTAATTGCAAAATGACAGATGCAGAGTTAGAGGCAATCAGTTATTATGGCTAAACGGCTATTTATTAAAAAAAAAATTTTTGGCATTTTATAATGTAACATTTTAGACAGAAATCCTCACTAAAACATTAAACCAATTTTTTACAGAATGGTCAAAAAATATATTTGAATATAGACATGAAAATGTCATTTCAACTCAAAATTTTCAAATAATTTTTTGATCATATTCGTTATTCTAAATAAAACTGGCATGACATTTTATTTGGTTTCGGTATACAAAACCTCACACAAAAATGTCTTTATTTTTGAGACTAAAGGTAAATATATAAACATAAATAGGAGTTTCCATTTGAAAATTTTGAGTTTTGACAACATTTTCATGTCAGTTTTCAAATGTATTTTTTGAACACCTTGTAGAAAATCGGTTCAAATTTTTAACTATATTTACTATCTCAGGACTTGCGTTATAAAATCCAAAAGACCATTATGAAATTGATAATCGTTTAGCCATAATTACTGATCATCCTTAACTCTGCATCCGCCATTTTTCAAATAAAATTTCAAATATCTTTGAAATGGTTGACTTTAGAAAAAAAACTTTTGGTATAAAAGTGACCTAAAAATATTCGTAGAATTCAAAAATGTAAAAAAATATAGAATGTTTCGTTTAAAATAAAAAAAGTTGAGGTCTTCTTCTGGTATAAGCGGTTGTGCCCCATCTGTGAAAATATTTTAGAAAGTATCTTGAAAAAACTTCGCTCTCAAATTTTCAATTATATGCTATCCGTATTTTTTGAGTTATGGATAGACGGTTTTGAAAAACTTAGATTCGAAATATCATCGCCTACTAAAATTGACATAGCTGACGCTATACATGGCCGTTTCAAGGCTTCACGTCATTTTTGACAGCGTACTTTGATGTACGGTGGGTGGTGCCCTCAAACAAAGACTAGAGAACTAATTTTGTGACAGTGACAACGTCAAACCGTGAAAAACCGAATAAGTTGACTGAATTTGAAAGATTTTTTTTATTTTTGGAGGATTAATTTATAAAAGAAAGCATTCAAATTGTATTAGTGAATACAATAATTGGGCAGGAAAACAGAATAGACTGTTAACTCTAAAATACAACACAAATAGCCTGTCTTGGTAAATTGAGAAAAAAATCGATAAAACTAATATACATGGAGTCTTATTCTGTAAGCAAAATGTTAAAAATTGACGCTCTGCTATTACTTTCAGGAAAAGGGCTTATGCATTGTACATATACCTATAGATTTACAAAAAAAATTATTATGAACATTTTTGAAAGAATATTCGACAAAAAATTAAATTGCAACAAGTAAATTACTTGAATTGCGGTATCTTGGACTTGTTTAGAGCTCCAAAAGTGGTCCAGATATGGTGAAACGAATTTTGAAAGTTGAAACGAAAAATTAAGCTGTTTTCTGTCGAATGATCATCGACAACACAAGTATAGAATTTGTTTTAGTAACTGTATGTGGTGAAGTAATAGCAATTTCCGAACCTAGTGTGCGAAGACATTATTCGCGCATAAGCGCAAAGTTGAAGCAGGAGCGAGGAACGAGGGAGTGCTTCATATGCGCGAATGCGGCGAATACGTCTTCGCACATCGAGGTTCGAATAATATTTTTTTAAACGAACATTCACTTGTGTGGGAATTATACGTTCCCAGTTGACTACTCCACTCGCAAAATGTCATTTTGAAGGTGGTGAGTTCAAAAAACTATTATTATTAATCATACATCTAACTGAAATTGGTGATTAGTGAGCTAAATTTGGTAAGTTATTACCAAAGTTATTATTACCGGTATTATTCATTATAGCAGATGCAGTTTTTTGTCTTATTACTTACCGAATTATCTATGTAAACTTCTGCTACGGCAGACGATAGTCAGCTACCGTGTCTCTTCAAATCAAGGATATGACCACCCGCATCAACTAGAATCGTAGCTGACGATCGCCGAAAGCAGTGTCCTGTGTATGAGTTTGGTTCTGGAAGCCCAAGATACGTAACTATTTGCTTTGGTACACCAGCTAATTTGCTTATGCCAACGCATTGTCGTGGACAATTACTGTTTATATAGTTTATAAAAAAAGGTAATTGAGCAGAATCGCTAGAAGGCCGTAGATTTACTGTGGGATGAAAATGTTCTGACACAACAAAACTGCGTTGTGTTTTTCTCTTGGTGTCATTACTAAAGATTTTCCAGTGTCTTCTATATCCTGAGGCTTAATATTTCGCATTTCTTGTTTTCTGCATGTCCCACTTATCCCTATTATTAGAACAACTTAAAATAAATAGATATGTGTTATTTTACATAAATGTGCATAAAAATTACAAAATTACCTTTGCAAATGAATATTTCGAATCAGGAGTATCTTTTAGAAAATCACTAATATTTTTGGAAGTCAAAGCTTTCGATTTTTTGCATCTGAATCCGTTAGACTTTCTTTTTAGAAGAGAGATTAATTTAGGATAATTTGCAATAATGACATCATGATTTATATTAAGTGTTGTCCGTATCATGGAATATAAAGCCTAAAGTGTTCATTTAATGGACTGTGCATGGAATTGACTTCTAGTTATAGAACATGTGATAATTTATCAAATGGGCATGTGAAAAAGATTGCTATTTGTAAATTAGCTTCATAATCCACTTAGCTACAGTTCTGGCAAAAACTTTTATTCATTTTCCATGTTTTATAGGACGAAAATAATTTTGAGACTAAGTATGTTTTTTAGCTTGCTTTAGAAGAAATGGCGCTCACAACATCTTTTCCCAACTGGTATTCACTTATTGAACTTCTGGGCAAATTCAAAGCGTATAAAAAAATATTACAATAAGTAAAGTTCTAAAGCGTATTAGCGAGAGAAACTGCAGAGACATAAAAATTTCACCAATCTCAAAGTAACCTTAATATTTGAATTAAATGTTCGTTTTGTTCATTGACTGGGTACTTCATTCTCTGGTCGATTCACCCTACTTTACCTACGACCACAAGACGTTGTCGCGGAAACGGCGCATTTTATTTTACCTGGTATGTATTAAAACTACGAAATAGTAATTTTTGAACCTAGTGTGCGACGACATTATTCGCGCATAAGCGCAAAGTTGAAGCACAACCGAGGAACGAGGGAGTGCCTCATATGCGCGAATGCGGCGAATACGTCTTCGCACATCGAGGTTCGAATAAAATTTTTTTAAACGAACATTTATTTTTGTTTTATTAAAAAATTTGCGTTGCGTCATTAGTAAACACAAAAAAAATCTGAAAATATCAAGTGAGTCAACTGACAGTTTTTCATTTGGCAGTTGTCAAAGAAGGTTTTTAAATGCGGATTTCTTTTTATTTCTTCAGTATTTGCGACACCTGAATTGGTAAAATGACAGTTTGTTAACCAGATTTCATTATTATTAAGTTATATTGTTTCTGGAATGGCCAAAAAGGCCAGTGTTTTTTGCAAAAATTCGCGCACTTGTGTGGGAATTCTACGTTCCCAGTTGACTGCTCCACTCGCAAAATGTCATTTTGAAGGTGGTGAGTTCAAAAAACTATTATTATTAATCATACATCTAACTGAAATTGGTGATTAGTGAGCTAAATTTGGTAAGTTATTACCAAAGTTAATATTACCGGTATTATTCATTATAGCAGATGCAGTTTTTTGTCTTATTACTTACCGAATTATCTATGTAAACTTCTGCTACGGCAGACGATAGTCAGCTACCGTGTCTCTTCAAATCAAGGATATGACCACCCGCATCAACTAGAATCGTCGCTGACGATTGCCGAAAGCAGTGTCTTGTGTATGAGTTTGGTTCTGGAAGCCCAAGATACGTAACTATTTGCTTTGGTACACCAGCTAATTTGCTTATGCCAACGCATTGTCGTGGACAATTACTATTTATATAGTTTATAAAAAAAGGTAATTCAGCAGAATCGCTAGAAGGCCGTAGATTTACTGCAGGATGAAAATGTTCTGACACAACAAAACTGCGTTGTGTTTTTCTTTTGGTGTCATTACTAAAGATTTTCCAGTGTCTTCTATATCCTGAGGCTTAATATTTCGCATTAGGTTCGAATAATATTTTTTGAAACGAACATTTATTTTTGTTTTATTAAAAAATTTGCGTTGCGTCATTAGTAAACACAAAAAAAATCTGAAAATATCAAGTGAGTCAACTGACAGTTTTTCATTTGGCAGTTGTCAAAGAAGGTTTTTAAATGCGGATTTCTTTTTATTTCTTCAGTATTTGCGACACCTGAATAGGTAAAAAGACAGTTTGTTAACCAGATTTTATTATTATCAAGTTATATTATTTCTGGAAAGGCCAAGTGGGAATTCTACGTTCCCAGTTGACTGCCCCGTTCGCAAAATGTCATTTTGAAGGTGGTGAGTTCAAAAAGACTTTTTATAAATATTGTTGTTATTCATTACATTAAAGACCACAAATATACAGATTTTTAAATTTCAAAAGAGCATTTTTGACGTGCTTTCTGTTATAAAAAATTATTTTATGGCAATCCCAATCGTTCTCATTTCATATTTTTTGATTTATTTAAAAAGCAAACCAAAATTACAAGTTTCTGGCATTTTTTGAACAAAAAGTTTTAAATGTAAGGCATAGATGGTGCCACCCACCGTAAATCAAAGTACACTGTCAAAAATGACGTGAAGCCTTATGAAACAGCCATATATAGCGTTAGCTATGTTAATTTTAGTAGACGATCGAATCATGAATATGATTAACACATCTAAATAAGATGAAATCTGTAAAATAAATAGCTCTAAATGACATTTGTATAGTTTGACTACTGTGTCCTTTTTGAAAATTTCATTCTATAGATTACTAAATTAAGTAATCCGCGCAAAAATTTCACTTTTTGAGTTCAGGTTCGTCATAATTGTTATTGTTAGAGGCTTAGTTTAAATAGATAGATGTAACTTCAGTTTATATTTCGAAAATAAAAAGATATAAAAAATTCTCAGTAATGCCATTCTATCTTATTTACATTTTGAATAAGTTTGAAAACAAAAAAGTTACAGCATTCTATCGATTCTCCAAAAAATCAAAAAAGCGCAGTAACTTCGAAACAAAAGACAATAGCGCAAAACTCATTAAAGTATTGATTTTGTTTCAAAAAACTAGCATGTATCATTCGTTTTTTGTATGATGGATATTTAAACAAAAACCGTTGATGTAATATGGTACTTTTAGTATGGTTTATTCTCGTAATGAAATTTAAGTCTGTAACTTCATGCAGTGGAATAAAATAGATTTTTGTGGAAAGTAGAGCATAGAATCAGAATGAAGCTGATGAGATATTGCAATATACGCTTAACACACAATTAGACAATTACAAACTATTGAATTAGGTGCAGTAAATTTTTGCACAACTCGGTATGTATTTCTTCAGAAAATTATTAAACAACTAAAGATTATTAAAGAACTTACAACAATCCATATTAGTGTTAATGTTATTTCAAAATAAACAAAATTGTCATTTTTTTGAGAGGTTTTTGTTGATTAAATATTCATGTGCGAAATAAACTCAAAATAATTTCATTTATGTTACACAACTATGAAAGAAATTCTGATTATTATTTTGTTTTTTGGTATTATCCCAACGATGCAACAAAGTTCATTTCAATTAGAAAATGATTAGAAATTTATAAAATTATTATTAGTCGAAAGAAAAAGGTTTAAATTTTAAGATAACATTTTTTTAGTTCATTACAGCATCAATTCCTTCCGAAAATTACTTTATATTATAATTATAATTTGTCCGAGTGGAATGCGAGAGAACAAAGAACAGGATTCTATCAACATTACAAAAAATCAATAAGGCGCTGTTATTCGAAAACAAATGCAATACCGCAAAACTAATTCAAGGATTGGATTTTTTCAAAAACGTATCAAATGTATCATTTGTTTTTCTGTAAGATGGTCGGAAATATGAGAAACTAATGAAAATCATCAAAAATGGACCATCCTGTACAAAATAATAAGCACTAGTGACATAAATAAACATAATGTGTAAAATGTGTAAATACAGAAAATAGAAATTGATTTTTATTATTTTATTATACTGTATCTAACCTCATTATTATGAATTTTTGTTACCATATGCGGGTCAAGACAGGACAGTTAGGGTCAGTTCAGGTCAATAGTAAATTGTCATCGAAAAGAAATAACAAGGAAAAGCTTCTTTCTAAACAAATAAAATTATCTTAACATAATTTTATTGATTATAGAAGATTTAATGCTTTTTTATTTTTAATACGATGATCTTATTTAATTTGTTTCTTTTATGATTTGTATAAATATTTTGATGTTTATGATTTTAATATACAATGTCACCATTAAAGTCGGCTCCATATGGAAAAATTTTTTATTATAATTTTAGTTAAAATTTGATGTAACGTGATTAAACGGTGTTCGTTTTTGGCAAATTTAACATTTCTTGCAGGAAATGGATGAAAATGGGAAAATTTTATTTGAAAGATTTGTTATGTTATTTTATGCAAAATTTGAAGAATCCAGTGTGAAGTTGACATTTTAGGCAATTTTTTTTAAATAAATCTTACAAATTCAAAGTATAAATTGGTTTATTTTTGGAATAATTAACGTTCCAAGCCTTTTTCTTAATAAATATTCTTTTCTGGATTTAATAATTTTAAAAATTTAAATCTTGTCTTAGAAAAAATTGATATGAGCGGTGCAAAGTTCTATTAATTTCAAGGTTTTTTTAAAAACGTTTAGATTTATAATATTTTTCAGTATTAAAAGTACCGTGCGATCAAATGGAAAGTATATCAATGGAGGCTGGCATATATATATATGTTATATTTTAAAGTATGTCCATTATTGAAGCATACACTTCTGAATTTTTTTCTGTCATTTATACGTCAGATGTGTCACAAAAGATACACAACTGAAGAAATAGTTAAATTCAATCTTATTTTATACTGTCATTAATCCTGTATCTTTGCGATTACAGCAGGCTCATTTTATTATTCTTACATAATCTCACAATCCTTCCAAAAGTCCTTTTTTCAAAGCCGCTTGACTTAATACAAGTTAACTTGCAATACTCGTATTACAAGAACTTTCAAGTGATAACAAGTGTTGAGTGTGTTTAAATGTGCGCAAATTTTGATGATGTTTCTCCAACTTTTATGTGAGGGTTGAACCTTTGTGATGATAAGTTGAAGCTAAGAATTTTTTCAATAATTTTGAAGAAGAGATTGTGGATTAAATTTAAGATAGTAGCATTTTGTAGTGTCATTTTTCTTCTGTGGTAAAACTAAGGCAGCAAGAATAAGACAGAAGACAAGTGCTTGGTGTTTGCATTTCCGCGCTTCTTTAACGGTCAATACTATCTTAAGGTAAGGTTACTTAAGCTCAGCTATTTGTGCTTTTATCTGTTTTGTCAAAAATTTTAGTGGCGGATTTGTGAAAAAGATCAGCCTCAAGAAACAATCAATGAATCAACCAGGGTAAATAGCGGAGTGAACTTACACGTAAATTTCCACGACTGTTAAATGAAAATTGTCCAAGAAGTTGTAGAAACTGACAATAAGTTTAACAATTCCTAATGAAAAATAATAGGTATGATGTTTCCTTCTTTGCAACAACGACAACAGGCTACATTCACAATTTTAGTCTTTTTTAATAACTGTTTCAGGAAGAGTTTAGACAAAGGGACTTCCAGTATGATACAGCTCCAGCCTACACTTCTTATGATACCAATGAGTATGTGACCGAGTTTTACGACAATCGTCTTGCAAGTGAAGATTTATGACTCCTGAGTTCTCTATATTTCGCACCATTGAATTTACATCAACTTCCCATTTGGACAAAACTGTATTCAAAAAGGAAGTAAACAGTAACAAAGACCTTCAAAAAAATCGCGGAAACATAAACAAATCACTCTTGAGACTTGAGAGTGAGTGAGATTCGAAATTAAGACAAGAGCACAACTTTGTTTTCAATATATTTGTAATTATTTAAATATACTGATAATTCCCAATAGTGTTTATAATTTATATTAGAGTTCGTAGCTTTCACAATTGATATAAATTAAAAATACAAGCAGCTGGAATTATAAGCCAACACATTCTTCTGATGGACATTGTCACCTTATCGCCTTTTCACATGTCTGTTTTCAGTGCCCCGCACGCTGTCGAATTCATTATCAGTCTCTTCAAGTTCTTGGTGAATTCTTATTTAACAGTCGTAGAATATGCATGAGTCTACTTCACTTCAAGTTGATTCATTGATTGTTTCTTTCAGCCGATCCTTTTCATATATCCGCCACCACTTCTTCAAGTTTCATCAACGTTTCTCTTCACCCTCTGATAAATTAAATAAAAGCACAAATATTCCACAAACAGCTAAACTTAACTAACCTTACGTTAAGATAACATTGATCGTAAAAGAAGCGCGAAAGTGCAAACTTCAGTCACCTGTCTTCTGTCTTATTCTTGGCGCTCCTGTTCTACCACACAAGAAAAGTGACATTGCAAAATCTCTGCATCCTACTAATTTAAATTTAATCCACAATCTCTTCTTCTTGTAATACGAGTATTGCAAGTTAACTTGTATTAAGTCAAGCGATTTTGAAAAAAGGACTTTCGGGAGGATTGTGAGGTTATGTAAGAATAATAAAATGATCCTGTTGTAATCGCAAAGGTACAAGATTAATGACAGTATAAAATAAGATTGAATTTAACAATTTCTTCAGTTGTGTATCTTTTGTGACACATCTGACGTATAAATGACAGAAAAAAATTTGATGCGTATGCTTTAATACTAGACATACTTCCAAATATAGCATATATTGATCCCAGGTAACCGGGATACACTTTTTAAATGATCGCACGGTATATTATAGAACACAAGCTATGATCCAATATTATTTTAGTTTTAAGACTATATCTTAAAACAAATTTTTGTGATTGTTAAATATTCAAAAAAGGTCTGAAAACAGACTTATTTAAATTCGTGTCGTTTCTGACAGTCTTTCTATAATCTTACATTAAATCATTGAAAGAACGTTGAAGTTATGATAACTTTGCACCGTTCATGTGAATTTTTTTTGTGACTTAAATCGAAATTTTGAAAAAATTGAAGTAAAAAAAAAAAGGATTTATTATTGAACTTGCTTGTAACAATGAATTTCAAAAATAAACCAATTTATACCCGTTGTTAAATTTTTATATTTTTATACTGTTACAAAAGAATTATTTGCCGAAAATGTCTAAAATGTCAACTTTACGCTAGGTTTTACAAATTTTTCACAAGTCTATAAAATTACATTACTAACAACTTTTTCATTTAAAATTTTCCGAAATTCCGTCTAGAAATGGCATTTTCACCCAGCTAAGCCTTATAATAAAAAAAAAATTCCATACAGAGCCGACTTTAATTTATTTAAATATTTGTTTAATTACGCGTATGTGCTTTTTATTTGTAATGTATGGAATCTGGCTTTGACATAGTTAAGTTGTAGTTAAATTGTAATAAAAGTGACCTAGAAGTGTCCATGGAATTCAAAAAAATATACGGGGTGTCCCAAGACGGTTGGCGTTTATTCGTAACTCAAAAAATACTGATGGCATATTACTGAAAAGTTGGTAATGTATTTTCTTTGACATGCTCTATTTGACTAAAATATTATTAAAAAACGGACACTTTTTGTTATACCGGAAGTAGACCTCAACTTTCTTATTTTGAATTTAACACTCCATATTTTTCTACGTTTTTGAATTCTGCAATGTATTTTAGGTCACTTTTATACCAACAATTCTTTTTCCTAAATTCAACCATTTTAAAGATATTTGCAACTTTAATTGAAAAATGACAGATGCAGAGTTAGAGGTAATCAGTAATTACGGCTAAACGGTTATTTATTTTAGAATAGTCTTTTGGCGTTTTATAACGCAAGACCTGAGATAGTAAACCCTACTAAAAAATCAAACCATTGTTCTACAGAATGTTCAAAGAATATTTTCTGCTTTAAAAATAAAGGCAATGTATAAAGTTTTCTATACCTAAACCTTAACGTTTCTTATTTATTTGAGGAAATCTTTTTTCTGCGTTGTGAAACGTCATAGTTACCTTATACAAAAATGGCTTTATTTTTGAAGCTAAAACTAAGTATAAAAACATTTAGAAATTTTGAGTTTTGACAACATTTTCATATTAGTTTTCAAACGTATTTTTTGAATACTCTGTAGGAAATGGCTCCATTTTTTAGCTGGATTTACTATCTCTGGACTTGAGTTATAAAATGCCCAAAGACTATTATGAAACTGATAATCGTTTAGTCATCATTACTGATCACTTTTAACTCTGCATCCGCCATTTTTCGAATAAAATTTCAGATATCTTTGAAATGGTTGACTTTTGGTATAAAGGTTACATAAAAATCTTCGTAGAATTCAAAAATGTGAAAAATTATAGTGTGTTCCATCTAAAATAAGAAAGTTGACGTCTACTTCCAGTATAATCGGAAATGCCACGTCTCTGAAAATATTTTAGAAAGACAGAGCATCTTGAAATAACTTTGCTGTCAAATATTCAATTATATGCTACCACTTTGTGAAAATACTAAGAATAGATTGTTAAATATCTTTTGTTAAGATACATCCAATTTTCTTAAAGTTCCATCTAAAAATCAAAGAAAAAACACTAAACAAAATTTTATCTTATAATTTAAATGCGACTGTTTTTTTTTTGTTACAGGACTAGTGAACTAGTAGCAGTAATAGCAATTTCGGCAACTTTATTTCTTTTTCTGCATACTAGAGACCTTCATTCACAACTGAAAGATCTGGAAGTAAAGTTACAGGTTGAAGATTTAGCAGCTAATCAAATTGGTGAGAAAAATCGGATATAGGTATATTCAACTACATCAATGTTTATATGCGGTGATCGGCAAAATGTAATCTGCCGAGTAATCTTTCGCATTCCTAATTTTTTATAAACTGGGGCAATTTAAAAATAACAATGCTTCAATTTTGTATCAATCCTAACATATAAAATTTCTATTTTCAACAAAAAAGTACAGCAGACGAGATTTTATTGTTTCGTAGTTTATTCTGAATTAATAGTCTTCAAAACACTGTTTAACTGATATGTGTTCAATAATTGTTCTGGTCAGATCGCCTGTGTGTAGCAATTGTTACAAAAAACATATGTCTTAGTTAACATTCCAAAACAATGACAGAAAGAGGTGTAGGACACATACAAAATTCTCGAACGTCTGCATACTATTATCATAATTTGCAACTTGATTTTTATCAAAAACTTCTAAATGTAAAAATAAGATAGCAACCCATATAAACTTATCACTTTAACCTACGTTTATGCTAGGAAAAGAAAACCACAGCAAACTGCGATCAGAACAATTATTGAACACCTCCTATAACAAACCTTTCTTCTTAAACTGGTAAAAAACAATTTTATTTTATGTTTCAGGAAAAAGTGGTGCTAAAAGCGAAGATGTCTTGTCCACGAATATATTAAAATCCTCATTCAAGGTAAAGAGATTTAGAGCTAATTTTATAATTCAATTAATTCTCCTTTAACTTGAATGGAGCTGAGACTGATTTTTTTTAACGTTTTTTAAAGTTTCAGTTAAATTTAGTTAAAGGAAACTTTATTTTTATTATGAGATCCGGTCTTATTAAATTAGTATACCGGGTGAATCACAGAAGTAGTTTCGACTTATACAGGTGTTCGGTAAAAAATGCCAACAACAACTTTTGATTTTAGAGTTTTTTGTGAATAATTGTTCAAATACCCAAATTTTTTCAATAAGATATTGTTTTTATGACTGCTTGTCTAATAACCTTTGTAGTCAACTTTATTGTCAAAACTGTCTGTTACTGTCGTTACTGGGAAAGTACTCATAGCAACGAGATTTCATCAAGAAAAACCAAATGAGATTGACTTTTTTCAAAAAAATTGAATATTTTGGAAATGAAACAAAGGTATAGTTTGTAGCGTATGATAACTGTTCTAATATACAGGATGGTGCATTTTCGATGTCCGCATTAGGAAATTTCCAGAATTTGGAGCAGAACGAATAACACATTTTCAAGGTCGTTTTTTGAACAAATAATTTTGGTTAATACCGCAAGTTGATATCATCTTTTGTTTTATAATTATAAGCAAAAATTGACAATATTTTTAAAAAAATTTTTAGCTATGTCAATGTTGAAGATAAACGATTAAAACAAAAACGGAATTATGCAGTTTTTTATGTAGAATTCATTTTTTTTAAGTCATTAATTTGGCTGCAAAAACACAAAATTGCATTTTTTAACCAAAGTTGACTGTGACATTTTTAAAAAGCAATTTTTCTTTATCTCAAAATATAAATATGTTATAGTAAATTGTTATTTGTTATTTGTTAATATGTAGTTGGCTACGTGAAAAATTGGTTTCTATAGAGAAACTGAATGAGTGAAAATAAAATGAAAAAAGTTCTATACTTTCTGTAGTATAAAACATCTAATAATACTGATTATATGACAAATACCTACTTTTTATGCAGATAAAGACTTCTAAGAAGAAAAAGCTACAAAAGAAATTCAAGATGACCCATGGTTGTTGATTAACTATAAAAAACAAAAGATTATGTGCTGATGACTACTTTGATTGTTATAAATAAATAAAATAAAAATTTTTACAGAAGTTACAGAAGTTTACAGGAAAACGAGAAATGTGGTGTTCAATAAACAAACAAGCTTTGTATATAGTGAAGATTTCTTGTACCATAAGCCTATATATATGGGAAAAAAATAAACTGCCCATTAAAAATTTTAAATCTAGGGAATTTATCGTTTTTGGGTTGAACAAACAATTGAATATGCTCAGTGGCTTTCATTACCATAAGTTGGCAATGTTTTTTTAACTAGCTTGACGTTTTTTGACGTCTTTGTCTAACAGCTGTCATCTATATTTGTGCTATTTGCATTATCAACTTAACCTCAATTTCTGTAAGATAACAAGGTGTGAACATTTCTCACTAGAAACAAAAGGAGCACCAACTTAGCAATTTATCTCAAATTTTAAAAGGCAATTAAATTTTTTTCCCATATATAGTTGCCTAATCCTACATATACAGGCTGTCCAGTAAAAAACGGCCCAATAAATAACTTTGTTATTGATGGTCAGATTTCAATAAATGATATATAACTAAAAAAGTTTTCAAAAGACTACAAATTAGGCAAGAATAATTTGATTTTTCCAAAACTATAATTTTGAATATTGATTTTTGCAAAAATTTACTGTTTGAATTAAATAATATTTTTCCAATTCCAATTATTAAAATGCTCATTTTGTCTATCAAATCTTACTATTAAAATGACATTTTCATCAAAACGATGAATAAACTAAACTAAGACTGTTATTGACAACGCGAATAAAATTAAAAAAATAAGATTTTCCACTATTGTTGAGAATTTTGTTTCGTTGATAATTTTTATTCATACTAATAGTACATTAATATTTCGTGAATAAATTACTTAAGAAGTCGTTTTTTTATGAAATTTTAAAAAATATTGTATGGTACACGTGAATTAAGAAATTTTATTCACTAAAACCATAAGTAGCTATTATTTGATCATACCTAAAAATGAAAAAAATCATATCAGTTGACGATTACCGACATTAAGTTTAGCAAAAGAAAAAAATATTAGAATAGTCCAGTTTATAGTCTATTAGCAGCCTTATCTTTTGATGTATTATTTGTTGAAATTTGATTGTAAATAACAGAGTTATTTACTAAAAGCAGGAACATCTATCAATCGAAAAATTATTATCAAATTTGGTTGATATATTTCTAAATAATCAAATTCTATAGAAACCCGTTATTTTCATAGCCAGCTGCAGATTAAAAATAAAAATTAAAACAATGCACTTTTTGAACAACTATGCAAAATTACCATATGAAATTCATATATTTTTAAAAACAGAAGAAAATTATCTTATCAAAATTGTCGCAGCTAACTATGATTTCTATTTAAAAAATGCAACTTTGTGTTATTCCAGCCACTGAAAAAAATTGTTGGCACCATTAGATTCCACGTGAAAAACGGTTTAATTATTTTTTTTGTTTCAATCGCTTACCTCCAATATTAACGGAGATATAAATTTAGCAAAATATCGACAAATTATCAACTTTTGCGAATAACTGAAAAACAAAAGACGATATCAACATGCGGTATTCACCAAAATTATTCTCTCAAAAAACGACCTTTAAAATGTGCCATATCTTTTTTCCAAACTTTCTATGCGGACAACTTGCACATTTATATTTTAATGGCTTTATACAGGGTGTCCGATATAGTTAGTTGCATAACTTTTACTGTGAATGTTTTTTTTCCCAACTACAATTTGAAATTTAATTAAAGTTTAAGGTCTTGTATCATCCCAAAAAATTAATTGCTCGGTTTAATTTTTTTCTTAGATAATTTCTGTTTTGTATGTAATTTTAAAAACTTTGATGCATCAAAGAATTTTTTTGCCCTATCAGCAATAACTTTGTTCATTGACATCAAATTTATATATTTTTTTTGGATTATTCTGAAGATGAAAGTTCAAAATCAAATTGTAAGGGATGCAGGTAGACATACAGAGTATGCCACTACAGCTTAATTCTTCTATAGGGTAATAACCGTTGAGAATAAGAAAATTTGTTCTGAACAAAAGTTGCTTGAATCTTTCTTGGGCTTGTTTCAAAAATATTTTTAAAAAATGGCGCACTTTGGGTTATACTGGAAACTGACAATAACTTCGTCATTTTAAATGCAACATTCTACATATTTTTACATTTATGGATTCCTTGTTCAATTTAAGCATCACTTTATGTACCATATGTGACTTTTTGAGTGAACTATTTTCAAGAAAATCAAGATTTAAAGAAAAAATATTACTGTGCAGAAATCGCCATTATTGTAAATATCTCGAATACAAAAGCATTTACAGAGAAACGATTTCACACTTTTATTTTAGACATAACAGTCTATCTCTTAGACCTGATCGTCTTATCAAATTTGAAACAATCTCTTTTGATGGGAGCCTTAAACATGAGGAAGTACAATCCTAAATAACTCGATTTTTTTAAATGGAACGCTATACTTTTCAATGTGCAACCAAATAGAACTTAAAATTACCTTTCGATTGATGTCAGGTTGTACACACTTACTACCAACAGTTTTTGAAAAAAATGAATTTTTTTTGAGTTTTGCAAAAACCTGCATCATCAGGTTAGCTTTGATTATTATTATTGATATAAACAGGTTTAAAAAAAGTACTAGACTTCAAGTAAAAAATAGTTAATAGATATGATCAATGATTTTTGACAATTTGAATAAAATTTACTTCTGAAATTTTTCACAAATAAAAAACTTTCATGAGAGGTTTCTGTAAGACGAACAATATCAAAATCAGCCATGTCACAGCTAACTATGATTTTCATTTAAAAAAATTCAACTTTATGTTGTTTCAGCTATTAAAAAAAAAATTGTTGGCACTATTAGATTCCACGTGAAAAACGGTTTAATTATTTTTTTGTCCAAATCGCTTACCTCCAATATTAACGGAGATATAAATTTTTCCAAATATCGACAAATTGTCAACTTTTGCGAATAACTGAAAAACAAAAGTCGATATCAACATGCGGTATTCACTAAAATTATTTTCTCAAAAAACTACCTCTAAAGTGCGCCATTTCTTTTTTTCCAAACCTTCTATGCGGACAACTTGCACATTTATATTTTTACTGTCAATGTTATTTACAATTTACAATTTGAAATTTAATCAAAGTTTGAGGTCTTGTATCACCCTAAAAAATTAATTGCTCGCTTTGATTTTTTTCTTAGATAATTTTTGTTTTGTATGTGGTTTTAAAAACTTTGATGCATCAAAGAATTTTTTTTGCTTACTGCCAACAATTTAAAAAAAAATGCATTTTTTTGAATTTTGCAAAAACCTGCATCATCAGGTTAGCTTTGATTATTATTATTGATATAAACAGGTTTAAAAAAAGTACTAGACTTCAAGTAAAAAATAGTTAATAGATATGATCAATGATTTTTGACAATTTGAATAAAATTAACTTCTGAAATTTTTCACAAATAAAAAACTTTCATGAGAGGTTTCTGTAAGACGAACAATATCAAAATCAGCCATTTCACAGCTAACTATGATTTTCATTTAAAAAAATGCAACTTTGTGTTGTTCCAGCTATTAAAAAAAAAATTGTTGGCACTATTAGATTCCACGTGAAAAACGGTTTAATTATTTTTTTGTCCAAATCGCTTACCTCCAATATTAACGGAGATATAAATTTTTCCAAATATCGACAAATTGTCAACTTTTGCGAATAACTGAAAAACAAAAGTCGATGTCAACATGCGGTATTCACTAAAATTATTTTCTCAAAAAACTACCTCTGAAGTGCGCCATTTCTTTTTTTCCAAACTTTCTATGCGGACAACTTGCACATTTATATTTTTACTGTCAATGTTATTTACAATTTACAATTTGAAATTTAATCAAAGTTTGAGGTCTTGCATCACCCTAAAAAATTAATTGCTCGGTTTGATTTTTTTCTTAGATAATTTCTGTTTTGTATGTGGTTTTAAAAACTTTGATGCATCAAAGAATTTTTTTTGCTTACTGCTAACAGTTTTTTAAAAAAATGCATTTTTTTTAATTTTGCAAAAACCTGCATCATCAGGTTAGCTTTGATTGTTATTATTGATATAAACAGGTTTAAAAAAAAGAACTAGATAAGTACTAATAGATATGATAAATGACTTTTGACAATTTGAATAAAATTTTCTTCTGAAATTTTTCACAAATAAAAAGCTTCCATGAGAGGTTTCTGTAAGAAGAACAAATCAAAATCTGCCATCTATTCACCATTTTTTGATTAAAGCCTGAAATGGATTTGTGGTAATAGAGCAAAATACTCTTTTGAGGTAGGTCAATAACTAACAATACTTAGTGGTTACCAAGGCTAATGTGATGATGTAGTTCTTTATAAATTTCAAAAAACGTTGTTTTGTCAAAAACTGTTGTCAGTAAGTGAGTACATCCTTACATCAATCAAAACGTAATTTTGAGTACTATGAGATGGTATAACAAAAAGTATAGCGTTCTATTTGAAAAAATTAACTTATTTAGGTTTGAATTTTTGCATGTTTAAAGCTCCCATCAAAAGAGAGCTTTCCAAATTTGATAAGACGATGAGAACTGAGAAATAGATATTTAGAATAATGGCGATCTCTGCACACCCAGGAAGTTAGTGTCGATTTCCGGTATAACCGGAAGTGTGCAATCCTTGAGAATATTTTTAAAGCAAACTCAAGAAAGATTTAAACATATTTTGTTCAGAATTTTTCTTTATATTCTTAACGGTTATTACGCTATGAAAGAATTACGTTGTGGTGAGACACCCTGTATAATTTTTTGTTACTTGTAACAAAAGTATCTACATAAAGACAAACAAAATCCATTAGTAAACTGCATTGTTGTTATTTTTTCTTAATTACAGGCGATACTCAAGTGTCAGTAATTCAATTCAATTCAATCATTTTTCCTACTTTCGCTAACAATTAAAACATTATGTTTTATCTTTGCTTCAACAATTGTAGAAATATAGATTTTCATTATTTGATTTCTTATGACTTAATAAAGATGCATTTTCCAAAATTTTCACTCAAATGTCAAATACTGAATAATTTTTCAAATTTCAGACAAGTTTAAAACCACATGAAATTAACAACACTCAGAAAGCTGAACAAGATATAATTTTTTTTAATAGAGTTCCTAAAGTGGGTTCACAGACTTTAATGGAATTAGTAAGACGATTGAGTATTCGTAATAACTTCGGATTTAATCAAGATCATGTGCAACGAGTGGAAACAATTAGATTATCTATTGAAGATCAAGCAGCATTGTCCGTTATGGTATCTAGTTACGAAGCACCTAGTGTCTATATCAAACATGTCTGTTTTACAAATTTCTCACAGTAAGTATAGAATTCTAGACATAGACATAGACTAATTTCAAAATACTAATTTTTTTATAGGTTTGGCTTACCAAAGCCAATATATATCAATTTAGTTCGAGACCCAGTTGAGCGAGTTATATCATGGTATTATTACGTCAGAGCTCCTTGGTATTATGTTGAAAGAAAAATCGCATTTCCAGACATTCCACTACCTGATCCAAAATGGTTAAAAAAGGTAAAATGTTATGAAACTATTTTCTTGTTTCTTCCAAAAGTTTTTTTGGATTAACTCTCTGAGGACTATTTCGCTACTAACGAATAAAAAAATATATAGGGTGTCCTACGAACAAGCGCAAATATTATAACCATAGAGTAAGAACTAAAAATAAATCCACACATATTTTTTATTTTTTCAAAAAAAAATTTCCAGATTCGGGTTATTGGCTCTTGAAGATGATCCTTAAAACAAACATTAATTTTTTTATTTGCAGGAGTACTCAACCAATTTTTGGCGAAATTTGGCTATTTCTCCAATCATCATTCAGTAGTGTAATTTGTATTAATGTGGAGTGTCTTTAAAGGGGATTTTAGGAGCCTCCTTAGAATTAATTGTCTCATAACTTTTCAACACATTTTAATTTAATCATGTCATTATGATAACTTGAAAACCTAGTCAATTTAGAATTTTTTTTATCTCTTATCATTTTTTCTTAAAACGTAGCGTTTTTGAGTAAAAAAATAAAATGCCGAACGACGCAGTTATTATTAGCATTGATTTATCACATATCGAATATGAACGTCTATTCTATGCTAATATTGACTGCATCGTTCCACATTTTATATTTTTACTCAAAAACGCTACGTTTTAAGAGAAAATATCAAGAGGAAAAAAGTTTCTAAATTAAATAGACTTTCAAACTATTGTAATGGCAAGTATAAACTAATTTGTGCAAAAAAGTTATCAAGAACTTTGAGACAGTCTACAGTACTACAAATTATACTGCTAAGTGATGGATTAAAATAACGTCAGTATGCCAAGTTTCATAAAAATTAGTCAAGTATTTTCGGAGATAATAATAATAATAATAATAATAATAATAGGTTTATTGCCCAACAGAAAGTTTCCAATTATAGGACAATGTTTGAGAAACAAAATGCATTCGCCACAAGGCGCATGACTAAAATAATAATAATTATACAAAATAAAAGAAAAAAAGTTATACATGTTTACATGAAAATAAAGATTTACAAATCATTCGTACATAATAATAATAAACTACCAATATTTCTAATAAATATAAAACAACTGAACTATGAAAACTGATTAAATAATAAGATATGTTATACATGAATATAATTCTTAATTGACAAGTGAAAGCTTCATTCTAAATCTTATGTTAAGCTAAACAGTGTTCCCAAATTTTTCTTTGGCACAAGATACTACTTTATTCAAGTTATCAGCAAAGATGTCACATAACTCTCCTAAACTGTTGCAGTGTTTTGCCATGACGTAAAGAGGAGAATTGAGACCAATATTCGTTCTATATGCTTTTAATTTAAAATCACAACCAAATCTGGAGTTCGTTCTAGGTACATGGAAATCTATCGAGGATAATAACTCTTTACAATCTACGTTATTATGCAGGATCTTATGCATGAAAACTGTAGATGTAACCATCCGTCTAGATTTTAGTGAGTCGATTTCAAATTCATTAAGAAGTGTTATCTGATTAGTTCTACTTTCTGGGTAATAATTATGAGCTCGAAAAGAAAAAAATTTCAAAAAACGTCTTTGCACTTTTTCTAGAGACAACGAACTATTAATATAAAAAGGTGACCAAATTATTGATCCATATTCAAGCTTACTTCGCACAAGACTAAAATAAAGATTTTTAATGGCATCTAAATTATTAAAAGATTTTACATTTCTAATTATAAAGCCTAAAGTTTTGTATGATGCGTTAACAATGACTGATATATGTTTATTAAATGACAACTTAGAATCGAATGTAATTCCTAAGTCCTTGATGACATCTTTCCTATCTATTAATGTTCTATTTATATAATATTGAAAATTATGCTTTTTTATTTTTCTAGTAAAGGATACCACGGAACATTTGTTAATATTTAAATATAACCCATTATGCTGACACCACGCCAATACCGAATCAAGATCGGCTTGTAAATCTACGTAGTCTTGATGAGAATTGACAGCTTTATATATTTTTAGGTCATCGGCAAATAGTAGAAAAGAGGAATTAGTAATAGCCTCCGTTAAATCATTAATATATATTAAAAAGAGTAGGGGGCCTAAATTAGAGCCTTGAGGTATTCCTGAGATTTGTGTAAATGGAGGAGATAGAAACCCATTAAAACAAACTGTTTGCTGTCTATTACTTAAGTAAGATTGGAAAAATGTCACCAAAGAGTCAGAAAAGCCGAAGTTGCGTAGTTTATTTAAAAGCAGTGAATGAATTATCTTGTCAAAAGCTTTACTTATAGCAGTATAAATTACATCTTGATTACCCTTATCTAGTTCTTCAGATAAAAATTGAGTCACTGTAATTAAGTTTGTTACTGTAGACCTACCAGCCAAAAATCCATGTTGATTAGTTGAAACTTGATTAGAAACAGATAGATAAATATAATTATAAATTATTCGTTCAAACACCTTTGCCAAGTTGCAAAGAATGGATATTGTTTCTGGATTAATCTTATCAGGTAACTTTTTGCGAATCAGTATCTCTTCGCCACGGCCAGCCGGTGAGGCGAGTGACTGGCCGTTTGCCTGGCTTGCGTGGCCTCTGCTGAGGCGCGTGACTGTGTCTTCTTTGTTTTGCTTTAATTATTTTTGATTCATTAGTCATATTGGCGCGGGTGTAGCATTTTTAGCACCTTGTTGGATCAAACAAATAAGAATTATTATTTTTATTGTTTCTGATTTATATACTTATCTACTGAAGACACTAATTTTTTCTTTTACTTTTTTTTTATCCCCTATTTCAAAATGGGGGATAATTTAGAATGTCCTGGTTGTAATGCTTCTGTCAATTCTTCTGCTGCTATTTGTTGTGATATCTGTAAAAGATATTCTCATTACTCTTGTGTTAATATTAAACCCGAAGAAGCAGCTTTACTTTTTCGTATGCAGCAAAGATCATCTCATTTGAAACTGCTCTGTGTTTATTGTGTTGAAGTTTTTGAAGCTCCTCCTGTTTCAGCTTGTGAAGAATCTGCTTCTTTAGAGTTAAATCCATTTCTTAAATATGTTCGGTCTATAGTCACTACTGAAGTCTCATCTATTCGTAACGATCTTGCGCAAATTAACGAAAAAATCATCTCTAAATCTGACTTGCCACAACCATCATACGCTCAGAAAGTTAAAAATTCATCAGAAACTTGTGTTATTATAAAACCTAAAAATGCTAAGCAGCCTGTACTTCAAACCAAAGCCGAAGTTCTACAATCCATACAACCACTTGCCACAAAAATTGAGATCAGCAAAGTTAAAACTGTATCTAACGGTGGACTTGTCATTGATTGTTCTGATATTACAAATAGTGACAAACTCTTAAATATTGCTGGTGATAAGTTGTCTCAGAATTATGACATCAAAAAACCGTCTTCGATCTTACCTCGTGTAAGGATTGTTGGTTTTGACCAGAGTATTGAAAAAGATGATTTTCTTAAATATGCTTCTGTTCAAAATCCGTCTTTATTTTGTTCTTCATCTACTTTTGAGATCCATAAATTTGGTCCCACTGCAAAAAATAATAAAATTTATCAAGCTGAAATTTCTGTGGATTTAAGCACTTACAAAAAGCTTCTAGATTCTGGTCATTTACTTATTGGACTTACCAGTTGTACTGTGTATGACGCGGTATCAGTACTTCGCTGTTATAAATGTAGCGGTTATAATCATGGATCTAAACAGTGTAAAAAACAATTTGTGTGTCCGCTTTGCGCTGGTTCACATGATGTTAAAAACTGTCCCACGTCGAAAGATGAGGGCACTCGTTGCTGCAATAATTGTTCTCATTTACGTACTTCTCAGAACCTTGATATTGATATTAATCATGCTGTTTGGGATCTCGAACAGTGTTTTGCTTATAAACATGCCTTATCTAAATTAAAAAATGATGTATTTAATATTCCGACTACACTTACGGTTAATAAACTTCCTGCCGCTGACGTTTCTGTTGCTTCCACATACTGACTACCTGGAAATAATAACACTACTTCTTCCACAACAGAAAATTTGTCAGCTTCGAAATCTTTTATGTTATCGTCATCTATTTATTATCAAAATGTACGTGGACTAAATACTAAGCTCAACGACTTTAAAGATAACTGTGCTTCTTCTAATTTTAATATAATAGCACTTACAGAAACATGGCTTAATGACTCTGTTTACAATGCTGAAATAATTGAAGTGAATAATTTTACTGTTTTTCGGTCTGACAGGAACTTCCAAGAAACAAACTCTAAAAAGGGAGGTGGTGTTCTTTTGGCCTTCAACAATATTTATAACGTGCAACTTATAACATCTAGCTCATCAAGTACTTTTAACCCCTGGATCGATTTTTTGTTTGTTAAACTTACTTTCAATGCACACTCTTTTTACATTCTTCTTCTTTATATTCCTCCTCAATGCTCAACATCTGATTATGCTAAATTTTTTGATGAAATAACTTACCTAAACCATATTTTTGAAAATAATCTTTTAATTTTAGGAGATTTTAATATTCCTGAGTATCTTGATAATTCCTCTTTGAGGTCTATGAAATCTGCTGATTTAGAAAAACTTGTAAACCTTCTAAATCTTCAACAATACAATTGTGTTCCAAATCATTTTAACAGGTATCTTGATTTAGTATTTGCCACTTTTCCGTGTAAAGTCGAACGATCCCATGATCTACTTACTACTGAAGACCATCACCATCCACCTCTTATCATCTCGCTTGAATTGTTAAAGAATAATAAAAAACATTTTATCTCTTCTAATTCACAAAGTAGTTTTTGGAATTTTCACAAAGCTGATCTTCCCAAACTTTACACACTTACATCTCAAGTTGACTGGTCTTTTCTTATTAATTCTGGCGATGTCAACAAAATGTGCCAAAGCTTTTATGAAAAAATTTATTCACTGTTTGAGCTCTGTGTACCTAAGTGCAAACGTATTAAATCTTTCCATAAGTATCCTAAATGGTTTAATAATAAAATTATTATGATAATAAAAAAGAAATTCCGTTTTTGGCGCTTATATAAACTAACCGGTCGCGTTAGTTTTTACAATACATTCAAATCACTTCGGACATCACTTAAAAATGAAATTAAAAAATCTAGAACTCAGTACATTGAAAACATGGAATCGAAAATTAACACTGAACCTAAAACCTTCTGGACTTATATAAATAATAAAACGTCAGAGAAATCAATTCCCAAACAAATGTTTATTGATAATACAACTTTACAACACCCACAAGATATCGCAGATGCTTTTGCCTCATTTTTTGAAAGTAATTTCTTGTTACAAACACCTACTGAAGAATTTAAACAAAACTGTCCCTATAACCTACAAACTTTGACTATTAACAACTTTGACTTAGAAAGCGTATTCGCATGCTTAAAAAAACTGAAACCTAAGAAAACCACTGGTCCAGACGGAATACCCGCATTTTACATACATGACTGTGCTGAATCACTCGCTTATCCTTTCTTTTTAATTGCAAATCTTTCTTTAAATTCCTCTGTCTTTCCTTCTCTTTTCAAAATGTCATCTATTACACCCATATTTAAAAAAGGCGATAAAAGAGATGTTCGTAATTACAGGCCAATATCTTTGATCTGCAATTTCAGCAAATGTTTAGAAACATTGTTACATGACGTAATTGGCGCACACGTCAGAAAATACATTAGTCCTCATCAACATGGTTTTATCTCTGGCAGATCCACAACTACAAACTTGGCTTGCTTTTCGCAGTATGTTAGCGAAACTATTGACTTAGGACTGCAACTTGACGTCTTTTATGCTGACTTTTCAAAAGCGTTTGACAGTGTAAATTTTGACATTTTGCTGCATAAACTTAGCTGTTACGGTCTCTCCTTACCGCTTATCGAACTTCTTAACTCTTATTTGAGAGAAAGATATCAATACGTGTTCCTAAATGGTTTTAAATCACACGAAATTCTAGTCACCTCCGGCGTGCCTCAAGGTTCTATTCTTGGACCTCTTCTTTTTCTGCTATTTATCAATGATGTTACAAATGTCTTAGAAGTTCCTTGTCTTCTGTATGCGGACGACCTAAAATTTTTTGTTCGTGTAAGCACTGTTAATGATTGTGCTTTATTGCAGCAAAGTATCGATAAACTTACTACTTGGTCAAAAAAAAACTATCTTCAACTCAATATTTCCAAATGTTTCATTGCTCAATTTACTAATAAATCCAACAAAGTGCAACACAATTATCATATCGATAATTCATCTCTTAAAAATTTAGATAAGTTTTTGGACCTTGGTGTTATGTTCGATCTTAAACTCAGTTTTGTACCTCATGTCGAGTATATTGTTGCAAAATCCTCACGCATGTTAGGTTTCTTGATTAGGAATTCTCGTGACTTTTCAAACGTCGAGATCACTAAACTTTTATTTTATTCTTTTGTAAGAGCAGTTCTTGAATATGCAAGTCTTGTCTGGTCTCCCATATACAAGGTACACATTGACAAATTAGAATCTATACAAAGAAGATTTCTAAAATTTCTTTGTTATAAAGTCGATAAGCATTACCCACCACAAGGAATTTGTCATCAGCAACTCTTGCAGAAATTTTCTTTTACCAGTCTGGAGTCAAGACGCAAATTCAACAAGTTATATTTTTTGTTTAAATTGCTATCAGGTAATATCGATTGTACTGAGTTGCTCAGCAAACTCAATTTTCATGTGCCTCGAATCAGTTCAAGGAAAAAAAATACTTTTTATATCGATCAAGCTAGAACTAATACATACAAAATGTCACCGATTTTTAAAATTTGTTCTGAAGCTAATAAGTTTGATATTGATATGTTTGGTATCGCAAAACTTGAAAAATTTCGACAAATTGCACGTGCTGAAATTGCTATGACTGAAAATTAATTAATTTGTCATACATAATTTTTTTAATAACTACACCGTAATTGGTTTTATACTGTGGTGTAGTGGAAAAATAATAATAATAATAATAATAATAATAATATTGGCCGGTATTTCTTGATATCAGTGGCTCCACCACTTTTATAAACAGGACACACACGAGTACTTTTCCACACATCTGGAAATATTTTACAATTAATACATTTATTAAACAGAATTAGTAAAGGTTCTATTAAAACCGAAGAACAATCTTTAATGAAAAATGATGGTATGCGATCTAAGCCACATGTAAAATTGGCTTTAAGTTCTTTTATTGCTTGTTTAATATCGCTTTCTGAAATAAAATTAATGTTTATAAACTCGTTAGATATTTTGGTATTCAATGTAGACTGTAAATTGTTATCCTTTATATTACCATTAGAATTTAAATTATCATTTTTATTAAAAACTGAGGCAAAGTATTTACTGAAATTGTTGACAATGTCTACTGGGTTGGTGAGTTCAATATCGTTGTATGTAAGCGTACCAGGAGTTGTAGTGGTCTTTTTCTCCTTGACAAATTTCCAAAAGTACCTTGGGTCATCAGATAAGGAATGCTGAACTGTTTGTAAATAGTTATTATAATCTCTGCGTAATAATGATTTGACAATTCTCCTCGTTTCGGCAAATTCATAGTAATAAAATCTGTCATTAGATCTTTTATATTTATTAAAGTAATATTTTTTTGCATGAATATAGTGTTTAAGTTCAGCAGAGTACCATTTAGGAAAATTATTTTTGTGACTTTTAAACTGTGGTACAAATTTATCAAGTATATTATATAACTTAACATAAAAAGCAGAACAACAGCTATTGACATCTTCAATACTAGACAAGAACGACCAGTCAACTAAACACATTTCATTATATAAACCCTGAAAATTAGCTTTCTTAAAGTTATATAATTTAGCGTTATCAGAGAGTGGAAAATTATTAGCCTTTGTTTTACTAATTTTAACAAGAACATTTAGCGCAGGGTGGTGTATATCGATATTAACTAGCGGTTGAGAGTCTTCAGAAATTGTAACAATGTCAACATTACGACAAAAACACAGGTCAAGTATACGGCCGTTAATATTAACAATATTATTACATTGCTTTAAACCTGCCATAGACATAAAGTTATTGATTGCGTTGAATTTTGTACTATTTAAATTTGCTTCTAGAAAATCAGGTACATTAAAATCACCGAAGATAATTAGTCTGTCAAAATTACAAATAAGTTGCTCAAACTGACTTAAAAAGTGTTCAAAATCGAGTGATGATATATCCGGAGGTATGTAAATACAAAAAATATAAAAACATATTGAAGAAGACTCAACCTTACAAGCGGCTGTATCCACTAAATTAACATCAATTAAGCCTGATAAATCAAGGGCTAAATGCTTAAATTTTTTATTATTTATCGCTATAAGTGACCCACCCCCTCTGCTACGGTTAACAAGGTTAAATTTCCGATCAGATCGAATAACGCTATAGAACGATGGAAATAGTTCAGTACTGTAGACACCAGAATCAAGCCATGTTTCAGTTAAACATACAATAAAAAACTAAAGGTCTATTTTTGTCGGCCAATAATTCCAAACTGAAAATTTTTTTGAAAAAATAAAAAAACAAGGGTCGATTGATATCTCTTTCTTAATCTCTGGTTAAAATATTTGCACTTGCTCGTGAGACAGCCTTTAAAATAATTTTTATTTTTAGGACTTTGAACATTGTGTGTTGAATGGAGATAGGGAATGCAGATACCTCACAGGAGAAATACACGAAGGCATAGGCGATCATAGAAGACAGTCCATGTTTTTCTGTGGCCATTCATCAGAATGTTTACCATTCAACACTCAAGGAGCTTTAGAAAGAGCAAAAAGAGTTGTGGAACAAAATTATGCCGTTGTTGGTGTTTTAGAAGATTTTAATAAAACCTTAGTTGTATTAGAAAAATATATACCTAGATTTTTTACAGGTGCTTTAAATGTTTATTGGAGTAAGTATAATATACCTGAGGTCTAAATTTTAAAAAATAATTATAAATTTTTAGGTGAAATTATTAAATTTGATCCTATTAATAGAAATGCATTCAAGCCTAGAGTAACGGAAGAAGTTAAAAATATTGTAAGAAATAATTTTACCAAAGAAATTGAATTCTACAATTTTTGTAGACAAAGACTGCATCAACAATATCTAGCGATTGGAAATAATAATTAGTATTTATTGTTATTGTATTTTGGATGTATTTAGTCGCCTTATTGTTAAATTATTTTAGCAGCGTCTTATTCAGCTAAGTGTTTACTTAAATAATTATTGTTTCTTTTTTTATTGATTCACGCTTTTTTAATATGATTTTATTATTTGTTGTTGTTTTTGAATTAATAGTTACTATTAAACATTGCAATTACAGTAGATTTCATTTGGTTGTCACATTGTATAAGTAACTTAAGGCTATAAGGTACACGAGAGAACAAATCTGGTCGGTGTGTTTAAAGTTGCATACTTCATACATCTGTCTTTGACAACAGGGTGCTTATACCCATTTCTACCTAACCGTCATATAATGCAAACGACTTTCGGAATTTCTCATTTTGAAACAAAATAAGGGTTTGGTCTGACTGTTTATCCATCATTGTGAGGATACACGCAGATTGCATGAAATAATTTATTGGAGATTTTTAAGGTCTTTTATTCGCTACTTGACACCCCGAATAAGATTCTTCTTCTTCAGCTGTTTCTATGGGAAGAGAGTTAGCTGGATGATATATCTCTTCCCTTACAAGATTCAAATTCAAAAGATTCAGCTAACGAGGAAGTTGAACGTTCGCAAGTTGTAGTCCTTGCGGTGGTTCGGGTAAGAAACAGCTTCTGTTGATGTTTCTGGATCGATGTACATAAATTTTGTCTTTAATTCGTGCAAATCGTCAAGGCCGGTTTTATTTGACTTCCTTTATGTTTCTTTGCTAGTTGTTATGCTGCAAAATCTTGGAATTTCAATTAAATAAGTTAATTTTCAAGACTTCTTGTTGGTGGCATGATAACTTTATGTCTTGTTGATCCGGTGTTACGATTATCCGTTGGTTTGTTTCTTCTAGTCTTTCGATGATTAAACGTTCCAATTTACTACGAAGACTTTGACAAGTGATATTCAATTTTTTAAGAGTTAGTAGCTGTAATTCGCATGGTGTTTTAAAGCTCACATCTTGCAAAAAAGTTCGCTCGCATAAGAATCTTTGAGGAAGCATTTTCTTGAATGGATTATCCAAGAATGCAAAGTACAATTTATTTAGGGTTAAAAATTTTGATTCCGGGATAGACTAAACTGACTCTTTTTCCGAATATAAATGATAAATTTCGAATTCTAGAGGAAGAACGACTGGAATGTGAAGAATATAATTGTCAACTATATAACTATCAACTAATGTAAGTTTTCCAAATATTGAAACATTTTCAACAGTTACTTCTAAAGGCAAATGGTTTTCCTTCAATTCACTTTTAGTTCTTTAAGGGAGTTGTGGGTTTTATTATACTAGGATGCATCATTCCCAATTTACTGAACATTAAAGAATTTTCAATATCTTGTAATATAGAATTAATAATCTCCAAAAGATTAATAATCTGGATTAATACGTCTTTGATAAATAATGAATTTTCTCTGTAAGCTGATTTGTTAACAATGGCAGACATTTGATTTAATTTTGACTCAAGCAATTTTTCGTTGTGAGCTACTCGCTGAATTGAAGAATTGAATTTATCGATCAACCTAAGCGACAATGAATTTTGATTTGATTTTGATTTGAAATAATTTGGAGTATTGTTTAGGCAAACTTCACGCGTTTTCACCACGTTCCGTAATTTTGTAGATTTGATATCTACTGGATGTCTTTCATACTTAGCTTGCTGACAAATTTCACAATCACTAATGAAAGTTTGAATAAATTGATCTATAAAATCTTTCAAAATTACTCAAATTCACACATCAGTTAAACCTTATGATTCTCTTCGGTTAAAATTTGAAAGAAAAGAACAAATTTTTGTTATAGCATGTATTTACAGACCACCATCATGCGCGTCTTTTAACAATTAAGAAAATGATAAACATTTATTCAATACAATACAATCAACAATTGATCAGTATCCTAACTTAATTATTATGGGAGAGTTCAATTTTCCTGGTATCAACTGGTCTGATAAAAACACAACGGGGCAAACACCTACCGAAAAACAATTTATTGAATTTCTGTTGGAGAATTATTTTTCACAAATAGTCAATGAACCTACACGATTTAGATGTGAACAACGTCCTTCATTACTTGATTTGGTAATTTTATCTGACGTTCAGCTCGTATCGTCCTTAAACGTCTCGAATCCTGTAGGTACATCTGATCATTCAAAAATCGAAATTGAGTTACAAATTATGATATATTTTGAGCCAAATGCAAGAATTAAAACAACATCAATTGTTGACTACTCTCGGATTGACAGAACTCTCTTGGCTTACGACTGGAATGGTGTAGATTCACTAAATGTGGAAGAACAATGGAAACATTTTAACTCGATCTTACAAACCTGTATCAAAACAAATTCAAGACTGTTTACAAGCCGACTAAGAATCGATAAACCATGGATAAATCAAAATATGCTTGACAAAATAAAATACAAAAATAAATTATGGAAAAAATTTAAAAGGCAGCCTACTGAAGATAATTTTTCTGCTCATAAAATATTTTCTAACCAATTAAAATTAGATTTGATTTTTTTTGCTTCTTAGTAAGTTTAAGCAAAACCTATCGTCCCATTTAAAAATTCAAAGTTGGTATTATTTCCGGATAAGCCGGAAGTGCTAAAAAAATTATTGTATCTTTGTACAAGAGTTCGTTTTGTTTAAAGTCCATCTGCTAATTTTCGTAATTCAATTTCTATAAACAGATGAGTTATTTTACTGAATGTGTTGATTCTCTATTGATATTGCTATGGGGTATTTCATTTAATTTTCCCATTGAACCCATAAACTAAATTACATTGTAAAGTAGATTTTTTTTTGCTTTCCAGTGGGTAAGCAAAAACATATCCTTCCATTTGAAAATTCAGATTTGATGTCATTTCCGGCCAAACCGGAAACGCTAAAATTCTTGTTGTATCTTTTTAAATAAGTCCCTTTTGATCGAAATCCATGAGTCAAGTTTCAAAATTTTGTGTTTGTTATTAAATAAGTTGTAGCTTGGGGCGTATTGTTGGATTTTTTGCTTCAGCAGGCAACATTTTTAGTTCTCAAAAATTTTTTTATTAAACCCATAAAGTAAATAATATTTTTGTAATCTAGCTTTTTTGTTTTTCAAAGAGAGAAAGAAAAACTCATCGCTCCATTTAAAAATTCAAAGTTGGGGTCATTTCCGGTTAAGCCAGAAGTGCTAAAAAATGTATTGTATCCTTGTACAAGAGTTAGTTTTCTTCAAAGCCAATCTGCTAATTTTCAGAATTTCATCTCTATAAACAGATGAGTTATTTCACAGAATGTGTTGATTCTTTATTGATATAGGAAATTTTATTTTATTGTTTTCTCGAAAATTTTCACATAATAATTCATTTGGGTTCCCATCAAATTCGGGAACAGAACTTAAATATTCAACTTAGAATTGCTCGGTCATTGTATTACCTATACACTTTTGATTATTTTCAACTAAGGATTGAGTTTCAGGATCAGAGTTAGTTAATGTATTAAATTTCAAATTCCCTAAAGTTACGATTAAATTTTCCATAAATTGTACTTACTTTAAAGATATTGCGATCTTAAGACGACGACGACTGGTTTAGCGATGATTTTCTTCCCCAGGAGTCTTCTCCGCAAATTTGGACAATTCTTGTTCCAAACCGCAACTTTGGGTGACAAGATATCAGGTTCGAATATCCAGTTAATCGTAAAAACGAAAATTGACCGTTCGATACGCACAATTCTGGATATCCTATCGACTGCGCCAAATAACTTATTGGATATTTTTAAGATCTTTTATTAATAATTAACTACATGTAAACTGAAGAAACGATAGTAAAAGAATGAATATATAATTGTAAAAATCCTTGGTTTTGCCACTTGACACCCCGAATATGATTCTTCTTCTCCAGCTGTTTCTATGGGAAGAGAGTTAGCTGGATGATATATCTCATGTGTGTAGAATAAGGTTTATTTTAACGTTTCGATAAATTAATGGCTTAAAAACTTTAATTTCCGTTGGCTATTCTTTTTTTCTGAAATCTTTTACATACTATCAGTTATGAAACATTAGACACTTTGGACAAAGCGTATTTCGATACGTTAGACCACGCCCATTTTTCGTATCTCAGTAAGGATACGTAAATTTTGGAAAATAAACCAACGTACGAACTGGCGAGATATGGATATTCGTATTTACGTCAGGTTTTTGAGATTGTTGGAGGATTTTTTTTTTGACATAACTGGAATTTCAAATGTCTAAGCAGTCAAAATCAGGTTTCCGCAAAATTAGTTGCTTAATAGCGGAAGGCATTTAATTATAATTACATATACACCATTGATAGTTTACCAACAAAGCTATGTGTCGAGAATAATTCATTTCAGTTAGGGAAGACTCAGTGAAATCTAGTCTTAACTGAAATAAGAACAGAATTTGAAAAAAAAAAAAATTTCTGAGAACGTTGAAAGAAGCTTCTTTTTATGTTTCTTGATTAGTTTCCCATGTTCGAAAAAAAAACGCCTCAAACGGTAATTTTATGATCAGATTTCAATAAAAAATAATCAAATTAAAATAGTACAAATTGGGCAAAATTAATAGTTCTCTACTCACTAGTTTACTGAAGGCAACAGTCAACTTTGTTTTTACAAACGGCTCTTTATGGTATTTTCTAATTATTCAATAAACATCATTTTTTTCCCTCATTTAATTATTTAAATTTTTCAAAATAAATATCAAAATTTTTCAACTCAAGTGTTTACATTTAGTTGGATTTTCTAAACCAAAAATCACGTATAGAGCAGCTTTCATAGATACCATCGTTAAATGTTCCAAAAGATGACGTTACCTTGACTGCGGCTGATTTTTAGAATATAGGTGAACTCGAATAAATGATAAAAATTATGCAGCAGAATTTAAAAAATTGAATTGACGATTATCTGCTTTAGGTCAACAACAAAAAAAATATTAAAATAGTCCAGTTTATAGTCCTTTAGCAGCCTTATCATCTGATGTAGCATATGCTGAATTCTAATTACAAATAAGGAAATTACCGCTTGCGGTTTTCTTTACCGAACACTCTGTATATACAACTTTTGTAGAGCAGAAACTAAATTTGAATTTAATCACATAAGTGGTGCCTATAAGTAGCTACAACTACTTACTGGTATATGCTGTAATTGTAATTTGACTGTCAGTTTCACATCTAGTGCTCCAGCGTCCAAATCTCAAAAGACATCTGTAAACTTCTTAGAAGTAGTTTACTGCTTTTGCAATGATAATGTCACATCTTTATCAACAAAACAAAAAGTATCAGAATTATCTGCACTTTTCGGGGCAACACTTTACAAATTCTTATTTTCAACATATAGAATGACTCCTAATATAGAAAATCAAGTCACGTGTTACAGTGCGGTCTCTGTGTGGCTCCCTCTAGGACTGAAGCGATAACCTATTAAAACAGATTTTTTAAAATTTCCTATTTTAAATCAAGCTCAAAAATTTTTCATGAAATCAAACAAATTTTCTTCAAAAACAGATTTTTATTGATCAACAATTTTAATACATTTAAATGCTTATTCCAAGTAGAAAATTAAGAATAGCAAAAAATTTATACAAGTTTTGAATAGTTCCTCATTTTTATTTTAGGCGATGTGGATTCTTGGATAATTCTGAGATCGCGGGATACTGTTTGGATAATAGTTTAATTTTATATGTCAGTTCTGGTAGTTCAAAAGTTTTGATCAAAGCTTACACTCTTTCAATGCCTTCACAGCTCTTGGTGATTGACTGTTGTGCATTTGACATTAACAGTACCATCGACATTATCAATCACCTCTGATGGAACCTTCTCATGGTTGACACGTCCGAATAAAAAATGGCGTTACGCATATCAACTCTCAGGAAAAAAGATTTGCATTCATGTTTATTGTAATGTTCTTCAACTTCATTCCAATTAAAAAAATAAATAAAGAAAAATCAGTTAACTGATTAAACAAGACAAGCATGGTTTCAAGTTTTCGAACAGTGGAAAAACTATGGTGGAAAACAAAAAATGTACCAATTAGAATACTAAACTTTTGTCCAATAAGAAAGTCGGAAATCAATTCAAAAATGTTGTTTTATAGAAATCTGTCTGAGCTACATTCATAGCGATATCTTCGTCTGGAACGGTAACTAAAAATTTATGTCATTCAATATTATGTGAGCAATTCGTCGGACGAGACGAATTCGAGGGTGCACCGAGATAAGCAGAAGATGCCTGGAATGCTTTTAGTCGTACAATTGACATACTAATTATGTTATTATAAACATTGCTCGGAGATTAGGGATCATGCATGGGAACTAGGTCAGTTTATATCGAGCTTTTGTATTTACTACACCCTGTATTGTATCTTCTTAATTATTCTGCTTTAATTGTATTGTTTAAAGCCGAATTATTGAAGTTATTCCTATAATAAGTTGACTACTTTAGTTTCAACTATTTTGACATGTGTTAGAAATCGCCTTACGTTTGACTTTTCTGGAACGAATGACTTCATAGCCTCATAGCTTTTTGGAAATACTGTTTTGATGCTCTATCAATTGCAACTGTTAAATTTTTTCTTTTCAAGATATCTACACTGCTGAAACGGCATTTTGAAGAGGAAAGACGGTTGTCTTTCTATAAGCAATAAAAATTTATTCAGTCAAAAGATTTGAATAAAGACACAAAATTGAAAACACATGACTTTGACTCGTTTTTCGTGGTTTTCAACTGACTCCCTTGTCTCGACTGTTTAGTGCAAGAAACTGATATTACTCGAATTTGAGATGAAATTAATTTTGATCATTGAATTCTGCAAAACATTCCCCATTAACTGTTGCTCTACCTCTTCTAATAACTGAGATACCAATAGTGAGCATCGAAATATGGACATACTGTATATTTGGAGATCACTCAAGCTGCGCCTCATATTTCTGAAAAAAAGTAAGTCAAATT
The DNA here is from genome assembly GCA_030157265.1 of Latheticus oryzae. Taxonomy (NCBI): domain Eukaryota; kingdom Metazoa; phylum Arthropoda; class Insecta; order Coleoptera; family Tenebrionidae; genus Latheticus; species Latheticus oryzae. The sequence continues at coordinate 16,674,272 of CM058048.1, read as the reverse complement.
GACAACAGAGCGACTCGTTTAGATTTTTTTAAAGATTTCCAACTTGCCAAAGTTGTGGATTGTGTTGGCATTAACATCAAAAAATTTGCTATAATTCTTCAAAAATAAGGGTCAGTTCAATCATATACAAAAAAAATCGTTACACGTTACACTTCACATCGAATAAAGCTCTAATTACATAACAAAATAAAAAAACACGCGTTTTTACAAGACCGTAGCCATAGAAAAAAGAATTTTTACAATAAAAAATTTATTTTTTAGAATTACACTCATTCTCATCATTGATATTATTTTGTTTCTTTTCTACTCTTTTCTTATACATTTTGTTTTCATCTGCACATTTAGTCGTAATAGCATTTCTCACTAAAGACTCCGAAACAAGACATTTCTTTGTGATGATTTCTATAATATCATTAATAATAACTGGATTCAACCTAAAAGAAGAAGTTAATCAACAATAAGTAACTTTACATATTATCCAAACCTCATTTTCGTCTTTTTGTTGCTTGTTATAAAAGCTGGACTAGGTTTTCCACTTAAAGAATGAGTAGCTAAAATATTACGTGGAAAAAGTGTAATAAGTAGTTTTCTTGTAGCAGCTGAATAACTCGTCCACTTGATAGAATTATAAACATGTCGAGGAATTTTTGTCCCACCTGAACCAATTTGTACCTAAAAACCCAATTTTATTTTGCATAAATATAGAATCTTTCAATAAATTTTAGGCATTACCATTTGTTTGAAATTTTCTTTATCACATGAAAAATTCTGTTCACTGTTAGTTTGAAGGATATTTTTATCTTCAGTTTTAGTAAGAGCTAGTTTCAAAATTGTTCCTTGAAGCTCGCTTTTTACATCTACAATCAAAATCGATATGAGGTATTAAAGAATATAAAAAAAGTTACCTGCGACTGCTGCTTTTAGATTATTATACTTAATCTGCAGCTGATCGTACTGCCATTTTAAAGATTCGTATTTAAAATCTCCCAATTTTGTTCCGTCATTTTCAGTCTGAGTTTCTTTATTAACAGTATTATTAACGTGTGAATTTATTTTGTTACTAGAGTGTTTTGCACATAAAGAATTATCCTTCTGAAATTTGTATAAAAAGTTGTTTTGTAAAGAACAGGGGGATTTATTAATATCGACGGAAGTTACTGGTCTTTTTATTAAACATTTGAGAATAGGTTTTTTAATCTTTTTATAAATGCTGAAATTGTATATTTTAGAGATATTTTTAGCTAAACAGTCTGTTTTATTAGTATTAGCACGGAAGATTTCAGCCTTGTAGACAAACTTGAAAAAAATTTAAATAGAGAATGTCAATTTGTTTATCAGATTCCATATTTTAAAAGTATATTCACATAATTTCAACTTCCGGTTTGATCGGAAGACTAAGCAACTTTTATTTATTTTTTTTATATCTGAAATATGCTTAAAATTAATTATTCAAACGTTTTTGTTTTGTTTAAATTGGTCATCAGTTGTTTGAGTTATTGACTCTTTCCCAGAAAAAATTTCATATACAACTCTTCAGAAAAAAACGTACAGCTGGTCATTGTGTTATAATAATGAAATAAAATTTCGTATGCACTTAACAGAAAAAATTTTCTACACTATTCTGTAAAGAAAGTTTATAAACGTCTGAAAAAACAATGACTTCTCTTATTTTACTTTCGACAAATTTCAAACACCTGAAACTTGTTTTTTTTTTAATGGAATGTCCCATATTTTAACAGGCAGTTGTTTCCGCTAAATAAATTGCTTTCTTTTGATGTATCATAGATCTACCTGTTTTTTTTTTTTAATTTTCAAAATATTCACATTTTCTGAAAAAGTAGTCAATTTCATTTGGATTTTCTTGATAGAACGTATTGTTTCTATGACAACTTACTCCGTGACAGACAGATCGACAATAAAGTTGACCACAAAGATTTCAGTCACTGTATAAGTAGTCATAGAGACAATATCTTATTGAGAAAATTTATGTAACTGAATAATTATTCAAAAAAAAATAGCAAAAACTCAAAAATTAAAACAAATAAGGCATTCCATTTGAAAAACATAAGTTTTTAATATTTAAAATATGTAGAAAATGGCATAAGAAAAAAAACACGTTTCCGAAATATTTTCAAAATTTTTTTAAAGGATATTATGAATCGTTGCTCTAGCTTTGTGGGCGCAAACTCCATTTTATTCTAGAAAGAAAGACAAAAGATATAAATTTTTCCTGAAGAATTGAAAATGAAACTTAAAAAAATATCAATAACTCAAACAATTCAAGATCAATTTGAAAAAATTGATATAATTTTATTAAGCAATCTAGAGTAAAATTAAAATATTCGGAGATAAAGTCAAAAAACAAAGTTAAATAGCTTCCGGTTAAACCGAAAGAATAAATGCAAAAATATTTTTCAAAAGTAGAGTCTATGACATAGATTAGCGTTCACTATTTACGTTATCTCAAAATTCAACTATAACGCCATAATCTTCCGTCCTGATACTAATGAAATACCCTGTATAATTCCAGTACTGTACTCAACTATTTCATTTCAAATAGCAACCTGAACATTATTATTTATTTTTATACAGGATGCTCTACAATTGCCTCTCCACCGAAAACGTGCATATACAGCGTAACCATTAAAGTCGGCTCCATAAGGGAAAATTTTTTCTTATGAGGTTTAGTTAACCTTTAAGGCGGGCGCTTAGATACATATATGTCATTATCTCTACATGTCGTCGATTTGGTCAAAGTTTTGAACGAACGGAAGCAAATATTTTTATGAAATAAAAAATACTTGAAAGTAGATACTGTTTTTCAGGGTGTGAGGGTGTTTTAAACTTGGATGTAAATTAATTTTAATACTGAAAAATATTATACATCTAAACCTTGTTGACAGAACGTTAAAATTATCGGATCTTTGCACCGTTCATATCAATTTTTTTTATAACGAGACTTAAATTTTCAAAATTATCAAATCTAAAAAAGAATATTTATTATGAAAAAGGCTTACAACGTTGAATATTCTAAAAATAAATTAATTTATACTAGTTTAGTAGACTATGAATTTGTAAAAAAAAGAATTATTCAACAGAAATGTCTAAAATGTCAACTTCACGCTAGGTTTTTCAAATTTTGCACACATGCATAAAATTGCATTTTTTTCAAATTCAGCCTAGAAATGCCATTTTCAGCCATTCACTGCAAGAAATATTAAATTTGCTGACATACGAACGCCGCTTTATTGTCAATTTTTATCTAATTTGAAGCAAAAACTGATCTTTATATCAAATTTTAACTAAACCTTATAATAATAATATTTCCTATATGGAACCGACTTTATTAGTGACAGTGTAGTGCTGGCATTTCCGAAGATAAAATTTAATCGCCAAAAAGTTCTGTCTTTCTTCGTTTGGGAAATAAAAAAGTTTGAAAGTGACCAATCATAAAAAAATTTACGGAAAAAAGTATTATTATTTATTTCTTAGTAACGTTTGGTCACTCTCTGTTATCTACCAACCGAAGAACAATATAAAAAAAAAACTGTCGTCCATAACAGCTAACAGCTGAAAATATTTTGAAACACATTAACAAGCATAGAAAAATTATATTTATATAGGTCCAATAATAAGACCAATTATTACCATGTCCCTATTAATAAATCACCCTGTACAATTTTAATAATTTCAAATACCTGTTCAGATAGTGAATTTTTATATTCTTGAAGATAATCTAGAAAGTTATCAGATAGTTCTGTATAGTTGTCTGAAAAGTGTAAAGTTATATTTTTGAAAATTCACAAAACAGTAATTTGCTGATTTTTACCTGAAACAGTAACTACAGTTCCTTGTACTTTTGCGTTTCCGTATTTAACAGTCACTTCAGCACCACGTTCTAAAACTTCCCACGAATCAAAGGCTATATCATTTTTGTTTACAATTTCATATTCACAATCAGGATCACTGTATGGATAATGAACAATCACCCAAAAATTTTTTGTCGATAAATCTAAAGACTGATCACTTGTATTGAATGAAATGTTTAATTTTGAAGTCATTTTTATTTGTTATTGTTATTGATTTTTTTCTCTACACTTTTTGTTACACCACTTTTGGACTGAACTCTTGTAAGAATCAAACAATAAATGACCGTTATCCTATTGGAATCAAGTCTGCAAAGATGTTTGTGAATAATTTTTGGATAAAGGGAATCTTTCTATCCTTCTCAAAAGAAAACATACAAATATCATTTGAGAGGGATAGAAACTTGTTTTGTGAATCTAATGGGGAAAGTAGCTAGTAGTCACCCTTATTCTTCAAGGAATTTATTATATTTCTTGAATCTTTACCTGAGCATTGGTAGATACAGGTAAGATTTCATTTATAGACAATTATGTACCAGTTCTACCGACTTTCTGTTGTCACAGAAATTAACAAATTTTTGCAACACTGAAACTCAAAATTTACTCTTAAAATTTGATATAAAAATTTTATTTTCTGTGTAAATTCAAAAAGACCATACCAAAACTCGAGCAGTTTCAACAACTATTAAGTTTTTAACAAAAAAGCAACAAAATTTTTCTGCAAGCTTTATTTAGAGAAATAATTGTTATTTTATTGTCAATTATTTTATCAAAATTGCAACATGTCAGTTCATCTTAATTTCTTTTTATTCTATCACCACATATCTGGATTGTTGCTAATGAGTAAAACATATGTTTGTGGATTGCGATTTGTGTTTGTGAAAATGTCACTTAAAAATGGATGGTTCATTTTCGATAGTTTTCATAAGTTATTCATTTTTCCAACCATAACACAAAAAAACAAATTCTATTCTCAAATTAGTTTTGTCTATTGTTTTTTAGTTACAGCGACATTTTGATTTTTTTGAGATTTCGACAAAATGCTGTAAATTTTTTGTTTTCAAATTCATTCAAAATTATTTTTAAACAGAATAGAATAACGCATTTTATGTTAATTTTTATTTAATATGTATTACTGTTAAACTGGACTGACTTTTCAAGAAAAAAAAATATATAAATCTGGAAAAATGATTTTTATTAACAAGTTAAAATTTTTCTTTCAAATGATATAAAATCCAAAATCATCTATGTACGTCTAAAATATTTAGTCCAATAGTATCGAACTAGAACTGTAACAGTCAAATAACAGTAACAAGATAATGAAGGTTTGCCTTGGAAGTTAAAAAAAAACTCAGGACAACACAAATTTAATTAACAGTCCCACAAATAAAATAATTATCAAAAACCATATAGAAGTCTTTCTGAAATATTTTTGCTTGAAAAAAATTGTTATTTTAGTTAACGAATGGTTGCTTGTATTTTTATGTTTCAATAAATTTTAATGTCGGGCTGCTATGGTCAGAAATATACAATTGATAATGTTCTGTGTCATAACATCATTAATATAATAAGTAGGAAGAATGAGACTAGTTTTTACCAACAAATACCTAGTTCATTCTTCTCTATTTCAAGTTTTTGTAAGTAAGAGATTATTATTTTGATGAATGAATTCCGTAACGTCAAATGCACTGACATTATTGTAATTATAAGACTGCATAATTGAACAATCAACGTGTCTTTTAAAGTGGACAAAATTTTATAAACAAATCGGGAGGTTATATTATCTCAGTCTAGAACTCTATTGCTGCTCTCTTTAGTTAGAATACAAACCCGCTCTTGGCTGGTAAATCATACCTAACACTTTTATTGCTCTAATAACTATTGTTATTTCATTAGATTAATACGATTATACAAAGACCGTCATACATTATACAATTTTCACATGTCTAACAGAACTTTTTTCGATTCTTGCCCAAGAAAATAGCAACAAATGATAAGGATTTTTAGAAATATCAAAACGGATTCATACATTACTGATATAGAAGTTTTTTTTTTAAATATAATTTTTTTTTTTACATATCCGGTTTCACCGGAAGTGAACTCAAGTTTTTTATTTTAAATGAGAGTATATATTTATTTTTATGGCAAAAAAATCTAAAAAAAATTCTGAATTCAACGAGGTATTACATATTGCAAAACTGTTTTTAGATGTTGGAAAACATTAATTATTTCGTCGTCTAAACAGGGCAAGTCTACGTTAGCCGAGTGAATTGCGTTAGCGGCGGAGAGGGAGATGCGATACTGTAGGGCTTACAACGAGCGTAAATGTGAACTTATTAATCCTTTTTATTTATTAATAAAAATCATGAAACTTCCCAAAAAGTTTTTGATTAAAAAGATGTCGTATCTGATAAGACATTTTTTTATCTCTTCGGTTTCAATCGAGAATGACAATAAATTTGAATTTTTAAGTAAAATGATGCTTTTTCTTAACTCACTGAAATAAAAAAATGATCTCTTTTCCAAAAATGTAATTTAACTAAATTGTGTTTAATGTGAAAATTTTCGAGAAAACAATAAAATAAAATTTCCTATATCAATATCAATAAAGAATCAACACATTCAGTAAAATAACTCATCTGTTTATAGAGATGAAATTCTGAAATTTAGCAGATTGGCTTTGAAGAAAACTAACTCTTGTACAAGGATACAACACATTTTTTAGCACTTCTGGCTTAACCGGAAATGACCCCAACTTTGAATTTTTAAATGGAGCGATGAGTTTACGTAATACGTATAAGGATAAACAGCTTTGTCCAAAGTGTCTAATGTTTCATAACTGATATTATGTAATAGATTTCAGAAAAAAAGAATAGCCAACGGAAATTAAAGTTTTTAAGCCATTAATTTATCGAAACGTTAAAATAAACCTTATTCTACACACATGAGATATATCATCCACCTAACTCTCTTCCCATAGAAACAGCTGGAGAAGAAGAATCATATTCGGGGTGTCATGTGGCAAAGCCAAGGATTTTTACAATTTTATATTCATTCTTTTACTATCGTTTCTTCAGTTTACATGTAGTTAATTATTAATAAAAGATCTTAAAAATATCCAATAAGTTATTTGGCGCAGTCGATAGGATATCCAGAATTGTGCGTATCGAACGGTCAATTTTCGTTTTTACGATTAACTGGATATTCAAACCTGATATCTTGTCACCCAAAGTTGCGGTTTGGAACAAGAATTGTCCAAATTTGCGGAGAAGACTCCTGGGGAAGACAGTCATCGCTAAACCAGTCGTCGTCCTCATAGTTGAGCTGGAGATGCTTAATATCGCAATATCTTTAACGTAAGTACAATTTATGGAAGATTTAATCGTAACTTTAGGGAATTTGAAATTTAATACTTTAACTGACTCTGATTCTGAAACTCAATCCTTAGTTGAAAATAATCAAAAGTGTATAGGTAATACAATGACCGAGCAATTCAAAGTTGGATATTTAAGTTCTGTTCCCGAATTTGATGGGAACCCAAATAAATTATCAGCCGGCGAATCTCTTTTAATTCATTTTTATAATAATGAGGACCCAAATTGTTTTCAAAATATGTACCATGCGGATTCATACATTACAGATATAGAAGCTTTTTTCTCAAAGTATATTTTTTTTTACATATTTGGTTTTACCGGAAGTGAACTCAAGTTTTTTATTTTAAATGAGAGTATACATTTTTTTTATGACTAAAAAAATCTAAAAAAATTCTGAATGCAACGAGGTATTACACATTGCAAAACTCTGTTTTTAAATGTTGGAAAACATTAATTATTTCGTCCGCTAAACAGGGCGTAAATGTGAACTTATTAATCCTTTTTATTTATCAACATTAAACTATGAAACTTTGCAAATAGTTTTTGATTGAAAAGATCTCATATCTGATAAAACATTTGTTTATCTCTTCCAATTTAATCGAGAATGACAATAAATTTGAATTTTTAAGTAAAATGATGTTTTTTCTTGACTCACTGAAATAAAAAAATGATCACTTTTCCAAAAATGTAATTTAACTAAATTGTGTTCAATGTGAAAATTTTCGAGAAAACAATTAAATAAAATTCCCTATATCAATATCAGAAAGAATCAAAACATTCAGTAAAATAACTCATCTGTTTATAGAGATGAAATTCTGAAAATTGGCAGATTGGCTTTGAAGAAAACGAACTCTTGTACAAAGATACAATAATTTTTTTAGCACTTCCGGCTTAACCGGAAATAACCTCAACTTTGAATTTTTCAATGGAGCGATGAGTTTTTCCTTCTCTTCTTGAAATGCAAAAAAAGCTAGATTACAAAAATATTATTTACTTTATGGGTTTAATAGGAAAATTTTTGATAACTAAAAATGTTGCCTGTTGAAGCAAAAAAATCCAACAATACGCCCCAAGCTACAACTTATTTAATAACAAACACAAAATTTTGAAACTTGACTCATGGATTTCGATCAAAAGAGACTTTTTTAAAAAGATACAACAGTTATTTTAGCGTTTCTAATTTTGCCGGAAATAACATTAAATCCGAATTTTCAAATGGAAGGATATGTTTTTTTCTCACCCATTAGAAAGCAAAAAAATCTACTTTACAATGTAATTTAGTTTATGGGTTCAATGGGAAAATTAAATGAAATACCCCATAGCAATATCAATAGAGAATCAACACATTCAGTAAAATAACTCATCTGTTCATAGAAATTGAATTACGAAAATTAGCAGATAGACTTTAAACAAAACGAACTCTTGTACAAAGATACAATAATTTTTTTACCACGTCCGGCTTAACCGGAAATAACACCTACTTTGAATTTTTGAAAACAGAGTTTGGCAATGTGTAATACCTCGTTGAATTCAGAATTTTTTTTAGATTTTTTTGCCATGAAAATAAATATATACTCTCATTTAAAATAAAAAACTTGAGTTCACTTCCGGTGAAACCGGATATGTAAAAAAAAATTATACTTTGAAAATAAGCTTCTATATCTGTAATGTATGAATCCGCTTTGATATTTCTAAAAATCCTTATCATTTTTTGCTATTTTCTGGGGCAAGTTGGTTGGAACGCAAGGTATCTGAGTGACTTTTATAATAATGATATTGTTATTAAACTGATATGAGGTTGATAATTATACTTTATTTGTGTTGGAGATCATACAAGATGATATACACGTTGATGATACAAAATGAATATATTATAATTACAATGGTTACAGTTATATTACAAATTGAATACAGTCAGATAACATATAAAAACAAGCAAAATAAAAACCTAAAGGCTCCTTTCAATCACTATCGCTATAAAATTCGTCGAGATTGTAAAAACATTTATTTACTAACCAAATACGTAACATTGTTTTAAATTTACATGAGGTGGATGCGTTCTTTATGTTCTGAAGTAATTCATTATAGATTTTTATACTTCTTTCGTACAATGTAGTTTTATGCATGACAGTCCTAAGTTTGTTGTTATTTCTTGTATTATAAAGATGTATATCTTTACTTTTGACAAATTGTGATTGATTTTTGTAGACAAAAATTGCACAGTTAAAAATATAAATACAAGGAAAAGTTAGAATTTGGTACTCGGTGAAAGTGGGTCTACATGATTTTCTGAATTTTAAGTTGTATAACAAACGAATAAGTCGTTTCTGAGCAATTAGGATACGTTGCATGTGCATTGAATTGCCCCAAACAATTATATTATAGCTCATATGTGAATATGCTAAGCTATGATAAACATTTCGTAACTGACTTTGGGTCAGTAGTGATTTGAGTTTCATAATGGCATAGTATGCACTGCTAAGTTTTCCACACACATAATTAGCATGGTCTATCCAATTTAATTTTGTATCTAGCAAAATACCTAGAAATTTCTTACTCTGCAAAGGAAAAGTCTAGGAGAGTAATAATATTTGGGTTTTTGATTGGTTCAGGACTAATTTGTTTTTTTCATACCATGTTTGCATGTCATGTTGAACAGTCGCTATTTGTCTGTGTAGATCATTGGAGTCATTAGCAGTTACAACTACAGAAGTATCATCTACAAAATTAATAACAAGGCCTTTGCTTATATGATACAACAAATCGTTAATAAAAATTAAGAAAATAAGAGGCCCTAATACGGAGCCCTGTGCAACTCCTATGTTAATGTCAATTTTCTTAGAGGTTATGTTATTACACTTAACAGTTATTTGACGTTTGGACAAGAAAGATATAATCTATTGTAAGATATTACCCCTTAAACCAATTGTAGACAATTTGGTTTCTGTTGAACTATGTTCAACGGTATCAAACGTCTTTGATAAGTCGAACAGAATCACAGCGGCCATACGAGTGTTGTCGATATCCTGGTGAAGAAAATCCACAAGTTGGATAGTGGCAGTTACTGTGGAGTGACCTTGACGAAAACCATGCTGAGTGGCGCTCAAGATATTATTGACTTCAATCCTCTTGTATATTAACTTCTCCAGAATTTTGAAAAAAACACCTAGAAGAGCGATTGGCCGATAGTTCTCCACACAAGATTTATCACCCTTTTTAAAGATGGGTATCACTGTTGCGATTTCCGAAAATTTTCAACATAAGTATATTGATGCGAATTTCTGACTCTAACTTTTCAAGACGTACATAGATGATTTTCTTAAAAATCAACTGTGAGTTAACAGTGGTGTAGGATTGTATCCCCGTATTGCAACGACAAATTTTATTGAAGCAGATAAAAATAACAAAAGATAACAAAAACCCCCCCAGAGTTGCGTAGTTTTACCTTAACTCTTAACTTCTATTCAAGCTCTGCATACAGTTTCGTTCGAAAAACATATGGAAACTATTTACCTCATCCAAGTACCTTAAAAAAGTGGTATTCCTCAATTGATGGTTCACCTGGATATACAAAAAAAATCGTTGCAAGTGGTGAAGTTGAAAGTAAATGAGTTTGAAAGGTAAGGAAAGACATTAGTTTGCAGTCGAGGATATGTCTGAAATGTTAGCAAACCGTCAGACCGGCTCACAGTGGGCAAACTCACTCATTTAGGTAGACAAAAGTCAGCTTAAGAATTGATCTCCATTTAATGCTATATCATATATCTATGATAGTTGGAAAGTTCAAAAACAATGGGACTCTATAAAAAAATGCTGCGTATAAAATGTATATGATCATTGAAGTTAGATTGTACAAGTTTTTGATTATATATATATACGTACGTATACGTATATACGTATATATACGTATATATTACAGTAAGTATTACAATGACTACTTCAGGATAGTAAAAGTATTAGAGTACCGAAAGGTAGCGTTATAATTATTACGGGATTTTGAAGAAAATTTAAAGTACTTTCCAAATATTTGTTTTTTTTTGAGAAAATTTGCGTTATCTGAGTTTTACTCATAGATCTAAAAACTATCAGCAAGTGATAAAACTAACTTTTTTATGCAATTTTTTATTTGCTGAACTGAACAGCGGGCTCATTTTATGTATATTAGTAATACATCAGTGATAAACTAAGAAAAAAGAGACAACTTTCCTCCAAATTTCGCAAGCAATTTTTAGTTATCTTCGTGTTCTGATTTAAATCAATAGCTTATAATTTTGAGACAATGGGTAATAAATAAATCATCTGTTCAACATGATAGGTTTCTTACTATTTTTTTTGTCAAAATCAAAAATCTAAGTAAAGTTTTTTTGAAAAATGGATAAATTTCAAAAATTCTAAAAAATCTTAGGAGTTGTTCAAGTATTTAAGGAGTCTAAGTAAGCGCAGTGGGTTATCTGATTGAAAAAAATGCAAAATTATTAAAAAAAAAGCAAAAAAGAAATCTAGGTGGGGACTTTTCGATAGGCCACTCTGTATAACAAATTCATAAAATATTAGTTTGACATTTGTTTACTAATTTTATCGACCTTAGCTACTCCAAAAACATTTAGTCCGATCAGAATATTCATAATATAACTTTGTCCAGCTAAATGAATGAGACGATATGGTATTCTCATTGGTGGGCATAAAGTGTCGGTGGAAGGTGCCTATCGCTTATTTTTTTATCAATGGTTTGGCCAATTAATTGCCAATTTAGTTAAAGGGTCTTTCATTATGTTACATAAAACTAGAATGAAACTAGTTTAACCTTCGATTTACCAGCAAACAATATTAGTATTACAAGGAGACCGGGGTCTGCATTTGGGGACAAAAATTAGAAGACACTTAAATTTTGATAAAGAAAAAATAAAAGTTAAATTAGCGGTCCAGGTTCTTAGCTGCAACGTTGCAGATGCTTTGGATTATTGGCGTGAAAATGTGCAGTTTTCAGAATTCCAAAATTCGCAGGCTACATCAAAATTTTGTAGAACATTTGAACAACTTTTCAATATTTTAAAGGCTAGAAATAATTTAAGTAAAAACCCATACAAAAAAAAAACATTCTAATTTAAATTTCATTCAAAACTTTTTTGATAAATGCAATACATATACAGACAATGGGCGTTTATCCATAACTCAAGGAATACTGATAGCATATAACTGAAAGTTCGATGGTGAAGTTTTTCCAAGATGCTCTGTCTTTCTAAAATATTTTCAGACATGTAACACTTTCGATTATACCGGAATCAGACCTCAACTTTGTTATTTTAAATAGAACAGTCTACATTTTTCCACGAAGGTTTTTAGGTCATTTTATACCAACAGTTCTTTTTCTAAAGTCAACCATTTCTGGTTGATTTCTGCAATTTTATTTGGAAAATGGCGAATGCAGAGTTAAAGCTGATCAACGACCATTAGTTTCACAATGGTCCTTTGACATTGACATATTGAAAATTATCTAAGTTTGTTTTTTATTTAAAGAAAGAAAAAAATTTTCTTAAATAAATATGCGATAAGGTTTAGGTATAGAAAACAGTAAGGTTTACTGTCTAAAATGTTGCATTATAGAATGCCAAAAGACTATTTCAAAATAAATAGCCGTTTAGCCGTAATTATTGATTACCTCTAACTCTGCATCTGTCATTTTTCAATTAAAGTTGCAGATATCTTTAAAATGGTTGAATTTATAAAAAAAAATTATTGGTATAAAAGTGACTTAAAATACATCGCAGAATGCAAAAACATAGAAAAATATAGAGTATTTCATTTAAAATAATAAAGTTGAAGTCTACTTCCGGTATAACAGAAATTGTCAGATTTTTGAAAATATTTTAGTTAAATAGAGAATGTCAAAGAAAATACGTTATCAAATTTTCAGTAATATGCTATCAGTATTTTTTGAGTTATGGATAGACGCCTACCGTCTTTGCTGTATAGCAAAGAAAATATTAACATTCTCCAGTCAAAAAGAAAAATGGAATTTTCAGGCTTACTCATTACCGTTAAAAGTGTACAACAAGTATTTTGCATTTATGTTATTGAAAAAAAATAAATTAAATTGCTTATATCGTACAAACAGAGCGAGACCATATTGCATTATTTTTTACTTCCAAAAGAGCTAGAGGTGGATTTAATAATAATCCAACCCCCAAGCAATTTAAGGAGCTTATAAACGTTTACTAGTTCATGATGAAATCAGAACATCAGAAAATTCAAATTACTTGGGTCAGTGTGAGATATCAATTTTGAGTGTTGCTAGTTCCGAAAAGTCAGAAAACGAACTGAATTATTTTATAAACGGTTTACGAAAATCAGATAAATTGCATGTATACTGATAATGTCAATGAATATATTTCAGGTTTTGTGGCATAGAAAGTCAGGAATAGTAATTTTCGAACCCAGCACATTGAGGTTCGAATAATATTTTTTGAAACGAACATTTATTTGTGTTTTATTAAAAAATTTGCGTTGCGTCTTTAGTAAACACAAAAAAATCGGAAAATATCAAGTGAGTCAACTGACAGTTTTTCATTTGACAGTTGTCAAAGAAGATTTTTAAATACGGATTTCTTTTTATTTCTTCAGTATTTGCGACACCTGAATAGGTAAAATGATAGTTAGTTAACCAGATTTCATTATTATTAAGTTATATTATTTCTGGAATGGCCAGAAAGGCCAGTGTTTTTTGCAAAAATTCGCGCACTCGTGTGGGAATTTTACGTTCCCAGTTGACTGCTCCGTTCGCAAAATGTCATTTTGAAGGTGGTGAGTTAAAAAAATATTGACTGTACTTTTTGCCAGATTGCCCTAATATCCACGACCAGATCTTTTCCTTCGACAACTATAAAATAATAAAGGAGGATTAGTCACCCCCCAAAAGATATTGTACAGGGTGTCCCATCGTATATGCATAGTGAACTTTTTAACCTTAAGGTGGTAATTAGAAAGGCGAAAATTGACACATACCATCTATTTTTGAAGGTTATAAGAATTTAAAGAGCATAAAACTTAAAGGTCATTCTGTTCAATCATAAAACAACAGAATGATTGAGAATTTTTTTTTTTCTAAATATTTTATTTTCTTTTAGTATCGGATAATGGTTTAGGTTTGGGAAACACTGTTTTGCAGTTAGATTTGATCAAAAAATCAATTAACGTCTCAAAAATCTTTAACTGAAAATTGAAAAAAACAAGGAAAAATATAAGTTGTTTCTAGTAGAGAATCGTAGTAATCCTGAATCGGTTTCTATAAATTGGCCTCCATTTTTGGATTTTGAGTAAATTTATTTTCTAAAATATGACTTGCTGATACATAAGCATCATTTCGAGCTATGAAAGAAAAAAGAATATAAAACTTTTTTCTTAATATATTGTTAATTTTTGGTTAAACAAATTAACATTTGGGTTTTTTGCTTTCAAGTTCTTATAGAATTTCTGCACTTCTAAATGCTATCATAAAGCCAAAAAATCCACTATGCGCATAAGAAGGGACATTCTGTACATATTTGTAAGGTCGCTAAAAAATATTCAAACTTTATAAAACAACTATTACTGAAATAAAAAAAAAAGTATGATAATAATGGCTATCCGACAAATTATTTTTTGTGACGTTTTTTCTAGCCTACAAGAACACATTTTAGATTAAGATACTATTGATAATCATTTTACTGTATTCTCAAAACATATTTCACCACCAGAATTCATTACGCAAATAGTACTGTTAATGAAATTAAAAACAGGATCAGATATTCATTTACTAAACTAATACATTTTAAACATCAATAAATTTAATTCAACGTTAAAATTAAATAATTTAGTTACTTAAAAACAATCGAAACGGTACAGACGAGCAGTAGTAACAATTTTCATCAAACCAAAAACTATTGTCGGAAATGAAAAATTTCCATCCAGAATATTAGTTCTACGTTTATGTCCAGCAACCATTGATGCTTGAACTTAAATTTGATTTTTCTGTACTTATATAAAAATTGATTGTCGGTGGCTTACTTGTTATACTCTTTTTTTTTTTTTTTCATTTCTTATAACTTATTTCTCTTTTTTGTAATTTCTAAATATAGAATATTAAATATGATATAATTTACATTTTTGTAACTTTATTTATTTTATATAGAAAAGTTTTAGATAAACCTTCAATGCATTATGTCATTATTTGGAAGTTTTGGTGGCTATAGAATTTGAAATTTTTGAACATATCTTTTTTCCATTTTAATTATTAGTCGGACATAGTTGGAAGATGCTTTTTATTCAAATTCAATTTAAACTGAAATAAATACAATATTTAATGTATTCAATTATTCAAGTTGATGGTGTTTTGAATTTATTCCCCTACTCACGTGACCAAATCAAATCTCCTTTGTTCATGGGATTTTGTATTATACATCTCTCTCGTTCTTAAATGAGCAGGCGCTGCCATGTTTCATTAGCATCGGGAAGGAAGATTATGGTGCTATAATTACATTTTGAGAAAATGTAAATAGTGAACGATAATCTGTGTCATAGATTATACTTTTTAAAAGTATTTTTTAATTTTTTCTACTTCCGGTTTAACGGGAAGTCTATTCAACTTTGCTTCTGTGAAGTAACACTGAATTTATCTCTGAATGTTTTAATTCTACTTAAAATTACTTATAAAAATTATGAATTGTTTGAGGTATTGAATTAAAAAAAAAGTTTTATTTGCAACTTTTCAGAAAAAAATTGATATCTTTTATATTTCCTTATAGAATAACATGGAATTTTGCGCGCACAAAACCACACCAACGATTCATAATATCCTTGAAAAGAAATTGAAAATATTTAGAAAAACATTTTGTTTTTCTATGCCAATTTCTATTTTCAAATGGAGTGCCCATTATTTTTTAGAGAGTTAATTTAGTTTTTTATTTTCTTTCTTTTGATATAGCGTAAGCTATAATTATTTGTTTTTATTTTTGAGTTTAATGTTATTTTTGTGAATAATTATTCAATTACCTGAAGTTTCTCAATAAGACGTTGTTTCTATAAGTGATTGTCCAATGAATGAAAACTTTGTGGTCAACTGTCTGACACGGGGTAAATAATTTTAGAAACAATACCTATTTCTATCAAGAAAATCCATTACTTTTCCAAAAAATGTGAATATTTTGAAAACTAAAAAAACAGGTAGATTTATGCTGCATCAAAAGAAACAACTGCATATTAAAATATGGGACATTCCATTTAAAAAAAAAACAAGTTACAGGTGTTTGAAATTTGTTAAAAGTATAATAAGGAAAATCATTGTTTTTTCTTGAGTTTCTAATTTTTTTTCACAGAGCAGTGTAGAGAATTCTCTCATCCAAGTGCATACCAGCGGTACGTTTTTTTCAGAAGAGTTGCATATGAAACGTTTTTAGTAAAAAAGTCAATAACTCAAACAACTGATGACCAATTTAAACAGAACAAAAACGTTTGAATAACTAATTTTAAGCATATTTCGGATATGTAAAAATAAAAAAAGTTTTGTTGAAAAGACAAAGTTGCTTAGACTTTACCGGAAGTGAAAATAATGTGAATAAACTTTTAAAATATGGAACTTAAAAAACAAATTGATTTTCCCTATTTACAATTTCTACAACGCTGTAATCTTCCGTGCCGATACTAATGAAACACCTTGTATATATTAGATATTTGGTTTTTATTTTAGATAATTAAAATGCTTGTTTATTGTAAATAATTAATTACAGGTACATTAATTACTCCAATATTGCTGCAAATATTATTAAGACAAGCCTTGAATTTAGAATTCCGCACTGAGTATTATAAAACAGAAGAATAAACAATTTTTTTTTCACAATTTATTTAGGTGCTCGCGAATAAATTTGTGTTTTTTTTAATTTTTTGATTTGCATACTAACAGTGTGATTTAATGGGTATTCAAAATAACATTTTCCTCTTCCAAATTATAAGTACTTTATTCTAATATGAATTTTTAATTTTCAGTGAGGATAGAGCCCAACGAGTTTACTTGAGCTTCACTTTTTGTTATAATTAGTAATAAATTATAAATTAATATCATAGTTTCATTCAAGAAAAAGCATCAAAACTATTAATAGTTAAGTACTATAAGAGATTCTTCAAATATTCTTTGGAAGACCATTGTCAGTCAATAAATGATCATTATTGTCGTTTAAAATTCTAGGACCGTCACCTAATCTTGTATAAATGATATATTTCAAACTGTTTGGAATTTGGATTTTTAGTTGTAAAGCTTCTTTCAAACTTCCAGAGTTTTTAGGCTTAACAGGAAGCCCTCTGAAATATTCACTAGGACTTAAAGTAGATGGAAATATGTCGTTGATTAATGTCAGAACTTCGTCGACGTCTTTTTCCAATAAATACAGACAGGCGTTTGGGCCCGCGTCAAAAGTATAAGCTACCTAAAATTGCATTGATCACACGTTTTTTTTTTTTTTTTAAATTCAGAATTACTTTTGTTGTTCCCTTGAATTCGTTGTAAGCATGGACCAATCCGATCACAGCCGCAGACACGTCATTCATATAAAAGCAAGGAGGGAATGTGTCTAAACACACAGCATGAAACTGATTTGAATCTTGCATTGTAATCTGTGCAAATTTTTCAAAATTTTTATTTTTAATCGCTTCAATCATTTCAATTGTTCTTCGAGGCACAACAACTTCAGCTCGATATTTCAACAATTCTGATGTTTCAATACTTCGTTTCATTCCACCTGTCGAGCTATACTTCTTCTGATTATCACTAACAACTAAAATGATAACTCGCATTTCTGGCCAATGAGCAGCAGGAGCTATTTGAGTAGCTATTGAGTCGACTCCTGTCGCTTGTTGGCCTTTGTGCCATCTAACAAAACCGCCGTAAATACTACGACAAGCACTTCCTGAGCCTCTTCTAGCAATAGCAGAAATGTCACCTTCAACTTGATATAAAGCAGATAATGTTGAGACTAGACAAGCATAGCCAGCTGCAGATGAAGCCAAGCCGGCAGCTGTAGGAAAATTGTTTTCCGAACAAATGTGCAGTTTCCATTTGAGGAAGTCTTTGCATTTTGGATGTGCACGTTTTTTCACTGAAGATATTTTTAGAGTAATTTGCATTTATTATAATAAACTCACCTTCAAGTAAGCAGTTGTTTAACCTTTCGTTGTTGAATTCAAGTTCTTTGTGATTTAACCAAAATTTGTTTTCGGTGAAAGCCGGACTTGCCATCACCGTCGTTTTAGCACACATCTAAACATCATTTTACAATAAATTATAAAGTCTTGGGGAATGCTTCCGACGAAATTTTAGAACAAATTATAAAAAAAGACTTCAAAGTTCATAATTTTCTGGAAAAAATGTTTAGCCAAAATTATTAATGACATTCTTCGTTGACCCCATTGTGAGAAACTGCTCGAAAATTTTGTCGGAACCATTCCCTGCCACCTTGTATTCATTACTCAACTTACAAAATCAACATCTAAAGTGCAGCTTATCGAGTCATTTACAGGAAGAATTAGATTCTCATCTCTTTTGCCCCCTAAAATCACAAAATTATTTTATATGCGATTGTATACCAATTTACTCACAATATTTAATGACAGCTATATTGACAGGAGCAATTCCAGTTACAATTTTCATTGTTTAACTTTCACTTTAAAGCAAGTTTTAACGTTGAGTCTTCTTCAGCTACTAGTAGCTTTCTCTGGCGGACGACCGGAATTTCCAAGTAGCGATAGCATTAGGTAACTGCTAATCGTTGTGACGTTTGTTATATTCATAATTTATGTCTCTGAACAGGTACATTATGCAATCCTGATAGTTTCAGTAATTAAAGACTAAAAAAATAAAAAAATAATAATAATTGCAATTTTTTAGGTTACGCGCATTTGACGTTTCAATATCAATTTTTGACAATTAAAAGGTGACTGCCAATAAAATGCTCTAATGTATTATGAGTTGCATAACCATTTTTTAAATTATTGTTTTAAATTTGTTTAATTTTTGTTCTGTTATAGCACATTGAGGCCGACTCGAAATTTGCCTGTTAATTTTTTCCATCTGCGTTTTAATTACCATAAGTTCTATAGCAACGAGAGAGACAAAATTTTAGAAACTTTTTAATTTTAACGTTTTGCTTACAAAATCTGCTATATTTGCTTTTAACTTCTAAGCCAAATAAAAATAACAAAGTCGACATTATACTACAGTAGAACCCCAATGTACATGTGACTTAACCGTGCTGCCACTGCTTCGATCATATGGATGCAAATACATCTGCAAATATCATTCTTCGGTGCCCAAAGACATAGACGAAAAACTGCGTTAAACTGCACATGAATAAATAATGCTTTCAATTAAACGAACAACTGTTCGAGACATTATTAACAATAAACAAAATCTCTAAGACTTTGTTTCGAATGCAAATAACCTCAGTAATGGAACTACCCGAAAAATACTCAAAGACCTGAATAATGCCATATAACAGTATGTTCTTCAGAAACTCTCCGAAGACATGCCAGTCTTTGGGCCTATTTGTAAATGGGAACTGCAGATTTTTCATAAACGACTGAAAGTGGAAGAGGGATTTAATGCGTCAAAAGGATGGTTATGCCGTTTCAAAAAACCTCATGGAGTTTGAAAAGAGGCTTATGCAGAAATTGAAACCAAGTTAGATTGTCACCAAGATGATGGTCGCTATCAAATTTTGTAGGAATCAGAAATGTGTGATACCGAAGAAAATGTATGTAGAATATCTGTGCAAAATGAAACTGGACAGGATGGAGTTCTTGTAATAACACATTGGGAAGCAATTGATTTAACAAAAGAGAACAGCATAGATTGCCAACTTTTTGAACCGGCATAAAATCAAAAAAATAAGAATTTTTAAATATAAAAGAAGTAGGTACTAATGACTGTATGACTCCTTTATATTCTTTCGCTGATCGATGTCTGAATTATAACTGTGTTGTCTGCTTTCGCTTTCCCACGGATTAATTGATTTACTGTTTCTATGATATTTGCCGGTGGCAGCTCTTACTCAGAAGCATGGTAACATACATATTTTGGTATTTTCAGATTTATCTTATGAGTATTTTAATTCCTGTTTTTGATTAATTTCTCAATATTAGACCTCACTGAGATAATAGAATTTGACAAAAATAAAATCAACACTTGCAGAGTCTATCACCAGAGTCTAATTTAAATGTTATTTTTCTAAGTAACTATAGAAATTAAAGAAAATTTTTCATGCAAAATTATCAGTACACCTTTTGTAATTTGCATTAAAATTTACGGAAAATCTGGAAAATTCCAAATGCGTTCAAATTTTTTTTAGCGATAAACCTAAATCCGAGCAAAGCTGTTCGATTTATTTAACTCCCTCAAAATAATCAAGCCAGCAGCTGTTTCCGGTGTAAATGCAAATGCAACATAAATGAGAATAGTTTAGATGGACAGATGTCATTCTAGAACATGAATGACAAAATCCAAATTTTGGCCAATTTTTTCACCACTATGTGCTGTGGTGTATTTGCCAAACGACTCTGCTACTTCTTCCCAATGATGACATTACTCCCAAACTTATTTTTAACAATTTTTTTTATGTATTTTCCGCAACTCTTTAAGTTGCTTGAATAACGTTGAAAGTGATTGTCGCCGGAAACTGATCGTTTGAATGGTGTCACCTTTTTGAAGAAAAAGTTTACGTTAATAAAACTCAAACTTGTCCGGGGTGTGATTTTCTGCCTTTCGCTACGTTGATGCTCTAGAGATGATTCAAGGATCGAGCAAAAAGAATAAAGTAAATTATTATTCTTTTAGGGGTCGTTTACACATGAAATGAAAAATACTTTACATTTTTGTTTAGACGTTTTTTCAACAAAATAAATCGGAAAGTCAATTTGGACAACTTATAAAATAAGTTAATCATTAAAATTCTTTCAGCCACAGCTACAGATCAGTTAGCCTTTACCGTTGCCATGATATTTAGTAAATAAAAATTTCCAAATCGCGAATATTTTGCAGAAAAAGAAAGTGAAAATGAGTTATGAGTGTAATGCTATTCTTTCTGAAATAAAAGAAAGTATTAAAGTTTCGTTAATATTTGTGAAATAGTTTACCAAAAACTTGATACTTGGCGTTACTCAGAAAGAGGCTGATCTCATATTTCGGATTTCTATCGTTGGTTGAGCGTCCTATGTCTTATGACGTATCTTGAGCCCAGTCCTCGTCCAGATTTGGTATGTGATCACTGATTAGTGATAAACTGATTACTTTTCAACTAATAATGATAAACATACATTGTTATGAAATTTAAATTTCAAACAGTAACAAACTTTTTAATTTTTATGTCCTTAATTTATAATATGATATTAACCAGAACGCAGAATGCAATCTTCTAAATTCATAATCTTAGCACTTTTTAAGTAATTCTACAAATTTAAGATATTTTCAATCATTTGAACAGACGATGCCATCTGTTGACTTACCAGCGAACTGTCATACTGACGTTCAGTCGTTCGCTTCTGTTACCGCGGTTGGTACATTCAAAGTTAACCTAAAAAACATTTGCAATTTTAAGATTTTTGTCGATATCCTTATTTTTTGTTAGTGTTGATGACAATCACTAATGTCAAATGTCGAGTTCTCAGTTTATGTTTTTACCAGTATTAAATGTATCGTGCGCAGTTTAAAGTACCAATAATTGTCGCTAAAATCAAACGCAATATAAAATTTAGTGAGAGTGGTTAGTGTTGGTTATATTTGATTACAAATGATGTGATAATTATTTTACATTTCATAATCTTATTCACCACTTGGTTAGTAATTTAGTAAATACATATTGGATTAGCAAACCATTTGCTTACATTTGAGAATGTCATTTCCAGAAGTCCATTTTTTTCAAAATTCAGTTGACTACACTACGGTGCAGCTTTCTCATGGTTTTAAAGAGTTTTTGCTGATTTTGGCACCTCATTTGTCGATGTTGCCTAAATTCGGAAAATTAATTTGTTTTTCGATAATATTATGAAATCTTTTTAGTATGTTTGAAGTTTTAATTCCAATTCTATTATATGTCCCGACTGCGATAACAAAGAAAAAGATTATCATCAGTCTTTACTTTCCCACCAAGCAAGTTTTAAAAAAAATGTTTTATTGTTTTGGGGTTCTGACTTTTTACATTATTGAATTGAATTTGCTGTACTTTTGGAAAAACTATTTTTTTAGCTCAAAACTCTTGCTTGAATGGACATTTTTTTTTATAGATGCATCTGCATGAGCTTCAATTGAAAAATCATTCTATTTTGTTTTAGTTTTTTCATGATAAATTTCATCTTTTTTACAGTGGATTTCATCGAATGTAATGGGACAGAGACAAAACTAAGAAACGGGTAATTTTTTTTGCTGTTGTGGACAATAATCACCAAGGGATTTATGACTGCAGTCACGTGTATGGAGAAGCAGATGCGAACAAAAGGTAGGATTTGAATTTTTTATTTTTGGATAGTTTGCTAAGGGTGTGGAGACTAAAATTTCGCACATAATTTTAGCTATTATATTTTATAAGACTTTGGATTTTCCGTGCTACTTGTATGTATTGAGCTGTATCAAACTATTAAAAAATCATATATCGTCATTTACTTTTATGGATTCTTAGGGTACGTGCACAACGAAGCTGTGATATCAGATGATAGCTGCGATGATCGATCATAGACCAAAATATAAGAGCTAATGGATGTGCACAACAGAGCTGTGATGATAGCTGAATTTAAGTACTCATCATAATATTAGGTTGGAAAGAAAATGTTGCCCGTTTTTAAAAATTTATCACAAATTAAAAAAATAATATAATTACAATAAATTCTCATTTATGTATTCCCCATTACTTTCGACTACACTCTGCCAACGAGACTGCAACATTTGAATTCCTCGATTATAAAAAACTGTTGGTTTTTGCCTGAAGAAATCAGCGATAGCCTGCTGGAGATCCTCGTAGTTTTCAAAGCGACGACCACGAGTGAAGTGCTTGAGCGATCCAAACAAGTGGTAGTCTGTTGGATCAATATATGGAGGATGTTCAAGAATTTGCCATCCTAACTCGTTTAATTTCGTTTCGAGTCTGATTTGACACATGAGGTCTGGCATTGTCCTGACGGAAAAAAACTCGTACTGGATTGACTCCTTGGGCAATTAAATTTTGTACACGGTCAAGTTGGGCGCAATAGACTTCCGATGTCACTGCTTGGCCTTGTGGAAGCAGCTCCCAATGCACAACTCCAAATCCAAACTCACCTTCATCCACCTCTGCTAAACTTCTGTAGCAAAAACACACACCAATTTTCGCCTATTTTTTTGAGCCTCAGCTAGTTTATGTGGAACAGTTTGACCACGTTTAATCTTTTTGCACAGTTTATGGAGATGGTTTATCATTGTGGTGTGTGGAACGCTGAACTCCGTCGCTAATTTTCTACTGGTTTGTGTAGGATCAGTCTCAATTGAAAACAGCAAATTCTGCTCGTCTATCTTTTTTGGTCGTCCGGTGCGCTTCTTATCTTTGAAGTCCCGGAACAAAACATTCTAAACCAACGTCTGCAGGTGATTTTGTCCATAGACTTTCTATCTAATGTGCCATATGTTATGAGCGGCTTTCGTGGAATATGAGGTTGCGAATTTTCTCACGATTATTTGCCTTTACTCACTTAAAATTGTTTCAACACATCTGACGCTGATGACTTAAGAGCTTCAATTCCTAACTATTCTAGAAACGATTTTTGTTTTAATGATAAGCCAGTAATAAGAGTGAAAAAAATTCAAGAATTGAAAATTAATTTTTTTTTTGTATGAAAGTATAGCAAACGGCTTCAAAAACCTTTTGTCCCTTCATTCTTAGAGTTTTCCCTACTTACAGAGCGTGCACAGAAGGAGATGGAAAAGATTGATTTCAAAGTGATTTTTTTAATTTACAGATTCTATTATTTTGACATATCGATGTCGCTTTTTTGACTCAATAGTAAACACAATAAAACATTCCATTTTATTGTAATTTTTTCCCAGAAGGAACAATATTTTTTCAGATGTATCAGGTCCGAATCAAATCGATCCAAGTTTGAACTATACCTATGACTAACGATATTACTGTGATATATGTCGCAGAATCGAGTTCCCGACAGAAAATCGAATCAAAGCAGATGGCTTGTCTATCTATGTATATCTCTTGTATTTTAACTGATGATAGCATTGTTAGGTAGTTGTGTGGTACTAGTTTGTATCAATCTTATAACTTGGAGGCGTCTTAAATATGAATAAAATTTAGAAGTTTTGATTTATAGTGTTTACGCAAACCTGTTCATAACAATTTGTTATTTATCTTCATAAGTTAACCAGTGTTCACAAACTACAAGTTTACACTTTGACAGAAGCAATAATTATAACGTGCCTACTATGTTAAATTATTTGCAATATAATTAGATTTCAGAAAATGTATCACTTGCCTCATTATGAATTACATCAAAGGCCTTTTGGTCATAAAAACATAAAACGGGCAAAAGTTTCTTTCTAACCTAATATTATGATTTTTTTTTTGTTCTTTCACGTTCCCTTACGTAAGGGTAGACGGTAGAGCTTCGAATACTCGAGGTGATTATAATTTAAAGAATAGATTTCACCATTAAACATGTATTTGTTTGTTTATTTTACTTTAATTTTATCTAAAATATGATCAGGTTGCCAACATTCATTTGAAAGTATTCTAAAAATCGGTCAAATGAATGTTACAAAATTTTATATAAATGATATAATTATTTTAGAATGTAATACTTTTTACCTGAGTGTTGTGAGTGGTATTTTTTAGATTTTCTTATATCTAAAATGCTAAATTCAGCTATCATCACAGCTCTGTTGTGCACACCCATCAGCACTTTCATTTTGGTCTATGATCGATCATCGCAGCTATTATCTAATATCACAGCTCTGTTGTGCACGCACCCTTAAGGCTCCTCTAAAGTCGGACACAAACTGAAATCTGTGCCTGTAGTTTTAAAAGTAGACAACTAGGATTACAATCAGTGATGGGCGCGTAAATTTGGTTAACAATTGATGTGTAAACAATTTGATTGTCCACGAGTAGGGTAGAGCGGGGCTAGTCGAGCAACTTTTCACTTGAGTGGATGTGGCTTGTCAATGATAAGTTTCAATGAGTTGTTATGCAGCCTGACGAATTAATTTATCCCTTAGCAAAAGTGTCCCCAGTAATTTTTTGTAACAAGTCAAATTTAAGCGCTACACCTGTTTAAATGCAAAAAGGACACTATTTGACTCTTATATTATAATTTTTTTTTAATCATCATCATTAAGGTGTAATCGTCCGTCCCGATACTAATGGAACAGCCTGTATATGTGTAATGAGCTAAAAAAAAACTGTTCACTTGTAATCTGATATGATTTAGAAACAGTCCCCAGTAAATACATTAATGATTAAGAAATGTTGCTGAAAACGTCATTTTTTTCGTGAAACATTCCTCTAGGTTCTAGTACCGTACCAGAAACCAGAAATGTCCGTTTCAAAGATATTTCAAGTGACACACTGGAAACAAAACATCTCTGAAACATATGACTAACATTATTCCTGTTTATGAAAATATTTCAGACTGGATGTTAACGGTGGCATCCCGATATATTTATGTTACATGCCAATATATGACAAAACATGCCTTTGGTTTAGTCAGAGTTTTGAACGAATGGAAGCGAATATCCTTTTGAAATAAAAAGTATTCAAAAGAAGATAATTTTCTTCAGGGTGTGAGGGTATTTTAATCTCGAATATAAATTCTGCTTTGTTTATATAGATGAACAAAACTTATGTAAAAAAACTGCATCCAAATAGCATTTAATTGAACTCAATTTTCTCATGATTTATTTACTTATTGGTTTGATTTAGCCCTTGGTTTTTGCAAAACTTAGATTAGAAGTACGAATATGATTAACACGTGAAAAAATCTAAATAAGATGAAATCCTTAAAATAAATAGCCCTAAATGAAATTTGTATAGTTTGACTACTGTGTGATAGATGTCTCTTTTGGAAATATTAATCCATAGAGTATTAAATTAAGTAATCCGCGCAAAAATTTCACTTTTTGAATTCAGGCTCGTCATGATTGTTATTGTTAGAGGCTTAGCTTAGATAGAGGGTCGAAGGCGATCTATTCGCAGCAGATCGAATTGGTTTGATTATATTTAGTTTGAACACAAACCACAGAACTATATACTACGTCTCTCTCTTTGTCTACACACTCTCTCCCTTTAGTAAATCCAAGCGTCTAGACGTGACACTAAACTCATTCGTGTCTTGACGCTTGCTAGTAGTAGTCAAAGGGTCGAAGCCTCCATGACATTAAACATTTAGTTTTAGCGTTTCTAGTGTCACGTCAATTTGAAATTAATTCATATTACTAAATTTTAAAAGATAGAACAAATACACTTACCTTTATTTTTGTAAATTGGACAAATTTTTGTAAAAATAATATGGTTTTATATAGTGTCACCATTAAAGTTGGTTCCATATGGGAATTTTTTTATTATAAGGTTTAGTTAAAATTTTATACAGGGATAAGTTTTGCTTCAAATTAGATGAAAAATAACAACAACAAACGTGATAAAGCTGCGTCTGTTTTTCGGCAAATTTAACATTTTTGCAGGAAATGGTTGAAAATGACATTTTTAGGCGGAATTTGGGAAAATTTTATTTGAAAGAGTTGTTTGTATTGAAATTTTATACATGTGTGCGAAATTTGAAGAACCTAGCGGGAAATTAACATTTTAGACATTGATATATATCATCAACTTGAAATTCGTAAATTAAGCTGTCTGTGTCAGTGTAAAGTAGTTTAGCTAAATTACCAAAAGTTCTGACAACATAATTGTAATGAAAATTATAAAGAAATGTTTTTGAAATACAAGTTACACTTGTAATTTATTCATTTCAACAATAACCATTTCTTCATCAAAAACTATAGAAATATGAAAATTTGGTTTAGATATTAGAGAGCGAAGCCCCCACTGACCATCTCATTTTGTCACGAGTCGAATATCGCGATGTTTTCTTACGTTTTCCATACATTTCCCCTAGATAGATAGCATTAATCATTAATTTATAAAAATCTTTCTCAAAATCATTTTTAGACTCTTGTCTTAATTTTGTATTTAAATCTATGTATTTTTTCAACCACAGAGATTGTTTGAATTTTAAAACTTTATGAACATTAATTAATTTCATACCAAGATTCAGATACATTTTTAAATTTCTGTTATGAATTACATAGTTTTTCTTGGGATATAGCGTTAAAAGTAATTTTTTGCTTTTTGACATGGAATTTGGTAGCACCATATGTTCAGGCGCTAATGGTAAATCACTATGAATTTTATGTAAATATTCTGGATAGTTTGATTCATCAGGAGTGTTCAAAATTACATTGATATCAAAATTTTTGATAAACTCAAAACCACCATATGGCAAGTATTGAGACATTGTTGCACCATATAAGTTGTTTACATCATATTACATTAAGTAAGAACAGCATATACTATTATCATAGTTTTCTTTCATATATTTGTTGTTTGTTTTAGCATATCTATTTGAACATTGTGAAACCCCTCCGCGTATTCCTTTTTCAATAAACAAAAGCTGATCGACGTCGGTGAGGAGTTCCAAAACTATTTTAGTTGTTTTAAGCATTGCATCAAATGTTAGACCAGGTACTGTATAATAATGTAGAGGATCTAAGTCATTCGTTTTGATGCATGTATGTTGAAAAGCTTCAAAAATATCAGCAAGTAAAAGAACATCTGTTTTTAGGTATAAATCTGCGTATTCGCCTAATGTTGCTATGTTGAAGACATCCCAAACTATTTGAGTATCATTATAATCATCTTCACTTATTGCTTCTTCATTTAACTCACTATAGAAATTTTCTTTACTTGGCAAACTAGTTTCATTGAGTTTTTCCCATGAATCAATATAGTCATATGGAAATATTCCTTTTCTGTTCAGTAAAGTAAACTCATCTAAACTTTTACAAAACGATTTAGTTATACATTTTTGATTATTATCCAAATTTTATGAGAGTTTTTCTAGACTTTGTGACATAAAACGAAATGAATCTTAAACTTAAAACATACATTTGTAACAAATACGTATTTTGTAAAAGAAATGTATTTTTCTTTATTAATAGGTAATAGTTTAAGTCCACCTTCATACTGTAAAGATAGTTCTTTAATAATAAAATGAGGATCATATCCACTCATATTATGGAAAACAACTGGTATGTAGTGAGCATCTTTATAATTCAAATTGCATGATTGGTGTGCCCCTCCACGAAAATCACCTGTTTGATGGTTATGATCCCTAACTCTAATATGACAATTCTCAAAAGAATTATCACAAATATGACATTTAGAAGCGTCATTAAAATTATTATGTTGATCTGAGCTCAAAGCATTCATAGGTTTAATGATTTTAGATTTTTCATCACAAAATTGAGCAATATTGTACAGCTCTTTTACAAACCATTGAATACAATCTTCTCCTCTATAAATGGCAAATTTAGACAAAGTATCATCATAAGAACATTTTAAATAATATGCTACGCTAAATGCTCTGTGTTGCTGATATAAAGTAGAATTTGATCTTTGATAATCATTATCATACGGTAATTTCTCTAGTATACTTTCTAAATCTGCATAAATAACAAAAGGAACTTTTTCTTTATAAGAAAAATTCTTAAAATATAGAAATTTTGAATGTTCATCTGGTAATTTAATACTGCATTCATTGATATCTAAACAATAATTTTGAGGTTTTTTCAAATGTTCTTCTGTACTGAAGGAATTCAAACATCGTTCACAAAAGAATATTTTATGATTATGTGCTGATAATTGTTTTGATAAAAGACAAGACATATTCTTAATCCATACAAAATGATAATTTAAAACCTGTTCAAATTTTGTTGAAAAATTTTCTTTGTGTTAAAAGGTATCATCAATAAATTAATGACTTTATTGTTTTGTTTCAAATTTGAACTCAGAGAGCATGGTAATATTTTGAACTTTTCAATACAATATAGATTTATTGCCAGATTATTCAACTTTTCAAATTTTCGTATATCCTTAATTGTAATTGGAAATTCAATGTTTCCACAGTTTAGAACACTTTTATAATGAGGATAAGATGACATTCTATTAGAATTGTATTCAACCGGGTACAAAGCAGAAACTATTGCCCAAGAAGAAAACAACAGTTATCATTGTTTTCAACATTGATTACAGCATACTTTTTTTTAATAAAATCTGGAACTTTAACAAAGCTGGAATTACCAACTTTCAATGAATCATACTTATTGATATTAATTTTCAATCCAACTAATTCCAATAATGCCCAACTTGAATATCGTTCCGCAAAAACTTCTAATTTGCTTATAAGTTTGTCAATGACATTTTTTCTATAGCATTTTTTCAAAATGGTAGTCGAGTCTATAGAAGAATTCTTATTATAAAATGATTTCAAATCTATTTCTTTAGTTTGTGGTTTAATAAAATATGCTGATAAAATGACATTTACTCTACACATAGATTCTTTGTTGATTTTTTTAATTTTCGACGGCTTTGGATTACGCCTTTGCTGAATCTTTCTCTTCCAAAGCTTCTTTCTAGATCCTTTTTCTCATATTTAAATATTCAGTTAGATGCTTTGTTTTTGATTAATTTTGGGCTCCAAAAGTAATTCCTAAATCCTACTACTATATACCCAAACTTCTCTATTCAATCCCAACATTCATCGCTGGCAAGTTCAATGTTAACAAATGGGTACTTTGGTGGCTTTGGGTTACGCCACTCCGCTGAAACTTCCACTTCTAACGCTTTTTTCCACATCCTCGCTTTCATATTTAAATATTCAGTTGAATGCTTTTTTACCATATGTTTTTCTAAGAGGTCTTTTAGAACTGTATGGTTTTTGTGAAGGGGCACTGAGCAATTCTGAAACATAAAATATAATTTAATAAAATATAATTCTTAACATCCTAATTCTTACCTTTCAAAGTGAAGTTTGGACTCATATTTGATTTTTAATTCAAAGACTTACTTTGAATGTTGCTACAAATTCAGTCTTTGTAGGTTTATATAGATTGAAAATCCCACATTCAAAAGCATTTCGGCTGTATTATGAGTCTGTCTCCAAGAAAAATACCTTCCTATTTCTTAAAATTTTTCAAGATGTCGAAGAGAAACTTATTAAGTTTGAAGAAATCGCATCAACAATCTCAAGAAGAAGAAGAACCCCCAAATTTCGAACCACCGAAATCTCTGGATCGCGTGATTATTCTACATAATAAAATTATAAAGGTAAGATTTATGTATGTAAAAAATTCAGATATTAGTCTAAGTTTAAAAATGTCTAGGAAGCCGACCTCAGTGATAATGGTGATGATGACCATCAAGGTTGAGGATGAGGAGATTGTGAAACATATTGAAAATTTATTTAGTAAAGATGTAAGTTATTTATACTACTTTGTTAACAATAATTATGATTTTCATACTTTTTCCATTTCCATATTAAAATATATATACTATCTTCTATAATCTGTTTGATTTAGGATGTGCCGATAGAGGAAGATACCCAACCTCCAATGATTGAAGAAACTCCCATTCGGCTCCTTGTCCTCAAAAGTGGACAGGGTATCGGGAAAGATTGGGAGTTCGTAAAAAAACACTATCAATCTCCTAAGACACCATCTCATCTATCAACAGCATCTACGTCATCATCATCATCATCTCCATCTGGAAAAAGTGTCGAAAGTCTATACTCGCGGTTCAGAGGTGATGTGAAAAAAAGATTTAAAAGTATCAAAAAAAGACAATTGAAAATTAAAAGTGAGAGTGAAAAAATAGACAAAATTCTAGCCTTTTATCAAAAAGAAAAAGATAAATTAGAAAAAGAAAACAAAAAAAATAACGAAGAAATTTTGAATTGTTTAGGATTGACGAATAAGTTAGGATTTGAATTGGAATAGTTCATAATAATTTCGGTATTTAGTTTTATATATTATTATTAGTTTTGTAAGTATACTTATATTAGCTTTATAATATTAGATTTATTTTTATTTCCAATAATAAACAATTAATTAATTTTTCATTGTTTTATTTTGAAACAATAATATAAAATTACAAATATAAGTTAAAATATACATACATTTTTGACACTTAAACCACCAATATTGCAGTGTTTCATGTAGTTTTTAGATTTTGATTAATAAAAATTCAATTCTTTTCTATTGTTTTATTTTAAAAACTGAAAAAACTCAATTGCAAATTAATTTTTGCATATAAATACATTTTGATACATTCACCTAGGCCATCAATGTTGCTTAATTTTAAGTAACATTTTATGTAGAATAGGATCAATTATTCGTTTAATATTCATAAATCTCATCTGAAATCTCATTCTATCTCTAGCATATGTTTCCCAGTCAGATTTTCGAGATTCATTATCATTATCTATAAATCTCACTGAAACTTCTTCACAAATATGTACTTTTTTTATTCTTGTTTGGTTATAATTGAAATTTTCTTTTACCATTCTTTCTTGATTAATATTATAAGTATGCACTAAACACGAAACTTACGCTTACAACCAACACTTGGAAATGATAATATTTCCTAATACTCTTCCTCTTTACACAGTAATGTGATGGCATATATTTACTCCCATTGTTCGTGGAAACTGCAGGCAATACATTTTACTCCATTTATGTCAGATTGGCCCTTACAATTAGGACATTTGTATTTGACAACTAGTGGCATTCTCACAGCGCAATCGATTAGTGTTTAATGAAGATGGATTTATTTGTAATGCATTTATATATATATAAAACAATATAATATAATATAATAACATTCATAGCTTATAATTGAATATTATCTTCTTTTTTTTTCTACATTGTTATGTGATTGCAAATAATCACAATCAACCGTTATTGATCAAGAGTTCATATCCACTTCCAGTATTATATTTCACTTGCAGTTGAAATATTTGTTTTTGTTGAGTTAATACTGGCTTAAAAAGATAAATTTTGCTTCCTTTCCTTTTATAAGTGTCTTGATAAATATTATAACCTTTATTAATTTCAATATAAAAATATTCTTTGTAATTTTCATGTTATGCTTTAAGTAGTAATCTGATATAAAAAATATTTGCTACATTTGATTTTTATGAGCTCATCTACACTGCATCCCACACACACAATATCAGATATCTCAGTCAGCTAAGCGCTCGTATTCATGAATTCACAACTTGGTTACACTTTGCTTAATCGAAACAAATTTATAAATTCTTCTCTATCTTCATTGCGTAAAAATGTGAAATAAACTACGATTCTCCGTAATACATTTATTATCATATTCAACATTAAACTTATAATTACAATCTAGTGACAAAAGATTTTCTTAATTCATACATTATAATTAAATCTTTCATTTCACTTAAAGAGTTCTCATAAAGAATTAATCTATTCTTCAAATCTTTACTTCTCAAATAATCATTTTGCTTATTAATAGAATAAATCTTCTTTTGATTTATGAATTTCATCTTAATCTTCTTCAACAAATTCAATATATGTTGTCTTGCCAACTATTCCACAAGATAAACAAATTTCCCACTTTTAATATTCCTATTCCTGAATATTTCTGTGAAACGATTTGGTAGATAAATTTTAAAGTCGCCACAATCAACAAGGATTTGTTGTCCAAACTTTGTGTTTACTTTGCAAAAACAAACTATTTTAAATTTTTAATCCACTTCAAGGTACCTAGCACTTACATAAGGCACCACCTGAGTTTCTTGATTCAAATTTTTCAAAAACGAACTCTTTGTCGTCAGTAATCTGTTACTTTTGTTACAATAATACAAAATTTATAAGAGTCTACTCATTTTTATAACACAGTTTCCCATTTCTTCACCCTCTACAAAACAAAAATAATCCCCCCACCAACACTACCCCCACTCTAAAGCACCAAAACCAAAAATAGCACTGACATCTTCAAATAATTGCGTCACCCACCCCGCAGGCACAAAAGGTCAAATGAGGTCAAATTGATACAGAAACGGCACCACATATCTACTCTTTTAAAGCCTTTCTATATAGCTTTCTTCTCTTTTCTTTTGGAACACGAACATAACACTGTACCAAAAATTTTTAAATTCTTGAAAAACGATTGAGAAACATTTTTCCCAAACCACAACTCATTTGGCGTTTTTCTTGGAACTTTCGTAGGACCAGAATTATTGATTACGCACACAGCTGTATTTGCGGCCTCATCCCACAAAAATTTCGGCAAATCCGGTTTTGCATGAAGCATTGATCGAGCCGCTTCCATTAGAGTTGGTTTTCTCTTTCAACTGTCCC
Organism: Latheticus oryzae; assembly: GCA_030157265.1. Lineage (NCBI taxonomy): Eukaryota > Metazoa > Arthropoda > Insecta > Coleoptera > Tenebrionidae > Latheticus > Latheticus oryzae. The sequence goes on along the minus strand of CM058048.1, from coordinate 16,640,544 downwards.
ATTTTGTTCCGGCGAATATGGGACTGTAAAGGTTAGTTTCACTCCCATTTTCCCTGCCAAATTCTTCACGTCTTGATTGTCATATTCTTTTCCTCCATCACATCTCATTTCTTGAATATAACTTCCAAATTTTGTTTTCACCTCATTGCAAAACAATTCTAACTTCTCCTTCACTTCACTTTTTTCTTTCATAAAATACAATGCACGGTAACTACTGAAGTCATCTTTGAACAACACATAGTATCGATTACCACCCAAAGATTTTTCTGGCATAGGTCCACACACATCCGAATGAATGAGCTCACGCGGTTTACTTGCTCTATCACCACGCGCACGAGAACTTTGTCGATGATGTTTTCCATACACACATCCCTTACAAAAGTCTTCGCCGTCAGCTGAATCGACACAAATATTCACCTTTTTTAAATACTCTTTAACGTGACGCTTATTTTGGTGTGCCAGCCTCTCATGCCAAATTTGCAACGTGTCTATTTTATCATTGACAAAACACGATTTTCCTGGTCTTTTGATACGCAGATTCATCTTATATAAACTTCCTCTTTCTACTCCAACTGCAACAATTCTTCCATTATTTAAAAACTCACATCTTCGTCCTTTGTTTTTAATTTCAAAATCTAAATCTCGTTTAGCAGCAGTTTTCACCGAAAATAAATTATGTTTCATTTGCGGTGTGTACAAAACGTCTTTTAAAATTCTTTGTTTACAAGAGTCTCAATGTCTATCCACCTCTTCCTAATGCTTCAACTTTCTCTCCATTTCCTACTGTGATCAACACTGGTTCAGAAAAGACTTCAAAACTTTTGAACCATTCTTTTCTCATGCACATGTGATCTGAAGAACCCGAGTCTACAATCCAATCGTCTTCACTTTCTGAGTTATTCAACACTTTTCCAACAAACGCTTGAGGTTCACGACGTGTCGCCGACGGATGATTGCCGCGAGCGTTAGCTTTTGGTTGTGAACAATCTTTCGCGATATGATATTTCGAACCGCATGAGTAACATCCCGGACAGTCCTTTCTTTGGTGGTTTTTCTTCCCGCACGTAAAGCAACTTTTACCGTTTTTATCTATATTGTTCTTGCTCCACTTTGCATTGCCGTTTTTCGCTACCAAAGCAACAGAATTCTCTTCTTTGTTTTCTCTTCTTAGTGATTATATTGCGATGGGAGCGTTGAAAGGATTCTTGTTATAACCATCGACCCTGGTATCTCGCCACCAAGTTTATTCATTTTCAAACTCAACTGTTCTAATTTTGACACAAGCTGAGCCATCCCTGCTAGTGGATCCCACTTGTAGTCGAAGAACTGCTTCTGCACGAAAGCCAAACTTTCATCACATCGTAAGTCATATACGCTGTGCAATTTCTCCCATATAGCACACGCGGTTCCACAGTTCATCAAAAATTCTAACGGTTTTGTCTCGACACTTGTTACGATTAATTTCTTTGCAGCCTTATCAGCCTTTTGCCAAGCTGCTGCTTCGGCCGTCCCTCCCGACGGTGGACGCACCCATGTGCCCTCACAGACTTTCAAAAAATAGTCTTCACTATCCAATACCGTCCGCATTCTAAACTGCTACGTCGGTCAGTTTTCGACTCCACGAAGCTTTTCTATCTTGAGTTTCTCTTCCATAGTTTGAGTTTTCCGGAAATTCCGAACCAAGTTTACTTCTCCGAACGCACAACTCGCGAACGCGAATAAAACCGCAACTTTAAAACTCGCACACTTCACTGAACGTCTACATTGTATCTGATGACTTGGGGACTGGCAACTGGGCTCATAACCTGTTGATGCCCTTGATGATCTTAGTGGAAATTGATAAAAGCAAAAGTTTCAGAATTTTATAAGAGATTTATTGAGATGTTGCTTCGTCTAAATATTAATGGAGACTTCTTAATACCAACTACGATAAAGACTCTGAGACCGACTAAACATTGAGTCACCACAATCTTACAAAGGAATGTTATCACCGGATGGATACAAGACGCTACATTAGCAAGTTCATCAAGCCAATCTTATCTATTGATAAGCACCCACGTGCATTCAAGTAATTCAACACAACTCATCAAAGCCATCAAAACGTAAAACCTCAAAAAGTGTGCGGTCCATCGGAGAAGATTTTCTTAACGTGCATAAAGAAAACACGACAGAGATTGAAAAAAAAATCTTGGTTTTTCTCTTCTATTAAACCTAATAATATAAGAATATAATATAAAAACATCAGTTTTGAATAGATACATTGTTAACAATTTGTTGCATTTTGTTAATATTTTGTTTGTTTTATTGAACGACAAATATCCGGTGTTATGAAAGTCAACGTACAAATTTTTATCAGTAGTTGAACTCAGCAAAATAAATTTTGTATTTTGTTTAAAACTTTTTTCGAAACTCAACCGTTTATAATAAATTTACTTCCGAACAAAAACTAGACGCAAAAACTTTCTGATTGTAAACACATTGAAATAGTTTATTTATAAGATCTCTGACCTGACATTCGAAATAATTGCTCCAAATGTCCACTATTATTTTAGATGGAGACCTGCATCTTCGTTGATAAAGAACTTTGGATTCGAGCTAGAATCTCTGGATTTCCTCTAACAGTTTCGGCTACTCCCATCATACGTTTAGTCATTTCTTCAACTGTGTTCACCGGATTCGCGTACACTAATTGTTCCATATGACCCAATAACAAGAAATCACACGGATTTGAGTTCGTAGACCTAGTAGGTCAAAGTGCAGGACAGAAACGGCCTATCCACTTTTCTCCAAAATTTTTATTTAGCCAATTTGTTACGGCTCTTATGGAGTGCGGTAAAACTCCGTCATGTAGCCAAGGGCAGGTCTTCTAAAAGGCACTGTGACACCATCCGTGAGTTCGTGATTGGAAAAATTCTTTCTTTGTATTGAACATCATTTACATCAATTCCACAGTTTGCATTTATAACTATATTACGTAATACCCAAGTAGTATTTCAAATAAGCTGCTTTACTAGAGTGGTAAAATAAACTCCTATGTTTCAACAAATACCGAAATCGACCTTTCAGTATGCCATTAGTTCATTCAACAACGTTTCGAGCATTACTTGCAATTGTTCCTCTTGATAACGCTAAACAACAAATTTTTGCTTATGTTAGATTTTTGCTGCAATGTAATTTAGGTAATTATTCTGAATGACACATATAACAGTTTATGTCGAATATCAAATTTAAGCCAAAATTTTTATATTTGTTTATTTTTATATTTTTTTTTTGTATTTTCGTTTATAAAAATTTCAATTTTTTCTTTATCAATATCTTTGGCTTCTACCTACTAACTACAGTGAATTTCACGAATTCGTGCCGGTTTGTTATAAAACACTTAAGTTGTAAATAATCATAACAAAAGCCGATAACAATTATCCAGTTAACTCAGAAGTTAGAAATATGAATAGATCGTTTATGATGAACAGAAATATCCAATATCCCTCTCCCTTTTTTAAGAGGGTTGCTAATGATTACAATAGAGAAAGAATTCTATTTACTTCATTTGATTATAAAAATTCCAAGAAGTAAATGTGCAAAATTACACCATTCAATTGGACTCCGCTTTGAAGTTGTTTGAATTTAACTGTTGTTGAAGCTCCAGCGCCGTAACCAAGCATTTTTTGATGAGGCAATCTACGTTTAATCTACATAAAATTAGCTCTGAAATATATTTCTCTTTTCTTTGAATTTTCATAAATATTGGTTAAACTGTAACACTTTCTCTGTTGGCGGCTGATTTCGGTTTCTTCGGGCGCCAGCATCCTCATCGAGGAGGGTGCGCCTCGTCCTGGATGGCTCAGTCAGTGGGATTGGAGTGGATAAACAAAGAAAAGCATTCTGACTAAATGTCTAATTTATTAGCACTCATTACAGTTCATTATCAGTCTAAATAGCGGTTCTGCAAGCGTTATCAGTCCACACCAAGCGAGGAAAGGGGTCTAACAAGCTCTAAATTCCTCCTGAAGTTGATTGGAAGCGGTGGTGTGTCTGGGGGGTAGTTAGAGACAGGCAAACGGTGTGGAAGACGAAGGCGGTGTTAAATTTGACCTGGAGCGGATTGGGGGCGGTGAGGACAGTTGGGACCTCAGGAGCACCAGGGTACACCCTTCTTATCGTAGGACAAGCCCGGACAGAAGAGGGGCGGCAATCGTGGACGGGACACTCATTACCGAAACCCGAAAAGCGAACAGGAGGGGAGGTGGTAATTGCAATCCTGCAATACTGCAGTATCCACTCGTCACCGGAACCCAAAGGTCGGACAAGACAGGACGGGACGGCGTGATATTGTAGGACACTCTGTCTGTTGGACTCACTAATTGACTGAAAACGGCGCACGTCTTTTATTGAGTGGGTGGGGATGCGACTGGGGACAATTATGGGGATGAAGGTGGGAAAATGGATGGGGGAGTCGGTAGGAATGGCTTTTAGGAGTGGCGCTACAAGATGGCGTTGCGCGTAAACATGTAAACCAGGTTATCTAATGTAGCTTTGTTACAAAACACTGCAATGATAATTGCATGCAAAATATGTTTAATTGCGTTGAAATGTCACAAGTAAGGAATATTTAGTCAATTGCTGATGTCTCAAAAAAATATATTTTAATTATTTGGAAAATTGATTTAGTCGCCAAATCGCCATTTCGTTGCTTACGCACAACTTCATCGTATGAGTCGAAGAACAGTCTCAAAACTGTCTTGTTAAAGCAATTGTTGGAGCTTACTTTACGGGACTGAAAATAAGAACAGTACAAGAGACTTGATTCGATTGTCTACCGTCGAGCAGTGCAGACGTTAGTTCGGTCGCTCCGGTCACTCTATATATATAATTCCGCGGCTGCAGAAGAATCAACCCATCGCATTCAACCTTGGGGTATCTGTTTGGTTCCTCTGGTTATCTCTAACATTACACTCCGTGATGTCAGTCCAAAAAAAGACTTTTGAGGCTAAAGGTGTCGGTGAAAACGTGAGTCTCTTTATTTTTCTGCCTCAATTTCGTTTTCTGTTTCCATAATTTTGCAATAGTCACTTTTTTTTCTATTTAATTCAATTACTGTCTATTTTCTTTTTTTTCTTTGTTATTTATTCTGTTATTCTCAATTAGCTAATTTCCTGAACGCAGTTGTCATCAGGGCTTAATTGATTCTATAATATTGATAATTCTTTTTAAAGATTTCGAGATAGACGAAGGGCCGAACTGTATCGAGCTCGCCTGGCAGCTACATCACAACCATCCCATACCACATTCACTCCCCGCAGTAAATCTGGAGGCATTTGCCCATGGAAGATTCTTATACCCGAGACACCCACCCAACCAACCCCCACTGGCAAGAGTGACGATATTTCGCTCTCAATCTTAGCGGCCAGGCACTTTCCATCTCAAGTGCAAAAATCCATTACGATTTCTAAGGACAAAGATCTCCAACTCTCACCCCCCAAACCAAAGAAAAATGAATGCCTTCAAACGCTTTCTTCGTAATATACGAGGTTCAAAATCCAGGGTGTACCGCCAAGGGGTTATGCCGACGGTCACCCCAACAATTCTATCACCTAGGCTGGAGCTCACTCGCTCAGTCTGATGGTCACTTCGATCCATCAAACCTCTACCAAGATCTTGAGGATTCCATGGGCCTCGACCAGCTTCAAGACTTGCGATCTTTTCTCTATACTTTTCCCAGTACCCGAACTATATGACACCATGCAACTCTACTGTGCTGGACAACCACAAAACCTGGAAGAGCTAGAAGCGCTTCTGGAGAAAGCATATAGAAGGCACTCTCTTGGATGGGATCTCGAAAATGTTTGGTATACTGATGAAGAAATTTATTTTGAAGATATAACAAAATTTATTAAAAATTTTATTTATAAAAATTAGGATATGAATAATGAAGTTGAAATAGCTGTAAAAGGTGTTCAAAAGAAAAATTGGTTAAGTAAACTGTTTCCTGATTATAAAATTATAAATTTAGAAGAAAAATTGTGTCCATGCCTGGAAAGTCTAAAATCAATATTTAAATCTTATCATTGTTTGAAACATTGTAACAATCTTTTAGCATGTAGCTTAGAAAATGTATTTAATTTGTATAATTGGTATACTTATTGTAAAAAATAAAAAGCATTGTTTTTTAAAATAGTTTTTCTATTTTCAATTTTACATTTTACAAATCTTCACTTTCCTCATTGTCTTCCTCATCAACTTCGTCAAGTTGTAACTGTCTTTTTGCTCTTGAAGAAAAAGAAGAAGAAGAAGATGGTTCAAGCTGCAACAGCTTCCTCTTTCTATCTTTAATTTGTTGAACTTCCTCAATTTCTTCTGGATTTTCATCCAGAAAATTAAATCCATATCGTTGCACGACATCTTCTAGAATTTTAAATTCTTCTTCATTCTCAACTTTTGATCTCATGTAGCGAACCGGTAAATTTTTAACATTCCTCTTCAAACTTATCGCCTTTGGCGAGTAAGTTAATTTGAGAAAAACTCTATCGCCCTTAGTAAATATTTCCTTTACGCCATATCTAAATATAAATATGTTACATTAATTCAAAAATGAAAAAAGTGTTCAAAACTTACTGAAATAATTGCCTAACTACCACCAATAAAGCTTTTATTGGAAAATGTACAGGATCCTCGGTGTAGATTAGGATGGTGCTTGGAATGGTAGCCATAGTTATGTTCTTCGTGTTGTTTTTGCGCATACAACATTGGCTTTTAGATTATTTTTGCAAAACTTGCATATTGATAAAAATTTCCTCTTTTAACTTTGTTTTCTTTAAACAAATTGTTCTAAATAACAGAAAATATTTATTACATTTAGTAATATATTTGTTTTGGAAATTTCTGTCATAGTTAGTTACATGTGATATTATCACGAATCAATCGTATGATTATTTTTTTTTTCAATCGTATGATGTTTTTTCTTGCAAAATTTGCATATCCTGTTTTGTCTTATAATTTACTTATCGATAATAGCTAAAAAACAAAAAAAATCAGCAAAATTTGCATTTTGATATCAATTTGACTTTGTAACTATGTCTTTGGTTTAAAAACAAATACGTACACATAATTAAGCATTTTTTTTTTAATGTTTGCTATAAATTGATGTCTGCGGTACCAGCAGCTTCAGACGTATCCTCATAGTCACCAAATCAAATCGAAGAAGAAGATTGTTTCAAGTGATAAAGTGTTACGTAAGCAATGAGTTCCAAAGTAGTTGATGCTGTTTCCAGTGAGGCGGTAGAGAAGATTGAATTAATAAGTAGATTAATTAAGACTAAAGATGATTACCGAAAATATATCAATCATTTGAAAAAAATAATTTTACTTCTTAATAACTGTATTAAAAATAAACTAAATTGTGTTAATAATTTTTCTAAAGTAGAGTCAAATGTATCATTTCTGCAAAGCTATCTTCAAAATTTCAAAATTAAATTAAACAAAAGAAAAAATTTTAAAAAAGCTATGAAATGGGAAGACTGTCAATCATGTTTCAATGATAGAATTAAAACTGGAATTATAATAAATTTTAAAATCAAAGACCCCAAAATATTTTTTAAAAAGGCATTTCGAAGTTTCCGTATTCAAATAGTTAAACAACTAAAACTTTCTTTGTTAGAAGTAAATGTTGTGTTTGTTTGTTGGTTTGTTAAGACTCAAACAGGTGAAATTTCTTTAAAGCATTTTAACACAAAAAATAATATTATTGATAACAATACAAATTTAAAACAATGGTATCAATGTCACGTAAGTGATAAATTATTAACAAAACTTGAAGAATTTCAAGAGAAAGATAGTGGTTGGGCACTACTTGAAATTATTCATTTGAAAGTTAATATGAATTCTTATAATCCTATAAATATTGGTATATCAACTTTCGTTGAGTTACCACACTTTATTCAAAAAAATAAAAGTGTTATAAATATTAAAAATAACGACCCTTATTGCTTTTTATGGTCAGTGGTTTGTTCATTATATCCTGCAAATCAAAATGTTAACCGTGTTTCATCTTATCCTCATTTCAGTAATGTCTTAAAATACGATAATATTGAATTTCCAATTAAATTAAAAGATATTCCTAAATTTGAAACATTAAATAAACTTGCAATTAATGTATTTACAATTGTAGAAAAAGAACAAGTTTTACCAATATGCTTAAGTAAAACAGATTTTTCCTCACGCATTAATTTACTTATGTTATCTTATAAAGATGATTATATGGATTTGAGTGATGAAGAAAATGATGATGATAATTTACCCTATTGTAAACCTATATATCATTTTGCTTATATAAAAAATTTATCACGTTTAGTTGGAAAACAAGTAGGTAATGTTAAAAATAAAAAGTATTTTTGTGAAAGATATCTAAATCATTTTTCTACTGAAATCTCTTTACAGAGTCATTTTAATGACTGTAAAATCTTAAACACAACTAAAATAACAGTACTAAGAAAAAATAGAAACATTTTAGAATTTAAACATTTCCAAAATAAATCAAAAGTTCCTTTTGTCATATATGCGGATATTGAAAGTATTCTATTAAAATATGATGATGATAATCATTCAGCTAAAAATAAAACAATAAAAATTCAAGAACATCAAGCTTTTAGTATTGCTTACTATCCAAAGTGTTCATACGATGATACATTGTCAAAATTTGAAAGTTATACAGGACAAGATTGTATGAGGTGGTTTGTAAAAAAACTAGAATTTATCGCTTAAAGTTTAAATAAAATATTTTGTAATCCTGTCTCAATGAAACCATTAACAAAAGAAATTTAGTTTATCAACAATTTGTCATATTTGTGAAAAACCAATTGATGAATATGAAAAGAAGGTAAAAGATCACTGTCATTTTACAGGTGAATTTAGAGGTGTTGCTCATAACAGCTGTAATTTAAACTATAAAACTAAAGAAACAATACCTGTACTTTTTCATAATTTGTCTGGATACGATGGTCATTTAATTATTAAACCACTCAGTACAGAAATTCAAGGAAATATATCATTACTTCCATTAAATAAAGAAAAATATATTTCATTCACTAAAGAAATTTATAATACAAAAATAAGTTTTAGATTTTTGGATTTCTTCAGATTTATGGCATCAAGTTTAGATAAATTGTCTTCATATTTAGATGATGATCAAAAATTAATAACAAAAATGCATTATCCAGATGATAAGAAATTTAAACTAGTTATTAGAAAAGGAATTTTTCCTTATGAACATTTGGATAGTTATGAAAAATTACAGGATACATATTTACCACCAAGAGAGCAATTTTACAGTCACATTCATAATCAAGAAATAACTCTTTCTGATTATGAACATGCATGTAGTGTTTGGAAAACTTTTGAAATTAAAAATTTGCAGGAGTATGCTGAGTTGTATTTAACAACAGATGTCTTACTTCTTGCAGATATATTTGAAAATTTTCGAAATACTTGTATCAAAACATATGGAGTAGACATTTTGCATTACTATACTGCTCCTGGTCTTCCATTTGATAGTATGCTTAAAATAAGAAAGGTAAAATTAGAGTTATTAACTGATGTAGACATGATAATGTTTATTGTAAAGGGTATTAGAGGAGGAATTTCACAATGTTGTAATCGGTATGGACAAGCTAATAATAAATACATGGGTCAAGACTATATTCCAAGTGAGCCCACCTCATATTTAATGTCCTTTGATATAAACAATCTTTATGGAACTGCGATGAGTTGTCATTTACCAACTGGTGGTTTTGAATGGATTGAAAGTCGTGATATTTATAATGAAAATATTATCAATCATCGTGATGATCACGAATACGGATACATTTTAGAAGTAGATTTTGCCATTATGTCCTAAACCAGTGTTCTTCAACCTGTGTTCCGCGGAACCCTAGGGTTCCACCCAAAGGCTTTCGGGGTTCCGCGAGTCATTGCTTCAATTCGAGAGACGTCGGCCGCGCCGCTCTTCAGAATGCACATGCGTCAATCGGAGTTTCATGTTGAAACATGTTATCCATTCGCATAGTTGACTTACACTGCACTTAACCTTAATTTTCAAAAATATGTAACTGTACTTGTGGTCGTAGTTTTGTTGTTGTTTTAGGTTTAGACAAGCAAAGGTAAGTTAACTTACAGTTTTAAAATAAATTGTATTTTGTTTGATCCTAACCTAGAATCGTTTAGAAATATGATGCTGAATTGGCTCAAAAGTGGCAAATTGGAATCACAATCCCAAGAACAATCCTCTTGCTATCTTGAAAATTCCAACTGTCTTCCGCCAACATTAGACTCGACAGATATTATTGGAGAAGAAAATAAAGCGGGAACAACAAGTCGAAAAAAACGAAAATATGATGAAGATTACTTGAACTTCGGATTTACTTGGACTGGTGATAAAGATGAGCCAAATGGACTTTGCGTAATATGTGAGCAAGTAGTGAACAACAGCAGTTTAAATCCTGCAAAGCTGAAGCGACATTTGGACACTAAACATCCGACTTTAAAAGGTAAAAGCGAATATTTTAAAAGAAAAAGTAATGAACTAAATCAGAAAAAGCATACCTTTGAAAGATATGTTCGTGATGATAATAAAAATCTACTAAAAGCATCTTATTTAGTTAGCTTGCGCATAGCTAAACAAGGCGAAGCTTATACTATTGCTGAAAAATTAATTAAACCTTGTACGAAAGACTTAACTACATGCGTATTCGGCGAAAAATTTGCAAGCAAAGTCGATCTCGTCCCATTGTCTGACACGACGATTTCACGACGAATTGAAGATATGTCATATTTCTGCGAAGCGGTACTAGTAAATCGTTTGAAAAATGCTAAATGTGGATTTACTTTGCAAATGGATGAGTCCACAGATGTAGCTGGATTAGCAATTTTATTAGTATTTGTGAGATACATACACGAATCTTCTTTTGAGGAAGATATGCTTTTTTGCAAGGCTCTGCCAACTCAAACAACAGGTGAAGAAATATTTAATTTACTTAATGCTTATTTTGAAAAACATTCAATTCCTTGGAATTTATGCTATCACATATGCACTGATGGAGCCAAAGCTATGGTGGGTGTTATAAAGGGCGTAATAGCACGTATAAAAAAGCTGGTTCCAGACATCAAAGCTAGCCATTGCTGCCTTCATCGTCATGCTCTCGCTGTCAAACGGATACCAAATGCTTTGCACGAAGTACTCAATGACGCCGTTAAGATGATTAATTTCATCAAATCCAGACCTCTAAATGCCAGGGTATTTGCCCTATTGTGCGATGATTTGGGAAGCTTACATAAAAATCTCCTTCTTCATACCGAAGTAAGATGGTTATCGAGGGGAAAGGTCCTAACGCGATTTTGGGAATTGCGTGATGAAATTCGAATCTTTTTTAATGAACGTGAATTTGCTGGAAAACTTAATGATACTAGTTGGCTTCAAAATCTGGCCTACATTGCAGATATATTTTCATACCTGAACGAAGTTAATCTTTCACTTCAGGGACCAAATTCTACAATTTTTAAGGTCAATAGCAGAATAAACTCGATAAAATCTAAACTCAAGCTTTGGGAGGAATGTATCACCAAAAATAATACGGAATGTTTTGCTAATTTAAACGATTTTTTGGAAACCAGTAATACTGCATTAGACCCGAATTTAAAAAGCAATATTTTGGAACATTTAAATGGCTTGAAAAACACTTTTTTGGAATATTTTCCTCCTACGTGCAACAATATTAGTTGGGTCGAAAATCCGTTTAATGAGTGTGGTAATGTGGATACCCTCCCAATTAAAGAAAGGGAGCAACTGATAGATATACGCACTGATACAACATTAAAGTCTACTTTTGTACCGGATGGCATTGGCCCATTTTGGATAAAATTAATGGACGAATTTCCAGAAATTTCCAAACGTGCCGTAAAAGAATTGATGCCTTTCGTGACAACCTACCTTTGTGAGAAATCGTTTTCTGTTTACGTCGCAACAAAAACCAAGTACAGAAATAGACTTGACGCTGAGGATGATATGCGTCTCCAATTAACAACGATCCATCCCGATATTGATAATTTGTGCAATAATAAGCAAGCGCAAAAAAGTCATTAATTTTTATTTTTTATTTTATATATTATTTTATTTGGAATATTTATCTTTTTGTTTAAAGTTTGTTTAAATAAATGCAAATTTAAATCTTATTTAGAGTTTTTATTACCAAAGCACGGGCTCACCTTGTTCGTAACAAGTCAACGCAGCTGTCCCTAAAATCTCATCTGGGTGTATTACTAAATGAAGGGTTCCATAAAAAAAAATATCTCGACAAAGGGTTCCGCCGGATGGCAAAGGTTGAAGAACACTGTCCTAAACATATGGTTCCACCAACTTCAGAAACTGATATTCCTAAATTATTAACAACACTGTATAAAAAAAATAAATAAGTAATTCACTATAAGAATCTAAAACAGGTTCTACAGTTAGGTTTAAAACTAACAAAAATTCATCGTTGTTTAAAATTTCAACAAAATTGTTGGTTAAAAAAATATATTGATTTAAATACTGAATTACGTAAATGTAGTCGAAATGAATTTGAAAAAAACTTTTTTAAGCTAATGAATAATGCTGTTTTTGGGAAGACAATAGAAAATGTTCGAAAACATAGAGATGTAAAGTTGGTTACTAAATGGTCAGGACGATACGGAGCAAGATACTATATTTCGCAACCAAACTTTCACAGTTGTATGATATTATCTAAAGATACTATCATAATCGAAATGCAAAAACTCAAAGTGGAATTTAATAAACCTATTTTTGTTGGAATGACTGTATTAGATATATCTAAAACTTTTCTTTATGATTTTCATTATAATTATATTAAAAAAAAAAAAAAAATTGGTGAACATGCAAAATTGTTATATACTGATACAGATAGTCTAATTTATCAATTTTATGTAAATGATATATACAAACACATAAAAGACGATATTCATAAATTTGATACATCAGACTATCCACTAAATAACGTTTATAAAATTCCACAAAAAAATAAAAAGGTTTTAGGACTTATGAAAGACGAAAACAATGGTAGAATAATGACTCACTTTATAGGTCTGCGCTCTAAAATGTACTGTATCAAGTTATTAAAAGATGATAAAGAAATTAATAAAAAAATTATTTCACTTCAAAAAGAGGGTATAAGCAATCAGGAAATTAACTATTTTACTACAAATTTTGGAATTATTAAAAAAGCTAAGGGGATTCAAAAATCAGCATTAAAGCAAATTACATTTCAAGATTATTACGAAAGCTTATTTAATAATTCTCAAGTTCAGGTTATACAAAATTCTATTCAATCAAACAAACATAACATTTATACCATCCAGCAAAAGAAGATAGCTTTAAATCCTCATGATGATAAAAGAATCGTCAATTATCTATATACTGATACAGTACCATGGGGATTTAATGATACATTTTAAAATTAAAAAAAAAAGTCTTTAGTCTTGAATGTAATCTACTACTATTACAAAATAAAACTCTTTCAAGTAATTTCCATCCTCTTTAGCTTTATTTAAATTATTTATAATAAAAAATATTTTTTAGTTTACAAAATGGAATGAAGTATTTAACAATAAAAAACGGTTCCAATCTTTATCTTCAAATAAACATTTTAAGCGAGTGATAATACCCTTCACTGTGACAAATAGTTATCACTATCGAAAAACATATGGAACCAGTTTTTGTTATATTTGCAGAAAATTTTTTTGTTTCTGCAAAAACTCTATAAATCTACATACTGAAGCTGATCATCATCAACATCGTCATCATGGTTAAGACAAACATCTCAGAACAAGAAGCAAGAAATATTCAAAAATTACACTATGTGAAAAGATACCCAAAATATACAAATGAATTAGAATATATTATAAAGACATGTGAAGATCCACGACAGTTGTCAAAAAATGATCTGTTTAGAATTGTTGACAAGTCTACATTGTCAATATCTATAAAACAAAAAATTCAATTAAAACATAATTTACCAAGGCACAACATCGAAAGCGACTACGATTCGGATAAAACAGTCCCTGAAGATGGTTAATAAATGGTTATAAAATAACATATTAACAAAACATATATCATCATTCTATAAAATGTATAATTTACACACACTAGGCTTAGCTAATAAATAAAAATCTGTACAGTATGTATGCTAGCTGTTTATCTTATTCCATTTAACTGTCTAGAATAGCGTGGCTTCACAGCCTAATGCTTTGAGGTATTACAAATCCGAAGTTTGCGGGTGCAATTCTCGCTGAGGAAAAAAAAACATGACTTTTTTTCATTCAAGTAATAATAAAAATAATGACAGCTGACAGCTAACAACGATGAAAGCGCGCTCTAGTGAAAAAAAAATTGAATTAAAAAACTAAAATTCAGATTTAAAAGTAGCCCGCCAAAATGCAACAAAAGCGTCTTCTGGTGATAACAAATAAAAGTTAAAGTTCAAATTTAAAATTGTCCCGCTAAAAAGCTTCTGGTTATTGATGATGATGGTGATGATGAAGACTTCTTCAGCAGCCTCTGGTCATTGTCGGTAAAGATAATGTCTTCAGCAGCCTCTGGTCATTGACTATCCGAAGAATGACCTTGAAAGAGGCTTGGATAAGAAGATGTGGATGGACATGCCATCGAAGTGATCTAGAACCCCGCTAGCTATACTACTACTGTTTATTGGTGGATTAAAACGAAGCCTAAACGCAGTTTAACTCCATACCGGCAATCTATTTCCATCTTTGCCTGTGGCATACAGAGGTCATTTGAAAGAAACTTACATTATGAAATTAATTTTGAAGAAGATCAAATATAACGAATACAAGTGGAAAATATGTGCCAAATACTGTTGTTTCCTTTGTGAATGGGATAGCAGAGCGCGTTCAGATCATTATGTAAAACAAATTTGACCCCCAAGAACTCATTATGTCACTGGTCAGAAAAATGTTAAAAATGAATCACTAGCACCAACTAAAAATATCATTTTACCGCCACACCATATTAAAATCGGGTTAATCAAAAAAGTTTCCTACGTTAAGTGATGCCAAAATAAAAGAAGGAGTGTTCGTGAGGACAGACATTAGAAAATTGATTTCTTATCGAGTCCAACTGACATATTGTGCTGCTTTTTGTCCCCATCTTTTTGTTCCACCCGGTATACGTTTTATAATATAGAAACAAGCCCCAGAACTGGAAAAGAAGCAGACCGTATCAATGGATGGGGCACCACTAACGTCCACAAAGGAGAAAAAAACGTTGTTTGCAGACTTGTTGAATGCTCATATTAGAGAAGTAAAGGTGCTGTTATTTTACACCTCTCTCTAAGAGATACTCAATATGGCATATTAAGCATAAAAAAGCATCATAATTAAGTATTTCTAGGTATCAAACATGTACCACATTTTCTGTAGAGAAAGGCAATACAAAAATCAGAATAGGAGAGCTTTCAAAACAATTCAGTTGTTTATTTTCAAGTAACTTAGTGGAAATAAACGAAGAAGACCTTTTGTGCAAATTTGATTTATAATAGATATTCCGGGAATTTATCATATGATTTCCTCGCCAATTAATCCCATTCAGAAATATATTGAAAAAAGAAATTTCATCCATTTTGCTTGATAATAAATTTGTACCATAGTTTGATTAAAAACATACTTGGTATTACTTGTAGGTGTGGCTAGTGCAAAACTATCGTTTAGAATCTGGTTCCTATGTGAAATAAAAATTCTAAATCTCCAAAATGGCTGAACAAAAAGTTTATACCATGGAAGAAATCCAAAAGATTGCGCCCGGATTTTTTGAGAAACTTTTTTGATAACAGAATAATTAGCAGAAATACAGAAAATGATTATCCCCCGAGATCGTGTGATTTAACACTTTGTGATTTTTTTTCTTTGGCCAAACTCGATATTTGTTACATCTATTCCAAGCACAATTGAATTAAGACGTCAAGTTGAAAAGACGATATACTTTGTGTGTTCAGCATAAAGAAAGACATTTTCAACAGTTTTTGTAGATAATAAATGAATATTTTCATGAAAATGTGTTATTTTTTTAATTGTCGAAAAATGAGGTTGTAAGATTTTTCGTTTTGACGAGTATATAAAAATTAATCACAGACATACAAAACAATTGTTTTTTAGTTTCAAAGCCTTCTAGAGTTTTTTTTTTAAATGAACACACGATAGAATGTTTACTTTCTTTAAAGTGATGTCAAAAAAGAATCACCCACTAGATTTTAGGGTTTTCGAAAATTTTGAAATTTTAGGTTGGATCCAAGAATGTTGACTATTAGAGAGTTTTGTTTATATAAGTTTGCGGCAATGGGCCTCAACTAACTAACATTTGTCAAATAACTGACCAAAATTCATTAATTTTTCGTGTAATACAGTCTAGGACTCTAGGAGGGTAAAACATCATTTGAAATCCATTCAAAGACAGCAGTTTATAAGATATAAGACAGAAATTTCAAATAATGTGACTAAGCCCAACCTTGGTTTATGACATGGGTCGCAAAAATTTGTTTTTACTAGAAACTTGAATCAATCTGTTTTAGTAGGAAAATTCCTTCGTGTAAGTAAGGCTTTTACCAACTTTCTAAAAAAAAATCACATTTCTAGTGCGTGATTCTTTTTTGACATGACTTTAAATGAAAATAATTCCAGAACTTTGTCACTCACTAATGGTCGTGGAAAAAAAATGTTCCCATATGGAGCCGACTTTAATGGTAACAAAGATACATCATTAGTATAAATAGAGAACTCATAATAAACTAATAATATTAGCTTCAGTTGCTGAACTATAAGAAGAGCAAGAGCAAAACTCTTAGTAAATTAATTCAAAAATTTAGTGAGCTCTAGAGGGACCAAGAAGTTATACATTAAGAGAAAAATATATAAATTCAGCTGATGTTCAGTTCTGGTTTCTCGGTAATGAAAAAGTACTTCCTTTAAAAGAGAACATTCAAAACAATTCCGAAATTGATGAACATTTAGGAAAAAAGATTGAGAATGAAGAAGCAATACAGGTCTTAAAAGTTGCTACAGAGATGGCTTAACAAAATGATGCTCCGACTGCAGAAATATCAAGATCCCTGAAACGAATATATAATAATACTAATAATAATAAAGTTCATTTCGACCATTAATTACAAAAAATAACGAATTGGCATGGAAACAATACAGAGATTTACAAAAGTCATAAAAACTGTAAAACATTCAGATATTCTGATAATTGAATATCTAATCTATCCGCAATATTCAAGAGGCAATACTGAAAACGCGGAAAAATTCAAGCTACATTTTTTTACTGAAAAAAACACATTTTTGTAATTTGGAAAAGTTCAGTGATGTTAACATTGTGTTGAGTGATCCAGGAATGGGAAAAAGTGAACCGATCAAGAGTTCAAAAAACAACTGTGATTCAAAGAATTGGGTCAAAAATTTGATTTGGAATAACAAGAAAACATTTTTGAAAAATTATTAAAATAAATTGACCGACTATTTAGTCAAAAAAAAGTACACACAGACGTCACCAGGTAATTATTAGTTAAGAATCTATGTATCGTTTGATAAAATTTCAAACGGAGTTGGGAAAACAAATTCAAACTATTGAGAGTAAAAGGCGACAAACAATGAGTTACTAATAGACGCCATCTGAAAACAAAGTCAGAAGAAAATTTGGAATATTCACAATGAATTTAGCCTTTGTATTTAAAGATGAAAAAGATTAACAGAAGAAAAAATCTCAAGGTAATAAATCTTCCTTGCTAACAAGTTCTTTTTATTACTGAACACAGTATACTCAGGAACAAAAAAATAGTTTTTCCATGCAGAATTTTGGTAATTGATTTTACCTAATTATATACAGGCTGTCTAACACAACAAATGCCTTTTTCGACATTTTTTCTGTAATCTTGGGTTAATTTTCTATTGAAAAATATTCTGCATTTGAATTTCATTGAAAGAACGAAAAAGCTATAAGAAAAATGCCTGAAACGTCAACTTTACACTGGGTTTTTCAAATTTTGCATATATGCATAGAATTGTATTAGAAATTACATTTCCAAATAAAATTTTCTTAATTTCTGCCTAGAAATGCCATTTTCAGCCATTGATCCCTATATCAAATTTTAACTAATCCTTATAATAATAGTTGATTCTGTAACGAGTCTAGAATGAAAATTTGATACGAGGACATCGAATTTTCATTCTAAACGAGTAACAGACCGTGACCATGCACAACAAGTAAGGTGCCTACCAGAGCAATGATTTTGATTTTTTCAGTAAATCATCAAAAAATGCTGTTAAAACAATTTTAATCAAATTCCATATCTAATTCACTCAGTTTTTCACTAATTTTTGCTTATTTCAACTAAAATTAGCATTAAAACAATTAGGACGACGCAATGACATCTAACACTGACAGTTTTGAAATCCATGGCAATCCAGTATTTTGTTGAGCATAATTACAGAATGTAACTTGTTATATCGTGTGTTCATTAAAAAAAACTCGCAGCAAGCCATGACATTTTTACGTATGTCATACATGACATACAACAACAGGATGAAAAGCCGTAATGTAATAAATAATGTTCGAAGACGATATGCTTTGTGTGCTGAGCATCAAGGAAGACATTTTCAACAGTTTTTATAGATAATAAATGAATATTTTCATGAAAATGTGTTATTTTTTTAATTGTCGAAAAATGAGGTTTTAAGATTTTACGTTTTGACAAGTATATAAAAATTAATCACAGACATACAAAACAATTGTTTTTTAGTTTCAAAGCCTTCTAGATTTTTTTTTTTTTTAATGAACACACGATAGAATGTTTACTTTCTTTAATGTGATGTCAAAAAAGAATCACCCTCTAGATTTTAGGGTTTTAGAAAATTTTGGAATTTTAGGTTAGATCCAAGAATGTTGACTATTAGAGAGTTTTGTTTATATAAGTTTGCGGCAATGGGCCTCATCTAACTAACATTTGTCAAATGACTGACCAAAATTCATTAATTAATTTTTCGTGTAATACAGTCTAGGACTCTAGGAGGGTAAAACATCATTTGAAATCCATTCAAAGACAGCAATTGTCAAAATATTGACAGAAATTTCAAATAATTTGACTAAGCCCAACCTTGGTTTATGACATGGTTCGCAAAAATTTGTTTTTTACTAGAAACTTGAATCAATCTGTTTTAGTTGGAAAATTCCTTCGTGTAAGTAAGGCTTTTACCAACTTTCTAAAAAAAAATCACATTTATGTGCGTGATTCTTTTTTGACATGACTTTAAATGAATATAATTCCAGAATTTTGTCACTCACTAATGGTCGTGAAAAAAAAATGTTCCCATATGGAGCCGACTTTAATGGTAACAAAGATACATCATTAGTATAAATAGAGAACTCATAATAAACTAATAATATTAGCTTCAGTTGCTGAACTATAAGAAGAGCAAGAGCAAAACTCTTAGTAAATTAATTCAAAAATTTAGTGAGCTCTAGAGGGACCAAGAAGTTATACATTAAGAGAAAAATATATAAATTCAGCTGAAGTTCAGTTCTGGTTTCTCGGTAATGAAAAAGTACTTCCTTTAAAAGAGAACATTCAAAACAATTCCGAAATTGATGAACATTTAGGAAAAAAGATTGAGAATGAAGAAGCTATACAGGTTTTAAAAGTTGCTACAGAGATGGCTTAACAAAATGATGCTCCGACTGCAGAAATATCAAGATCCCTGAAACGAATATATAATAATAATAATAATAATAAGAATAAAGTTCATTTCGACCATTAATTACAAAAAATAACGAATTGGCATGAAAACGTCAATACAAAACAGAGATTTGCAAAAGTCATGAAAACTGTAAAAAATTCAGATATTCTGATAATTAAAGTTTGTTTCCGCAATATTCAAGAGGCAATACTGAAAACGCGGAAAAATTCAAGCTATATTTTTTTACTGAAAAAAACACATTTTTGTAATTTGGAAAAGTTCAGTGATGTTAACATTGTGTTGAGTGATCCAGGAATGAGAAAAAGTGAACCGATCAAGAGTTCAAAAAACAACTGTGATTCAAAGAATTGGGTCAAAAATTTGATTTGGAATAACAAGAAAACATTTTTGAAAAATTATTAAAATAAATTGACCGACTACTTAGTCAAAAAAAAGTACACACAGACGTCACCAGGTAATTATTAGTTAAGAATCTATGTATCGTTTGATAAAATTTCAAACGGAGTTGGGAAAACAAATTCAAACTATTGAGAGTAAAAGGCGACAAACAATGAGCTACCAATAGATGCCATTTGAAAACAAAGTCAGAAGAAAATTTGAAATATTCACAATGAATTTAGCCTTTGTATTTAAAGATGAAAAAGATTAACAGAAGAAAAAATTTCAAGGTAATAAATTTTCCTTGCTAACACGTTCTTTTTATTACTGAACACAGTATACTGAGGAAAGAAAAAAATAGTTTTTCCATGCAGAATTTTGGTAATTGATTTTACCTAATTATATACAGGCTGTCTAACCGTGATGGCCTATTAGAAGTATTCGAAGAACCAAAAATGGTATTAAACTAAATTTTTGCACATGGGCGTAGAACCAATTAATCTAACTAAAATATTTTCAAAATGGTACCACTTCCAGTTATACCGGAAGTATGTGTAATTTCAAATGGAATGGTATATTTTTCCTAATTCTGTTAGGTAGTAAATTTAATTCCAAAACCATCTGTACAAAAAAAAATGACATTGCGTTACGTGTTTTTGAGAAGATGAACTATTGAACTATTGTTTATATTCTCAAAACCACGTGACGCAATATCATTTTTTTTTATACAGATGGTTTTGGAATTTCACTCAGAATCTAATAAAATTACGAAAAATATACTATTCAATTTGAAATTACAAAGTTGACACCAACTTCCGGTATAACAGGAAGTGCTCCGGTATAACGGGAAGTGCTATCATTTTGAACATATTTTAATTAGATAGATTAATTGGTTCTACGTCAATGTGCTATGCTACGCCCATACACTATTTTACTGCAGGAAGACCGCAGAATCAAGAAACACTTATGAACAAGACAGCGATGTAAAACTTACGATTGAGACACTAATACCAAATATGTTAAAATCTAAAAAAGACTGAAAAATTGGCGAAACATTTATCTCAAACGTTATGAAGATAAAGGGCGAAGAAGAAAAACGGAGGCAATAGAAATAATACAACGTAGACGAAATTAAGAAAACAGGACAAAAGATGTAGACAACATCGTGAAAGTACACAGACCAACCAAGTCCTTGAAGTAATGCTAACGCGGTTCCAAGGAGATTGGAGAACAGTTGGTCAAACGAGAGGTTTTAGTCGGTAAAAGTCCGACACTATTCACGTTGATCGAACGTAAGACCTGGATGCCCATGAGGGTTTCCTCTAGACAGAAATAAAAAAGGTAATTTCAAATGGAGTGGTATGATTTTCCTAACTTTATTAGGTTCTAAATTAAATTCCAAAACCATCTGTACAAAAAAAATGTACATTAAGTTAAGAGAATGAACTATTGTTTATTTCCTCAAAAACAAGTGACGCAAAGTCATTTTTTTTTATACAGATGGTTTTGAAAAATATACTATTCAATTTGCAATTACAAAGTTGACACCTACTTCCAGTATAACGGGAAGTGCTACCATTTTGAAAATATTTTAGTTAGATAGATTAATTGGTTCTACGCCCATGTGCAAAAATTTACCTTTTTTGGTTCTTTAATAGGCCAACACCACGGCCTACGGTGGTGTTGGTAGACATAAAGAAGGTAAATTTCCTATAAGGCCAGCAAGTTGGTTATATCAAATAACCTTGTTTCCTTTGTGTTTGGGTTAGTCGCGCAAAAGTAAACACTGGTTTAAAAAAGGCTGGCCTTTGAGAGAAAATTTAGTCGTGGCAGAAGCAAATGTCATTAATGAAATGACAATTAAAAATATAATTTTTCACCTCTTCACATCAAGCTTGTGTTGATGAATCAGTTCATCACAGCTCTGGATAAGAATGGTGACTATTTTAAATATGTATGGCAAACAAAAACGTAACGTAAATAACTCTATTATTTCCTCTAGTTAGATTATTCAAGTTTTTTTTGCTGTTCAATGTAATTACTAATCAGTAATAACCGTAAAATTACTGGAGAGACTACGAGCCAGAAACTATCGCAAAAGATGCTAGCTCTGGAGATGTTAACTCCAAGAACCGTACTACCTACATAGGTCAATCTTACGTTAAAAATTATAGTTTAGTTGTAACTGAAATTAATCCTGGGATAAAAGAAAATAAAGCTATTACTGACGTAGTTAAGAATGTAAAGACCCCTGTTAAGGTATGAACTAGATTGATTTCATTCACAATCAACCATCTTGTTGATACAAATTTTATACGGCCGAAACCTTTATTGGTCAGCAAGTTCCTTTGAAAAACAGTTTTCATACTTAATCAACAAAACTGCAGTGACTGGTGACTTTGCAAGTGCATTACATGTATTACCTAGGACGTACAAAACGGAGAAACACTACAAAAATTGGACAGATTCCTTATTTACCTTTTAGGACTATCCTATGTATCTCAATAATGATGGTAATATGATACTCTGGGCCGACTTCCAAAATAAACGACGAGACAAAATTCAAAATACGAAGCAAATAAAAAGCGAAGCGGTTACCTTGAAAAATTTATAAAATTAAAAATTTAAAACAAAATCAGTGAGTATTAAAGACAAAAAGGATGAAATTGCGATAAAATAATTCTTCAGACCCAAATAAAAGAAAGGAAAGCAAAGTAGAAAAAGTGAAAGGACAGGCGAAGGCTAGCACTGTTCTCCTGGAGCCAAAAAATGGAAAGGAAGCATAATGGCTGAAAAGGAACAAACCATAATGACTGAGAAAAGGGAAAAGAAGAATACAGAAACGTAACGAAGAAGGGTGGATAAAGACTTTTAGCAAAAGGGCTAGGGTTACAGCCAAGATGACCTGATGTCTTATAGCAGACATCCCGCTAATATCGAAAAGTGTTGACACTTCTTTGTTAGTTTTCAGGTCTGCAAGTAACGGTGTTCAGTGCCCTAGCAATTGTGGGACCCTCGAGACTCCCACTCCGGCTCAAATTTGGAAATTAGAAATCCAAAATTTCAAACCGTGACAGTTGCTGATGAGCAAAAACAAAACAGTTGAGAGTAAGAAATTATTAGTAAATTTATTAAAGTTATAGATAAAAAATATTACCAGTCCCTGAATATACAGGATGGTGTTATAGATAAAGTTTTGGGTCTGCATTTTTTAACAACCATTTAAATGGACAGTACCCTTTTGGAAAAATTCTCAAAAGAATTATTAGAAAATGTTTATCCAAACAGACGACAAGATTAGTTTAAAAATATATAATTATCTGACTCTGAATGTGGTCTCAGCAAGATGGTACAACCAATGGATCGAGGGTGCTCATCTAATCGCGATGAGTATTTTGTAGAATTTGATAATGTAACTAGCAATACAGTTTTGCGGGTAAATAGCCCCTTTTTTAAAAAATTATTAAACTATATAAGAAAATTATTTCAAGCAAAAATAGGCATTCAAAATGTTTCTAATATTAATAAAGATTTCATGAACATTTTTAGATTTGTACATACCATTTTTACCAAAGTGGACGTTGATATTGAAAAGAAATCAATACTTTTTAAAAATATAAAGAATCCTACCTACTATGAATAAAAAAAATTGATCGTAAATCAAGCTTAGCACCATTCACTTTTATTCGTAAAAGTAAAGGTTTTTATTCTCACAATTTATTGAGAAATGAAATATAATGATGGAAAAATTTGGCAAAACAACAGCCGTTAAAATTAAACCTTAAGTTGCAAAAGAGAATAAAAATCAATTGCTTTTATTCTAGAATTTGATAATGATAAAGGTGCAGTTCTAATAAAAAATACTTCATCAGATAGATCTAGTATTGCATCTCCAATTATCAACACTGCTGGAGTGACATTCATCCACTGTAAAAAATGGAAACGTAGACAAAAGCGTAAGTCAAGATCAAGGAACTTTATAGAAAAAAATTCTTTTCTCTGCTGAAATGCGTAAGCAACTGAGAGAATTATCATCTTTTACAGGCACTAACTAAAAGTGCTGGAGGACCGGAATTGTTACCAAGACATAGGAGAGTTAGGTTGCACGAATGCATGTCAATTTGACTCTTCGACAATGGAGTTAAGTTCTCTTCACTGATGAGTCACGCTTTTGTCTGCTGATGGTCGCGAAAGCGTGTGAAGAAGACCAAATGAACGATTTGCTGACAGCACCATCTCTGAGCGGCGGTTTTTTAACATTTTAACGTGTACCTAGAGATCTACCTATGATAATAATTAATTAAATAAACATTCAAAAAATTTATGATGCATGCGGTAGTTTTTTGAAGTATAGGTATATATCAGAGACCTAGGTTTTTATAAAAAAAAATGTTTTCTTAGAATTATTTGGGCGGCTGCTTTAGAAACGTTACGTTAGTGTCAGACGAATGCGTGGTGAACGTCGTCGTCTGGATCTGGCTATTGAACGCCACGTTTACCGCACTCTTGGTGTGATGGTTTGGAGTGCTATTGCATTTGGTAGTAGATCCCGGTTATTATTCATTCGTGGCAACATGACAGCCGAGCGCTATGTAAACGATGTGTTGCAGCCAATTGTTGTTCTCTATGTAAGAAGCATCGAAGACGGAATTTTCCAGCAGGACAACGCACGCCCTCATATCGCTCGTGTTTCGCGGCAATTTTTGGAGTTGGAGAATATCAGAGTTTTGCCATGGCCACCGAGATCTCCAGATCTATCCCCAATAGAAAAAGTGTGGAATTGGATGGGTCGCTATATCCGTGATTTACCCCGTCCTCCAACAACTTTAGATGAACTCCGGGTTGCAGTACAAGAAGCGTGGGACGCTGTACCCCAGGAATTCATAAACAATCAAATCGCAAACATGCCTCGACGTGTACAAGAGTGTAGAGAACAACACGTGGCACACACCCATTACTGATAAATATGAGACTATTTTAATAAAACTTTGATGATTGCTTTGGTGGACACATTCTTTCATTTTCCCAAAATATTATCCTTAAATTGCCTCAATTTCAAGGTGTTCGGATTTCACTTGCGAGTAGTATATTTATTCAGTTCAATCCTTAGTACAGGTTATTGAAAAACATCGTATGAAGCATTGAAATGCTCAGTGAATATTCAAGCTACACTTAAATTGTTAGTCAAAGTGTGAGACAACGGCTGGGCGTTAATTCTAAATTTATTTCCATAACGTTAGGTTTATACAGTACAAAAAGAATATTTTCTAAAGTTATGCTTTTTTAATATTTATAAATAATCAATTATTTACTGTATTTCTTTCAAACTACTAAAGTATATTATTTCTACTTAAAATGTATTTAATTTTTATATGGAAGCTATAATTCATATTTTAAACATTTGAGGCTGTAGGCATCAATATTATTTCGAGTTTGTGTGATGGTTCATTTGAAAGTTGCAGTTATTAAAACAGAGAAAGGACGGTTTCTAAGTCGAATTTCTAAAACTATACTGGTACACAAAAATGACTTTACCACTCCGCAAAATGACTGTTCCCTAGTGTTACCACAGACAAGTGTGGAATCGGGCCAATAAAAGTTTCAAATTTATAATTAATATATTGTTACGACCAAAATCAGCCAGGCGCTGATTAAGGACACGGCGGGAATCGAGGCGGCGCGATAGACACAACAACCAGGCGATGAGCGGTGAGACGGCGCGGGAGCAGTGTCGAATCAACGGCGACACGGTGGTTGTGTGCTTCTACTTTGTATTTAAAACTTTCTTGAAAATAAAGTTATTTCGAAAAAGTCTTCTAACAAATCAGAAGTGGGATTATTTCACGTGCTAGTTGGACTTGCTCGGGTGAAAAACGTCAGCGCAAAAACGGCGATAAGAAAAGTCGACTGTTACTTTGGGTGTGGCAAGACGAATTTCGGCGAAAAGTGTTCTAAAAATGTCTGAGGAGCAAAGAGGCGACGAAGAGGGAATTACTTTGACGATGGACGAAGACATCGACTTGGAGGAGGCGGCCCCAAGGACGATTTCGGCGACAACCCAGGTGACGTCAGAGACCTTGGATAACCCAATTGCGCGTACCCTGGAGCAATTATTGGGATCGGAGTTAAAATCCCAAATCGAAAAGGCGGTAAAAAGGCAGGCGGCACTAATTTTAGGCGAAATTACTGATACCCAGGCGGCGGGTACAGAGGGGGCGGAGGTAACCTTACGCAATAGGATAGCTGAGATGGGCGCGTCGGCACAGCAATCGCCGGCGACAGGCTCTGATTGTTCTACAGTGCGGAGCTGGAAAATTGGAGCCGAAATTGTCGACTATTTTGACCCAGATGATGCTGATTGCAATATCGAGAGGTGGCTCGCAAAAATTGACCAGCTGGGGCAAGTTCACGGGTGGTCAGAATTGGAAAAGGCGGGCATTATGCAATCACGATTGATGGGGGCGGCGAAAGCATGGTTTAATCATTTAGGCGAATACAATTTGACCTGGGATTCTTGGAAGGCGAGACTCCGAATGGCGTTTCCTCGGCGACAGGACTTTGCCATTACTCTCGAAGAATTAGTACAGCGTCAAAAGTTACCAGGCGAGGTAATGACGAAGTACTATCACGAGAAGTTGGCGCTATGTGACAGAGTCGGCATTTCTGGCGAGAATGCTGTCGCTGTGATCATAAGGGGGCTGCCAAAGGAGCTTCGTGCAAATGCATACGCGACTAGAAGTACCACCTCAGAGGCGCTGTATAACAACTTTCTTGTGGGACTGGAGTTTTATGAATATCGTGGGGCGACGGCAAAGGCTGAAGGGGTGACACGGCGTGAGTCAACCTCCTCCGGCCAGACGATGAAACGGCGATCGGACCAACCAGTGGCAACAACAAAGGCGAAGTCCGCATTAATTCGCTGTTTCAACTGTCAGCGATACGGTACCCACAAGAGTCGAGAGTGTCCTTACGAGAGGAGGGAGAGATGTCGAAAATGTGGGAGACCAGGACATGAGGCGTCAACCTGTAACCCCCAAGCAGACTCCACGGCGGTGAAAGGCGCGAACCCACAGGTGAGAATTTTACAATTAGGGCTAGAGAACACTTATAAAAAGATGGGTACGGCATGCGGCGCGCAAATTCGTGTTTATATTGACACCGGGAGTGAGCACAACATTTTGGCGTGGTCTTGGGCGCAAGGGCGTAATTTAAACATAAAACCAGGCGAATGGATACTACAGGGGTTTGCAGGCGGGCAAGGTGTAGCGATTGGCGAGGCGACATTTGACATTAAGGTTGATGAGGTAACATTGAGTATCACGGCGTTGATAACCAAGTGTGATCTCGGGCGAATCGAGCTCATCTTGGGTCAACCAGCAATTAGTACCTCCGGCGTAGCACTTGTAGTGAGAGGCGATAAAGCATGCGTTATCAGGGACGAAGATCTTTTCGAAGTTTTTAAGAACTTAACCTTGGAGACGGATCGACCAAGGCCACGAATCCTCGTGAAGGAGGATACAGTTATCCCGGCGGGGCTGTCACTCCAAATGGGCGTTACAATAACTGATTGTGAAATAGGCGAAATAGTTTCAATGGCTCCTGTGACGTTTCAAAGCAAGGACGACATGGTGGCGATACCCGGTGGCGTGTTAAAATGCCGAGACGACAACAAAATCCTCATCACAAATCTTGCACCCAGAACACTGGTTTGGAAGGCTGGACGATTAGTGACAAAGGCGGAGAGGTGCAAAGAAGGAGTTCCGGTGACAAAAGTCATGAACATTCAGCAGGTGAGCGCATGTTTTGACTTATCTAGTGTCACTGTAGGCGAAATAGGTGATTATTATAAACAACAGCTATTTGACTTATTGCGTTCTATGTCGTGTTGTTTTTCGGCGAATGATGAGGATCTAGGTTTAACTCAGTTAGGGTTCATGTCGATAAATCTAACGTCAGACATTCCTGTGTATTATCGTCCATACAGATTGTCACATTCAGAACGAGCGGTGGTTCGACAAAAGGTGCAGAGTCTGCTTGACGGCGATGTCATCAGAGAATCTAATTCAAACTATGCGAGTCCTATTTTGTTGGTCCCTAAGAAAACAGGCGAAATGCGTCTCTGTGTTGATTATAGGGCACTAAATGCAATTACGGTGAAAGATAGGTACCCTTTGCCACTGATTGCGGATCAGTTGGATCGGTTGGCGGGAAACCGATACTTTACATCCTTGGACTTGGCGCAAGGATATCATCAGGTACCAATGCATTCTGATTCAATTCACAAAACGGCTTTTGTAACACCTGATGGACATTATGAATACTTGCGAGTTCCATTTGGGTTGGCAAATTCTCCGGCGGTATTTCAGAGAATTATCAACCAAATGTTGGGCAACATGCGACATGATCAGGTCTTGGCGTACATGGATGATCTTCTGATACCTTCAGTAGATGTAGCGACGGGGTTAGAGCTACTTCGAAAGGTGTTGGAACTAATTAGAGATGCAGGCGTGAAATTGAAATTGGCGAAATGCAGTTTCCTTCAAGAGAAGATCGATTATTTAGGCCATGAGATCAGCGTTGAAGGCATACGACCTGGACAACGCAAAGTGGATGCAGTTCTAAAGTTCCCAGAACCCTCAGACGTACATAGTGTTAGACAGTTTATGGGTTTAGCTAGTTACTTCAGAAAATTCATTCGGAATTTTGCCCTGTTGGCGAAACCTTTGACAAATCTCACGAAAAAGGACGTGGAGTGGCGATGGGGAGAAGAGCAGCAGGACGCTTTCCAGAGACTTCGTCACTTGTTGTCTGAGAGACCGGTTTTGGCAGCTTACAACAGCAGTTTTTCGACAGAGTTGCATACAGATGCAAGCAAAATTGGCGTGGGAGGAATTCTGCTACAGAGACAACCAGATGGTGAGCTAAAGCCAGTTTTCTACTTCAGTAGAACTACCACACCTCAGGAGCAGGTATATCATAGCTATGAGTTAGAAACCTTGGCGGTGGTAGAGTCAATTAAACGTTTTCGGGTGTATTTGCTGGGTACACAATTTAAAGTTGTAACTGATTGTTCAGCGGTAAGAGCAACTTTCTTAAAGAAAGACTTGGTCCCTCGAATAGCTCGGTGGTGGCTAGTAATCCAAGAGTATGGCATGACAGTAGAATATAGGCCGGGCGTACGGATGCAGCACGTTGATGCTTTAAGTCGAAATCCTGTTCAGATTTCTATCGTTCATGCAGATGAGGCGGATTGGTTTCTTACAGTTCAATTACAAGATCCCAAAGCGCAGGAGCTGGTCACTGTATTGACAACCGGCGTAACACCGCGAGATGTAAAGGCGGTGTACAAAGTGAAAAATGGGCGTCTGTATAGAATAACACCAAACGGCGACAGACTTTATGTGCCAGCCACGGCGAGGTTTACTTTGGCTCACAAACACCACGATGAAATAGGGCATCCTGGTTACAATAGGGCGTTAACATTGATGAAAGAAACATATTGGTTTCCTAAAATGGCGCGATTCATGTTGAAATATGTACGATCCTGTTTGCGATGTGCCTATGGCAAAGGTGATTATGGTAAGGCGGAAGGGCGACTGCATCCAATAAAAAGGTTACCCATTCCTTTGGATACAGTACATGTAGATCATTTAGGTCCTTTCATGAGAAGTAGCAAGGGCAACAGTTACTTGCTAATGGCGATAGACGGATTTACAAAATTTGTCTGGGCGAAACCAACTCGAACACTGAGATCTACAGAGGCGATTGAAAAATTGAGAGATATTTTTGGGGTGTTTGGGTATCCGCGAAGGGTAATCACAGATCGTGGATTGGCGTTTCAGAGCAAGGCGTTTGGTGATTTCATGGCGGAAAAAGGGATTCAGCATATTCAAAATGCGATTGCTACCCCTAGGGCGAATGGTCAGGTTGAAAGACCCAACCGAACCATTGAAGAGGCGTTGACGTGCAGTGCAGATTCCGAAAATCGGTGGGACGATGGGTTACCGGAGATAGTTTGGGGTTTGAACAATACAGTTAATGCGAGTACTCGATTTTCTCCGGCCCAGTTGATGTTCTCCCACAGGCGGGGCGTTGTAGCTAATTTGGCGGATAATGTGGTACAGGCGACATTAAATTCGATCGAAAACGGCGAAACCGGCGCGAACCTAGTAAAACACGGCGAGGCGGTACCACACGGCGAGGCGAGCACAACACCTGGTACCGGGTGCAGTGCGAATGCTCAGGGCGGAGCAGGGCTTAGTCAGCATGCGGGACCTTCGAGTGACGACTCGGGGTACCCAGTTCTTGCTGAAGCACTCAGTGAAGAGCTACAGGCAAATAGGGCCGAGGCGGAAAGGAATCTGAAAAGGACTGCACTACAAATGAAATCTAGGTTCGATAAAAGGCGAAAGGTTGCAACCCTGTATAAAGTAGGCGATTTGGTCTTGTGGCGTCAGTCGGCGACTGGTTGTTTGGATCCAGGTACTAATAGAAAGTTGGCGAATAAGTACGACGGACCATATAGAGTGTCACGTCGGCTTGGTAACGACAGGTACCAGATCGAGGCGATTAAAGGAATGAGAGGGTACAAACGTTTTAAGGCGGTTGTGGCGGTGGATTCACTCCGGCGCTATTGCAGTACTGCTCAGGAGGCGAATGACAAGGCGGATGGCGAGGAAAGCGACAGTGGCGAGGAAATTGATCGGTTAGATCTGATCGATCTCCTCGAGAATTAGGCTACGAATTAATGAGGACATTAATTTTGCAGGAAGGCCGAATGTTACGACCAAAATCAGCCAGGCGCTGATTAAGGACACGGCGGGAATCGAGGCGGCGCGATAGACACAACAACCAGGCGATGAGCGGTGAGACGGCGCGGGAGCAGTGTCGAATCAACGGCGACACGGTGGTTGTGTGCTTCTACTTTGTATTTAAAACTTTCTTGAAAATAAAGTTATTTCGAAAAAGTCTTCTAACAATATATCTTGTGTTTTCCTTGTGATTTTTCTTAGTCCCTACATCAGACACCATCTTAACTTAAAATGTCATCCTCTACACCTAAACGTGCTAATTAATTACACGCCTCACAGTTGTGAGCATGAGGGGAGATCAACGTATGCGAGCATGCTTGTTATATTTCTGTTCGCTTGGAAAAACAATACCCAAATTTACGCATACTTATGAAGAGATGGGAGAATTACTAAATGCCACAGTAGCTTCACAGAAATTGAAGCTGTAGATATATTTGAAATGGTTGAGTCTAGAAATCGAATTGTTGTGAAATTCAAAAATGTAAAAAAAACAGAAGGTGTTATATTTAAAATACGAAAGTTGATGTCTATTTCCAATATTACCGAAAGTCCCAGATTTTTAGAAATATAGAACATTTTTTGAGTTATGGATAGACGCCCACCATCGTAGGACAGACCGTATAACGGTGTGGCCGTAACACTGCAGAACAGCAAAATATTAGTCACATTTTTTCAGCTGCCAACAGAAAAAGCTAATTAGATCATTTAGTAAATTTTTCATTGATCAATGTAATTACTAATTTGTAATAATTTGAAAACTTATTCGTTGATCACTACTGGAGAGACTACGAGCCGGAAACTCGAAACATGCTATCCCTGGAAGTATTAACTCCGAGAATCTTACGTTAAAAATTATGGTTTAGCTATAACTGAATTTTTTCCTGGGATGAAAGAAACTAAAACTATTGCTGATGTACTTGTGAATGTAAAGACCCCTGTTAAGGTATGAACTAGATTGATTTCATTTACAATCAACCAACTTGTTGATACAGATTTTATGCGGAAGAAACCTCGATTGGTGAGCAAGTTCTTCTGAAAAACAGTTTTCACATTTAATCAACAAAACTGCAGTGACTGGTGACTTTACAACACTACAAAAATTAGACAGATTCCTTGTTTTCGTTTTACTTGCTCTGCTATGTATCTCAAAAATGATGGTAATGTATTTGTATGATTTTGGATAGGTAACAACACTTTGTTGATAAAAAGAAAACAAAGTGTTAGATAAACAGTGTCACCATTAAAGTAGGCTCCATATCGGAAAATTTTTTACTATAGGGTGTAGTTAAAATGTTATTTGAAAAAGTTGTTTCTAATGCAATTTTATGCATATGTGCAAAATTTGAAGAACCTAGCGTGAAGTTGACGTTTAAGGCATTTTTGTCAAATACTTTTATTACAAAAATTTGTTAAAAGAGCAAGTAGAACAACTTCTAACACTTTATTTCTTGTAACAACTTTTTCAAAAGATAACATTGTTTACAACAAAAAATAATTATTAAATTGTGACAGTTTACTTATAATTTGTTTGTCATGGCTTACTTGCTCTTTCAACATATTTTTGATAAAAAAAATTATGTTTACAGAAAAGGTGTAAAAATTAAAATTTAACACAACAAATGCCTTTTACGACATTTTTTCTGTAATCTTGGGTTAATTTTCTATTGAAAACTATTCTGCATTTGAATTATTCAAGCTACATTTTTTTACTGAAAAAAACACATTTTTGTAATTTGGAAAAGTTCAGTGATGTAAACATAGTGTTGAGTGATCCAGGAATGGGAAAAAGTGAACCGATCAAGAGTTCAAAACACAACTGTGATTCAAAGAATTGGGTCAAAAATTTGATTTGGAATAACAAGAAAACATTTTATAAAAATTATTAAAATAAATTGACCGACTATTTAGTCAAAAAAAAGTACACACAGACGTCACCAGGTAATTATTAGTTGCCTTTTTCGACATTTTTTCTGTAATCTTGGGTTAATTTTCTATTGAAAAATATTCTGCATTTGAATTTCATTGAAAGAACGAAAAAGCTATAAGAAAAATGCCTGAAACGTCAACTTTACACTAGGTTTTTCAAATTTGGCATATATGCATAGAATTGTATTAGAAATTACATTTCCAAATAAAATTTTCTTAATTTCTGCCTAGAAATGCCATTTTCAGCCATTGATCCCTATATCAAATTTTAACTAATCCTTATAATAATAGTTGATTCTGTAACGAGTCTAGAATGAAAATTTGATACGAGGACATCGAATTTTCATTCTAAACGAGTAACAGACCATGCACAACAAGTAAGGTGCCTACCAGAGCAATGATTTTAATTTTTTCAGTAAATCATCAAAAAATGCTGTTAAAACAATTTTGATCAAATTCCATATCTAATTCACTCGGTTTTTCACTAATTTTTGCTTATCTCAACTAAAATTAGCATTAAAACAATTAGGACGAAGCAATGACATCTAACACTGACAGTTTTGAAATCCATGGCAATCCAGTATTTTGTTGAGCATAATTACAGAATGTAACTTGTTATATCGTGTGTTCATTAAAAAAAAACTCGCAGCAAGCCATGACATTTTTACGTATGTCATACATGACATACAACAACAGAATGGAAAGCCGTAATGTAATAAATAATGTTCGAAGACGATATGCCTTGTGTGCTGAGCATCAAGGAAGACATTTTCAACAGTTTTTGTAGATAATAAATGAATATTTTCATGAAAATGTGTTATTTTTTTAATTGTCGAAAATTGAGGTTGTAAGATTTTTCGTTCTGACAAGTATATAAAAATTAATCACAGACAAATAAAACAATTGTTTTTTAGTTTCAAAGCCTTCTAGAGTGGTTTTTTTTTTTTTTAAATGAACACACGATAGAATGTTTGTTTTGATGTCAAAAAAGAATCACCCACTAGATTTTAGGGTTTTAGAAAATTTTGAAATTTTAGGTTGGATCCAAGAATGTTGACTATTAAAGTGTTTTGTTTATATAAGTTTGCGGCAATTGGCCTCATCTAACTCACATTTGTCAAATAACTGACCAAAATACATTAATTAATTTTTCGTGTAATACAGTCTAGGACTCTAGGAGGGTAAAACATCATTTGAAATCCATTCAAAGACAGCAGTTTATAAGATATAAGACAGAAATTCACAAATGGTCGTGGAAAAAAAAATGTTCCCATATGGAGCCGACTTTAATGGTAACAAAGATACATCATTAGTATAAATAGAGAACTCATAATAAACTAATAATATTAGCTTCAGTTGCTGAACTATAAGAAGAGCAAGAGCAAAGCTCTTAGTAAATTAATTCGAAAATTTAGTGAGCTCTAGAGGGACCAAGAAGTTATACATTAAGAGAAAAATATATAAATTCAGCTGAAGTTCAGTTCTGGTTTCTCGGTAATGAAAAAGTACTTCCTTTAAAAGAAAACATTCAAAACAATTCCGAAGTTGATGAACATTTAGGAAAAAAGATTGAGAATTAAGAAGCAATACAGGTTTTAAAAGTTGCTACAGAGATGGCTTAACAAAATGATGCTCCGACTGCAGAAATGTCAAGATCCCTGAAACGAATATATAATAATAATAATAATAAATTTCATTTCGACCATTAATTACAAAAAATAACGAATTGGCATGAAAACGTCAATACAAAACTGAGATTTGCAAAAGTCATGAAAACTGTAAAAAATTCAGATATTTTGATAATTAAAGTTTGTTTCCGCAATATTCAAGAGGCAATACTGAAAACGCGGAAAAATTCAAGCTACATTTTTTTTACTGAGAAAAAAACACATTTTTGTAATTTGGAAAAGTTCAGTGATGTTAACATTGTGTTGAGTGATCCAGGAATGGGAAAAAGTGAACCGATCAAGAGTTCAAAAAACAACTGTGATTCAAAGAATTGGGTCAAAAATTTGATTTGGAATAACAAGAAAACATTTTTGAAAAATTATTAAAATAAACTGACCGACTATTTAGTCAAAAAAAAGTACACACAGACGTCAGCAGGTAATTATTAGTTAAGAATCTATGTATCGTTTGATAAAATTTCAACGGAGTTGGGAAAACAAATTCAAACTATTGAGAGTAAAAGGCGACAAAAAATGAGCTACTAATAGATGCCATTTGAAAACAAAGTCAGAAGAAAATTTGAAATATTCACAATGAATTTAGCCTTTGTATTTAAAGATGAAAAAGATTAACATACAAGAAAAAATCTCAAGGTAATAAATCTTTCTTGCTAACACGTCCTTTTTATTACTGAACACAGTATACTGAGGGACAAAAAAATTGTTTTTCCCTACAGAATTTTGGTAATTGATTTTACCCAATTATATACAGGCTGTCTCACCGTGATGGCCTACTAGAAGTATTCGAAGAACTAAAAATGGTATTAAACTAAATTTTTGCACATGGGCGTAGAACCAATTAATCTAACTAAAATATTTTCAAAATGGTACCACTTCCAGTTATACCGGAAGTATGTGTAATCTCAAATGGAATGGTATATTTTTCCTAATTCTGTTAGGTAGTAAATTTAATTCCAAAACCATCTGTACAACAAAACTGACATTGCGTTACGTGTTTTTGAGAAAATGAACTATTGTTTATATTCTCAAAAACACGTAACGCAATATAATTTTTTTTATACAGATGGTTTTGGAATTTCATTCAGGATCTAATAAAATTACGAAAAATATACTATTCAATTTGCAATTACAAAGTTGACACCTACTTCCAGTATAACGGGAAGTGCTAATATTTTAGTTAGATAGATTAATTGGTTCTACGCCCATGTGTAAAAATTTACCTTTTTTGGTTCTTTAATAGGCCGTCACGGAGAGACAGCCTGTATACATAATATGTGGGTATTTACTTTGTTTAGATTGACTGGTTCTTGAGAGAATACGTAAACAAACATTTAAAAAAATATAAATCTACCCTACTGGTTTGCAAATTCCATTGGCGGTTTGTCAGGGTAGGCAGGTGAGGCAGTGTGCCTCACCAATTTTATTTACGTGGTAAAGAGAAAATTGAAATGATAGAATAGATTAGTAATTGTTATAGCAACATTAGGATTTTTTGTTACTTTAAAATATTAAGTTCGTCGAGTAAACCTTTTACTAACGATAAGCTCACTTCAGTACCAATTGGTAACAGTGCCAAACTGAAGGAAAAATAACAAAATATTGAAAAAGTTTTAGAGAGGATTTTGTGTGCAGAACATCAGTGGTGGTGGTGGTGGTGGTGGTTTTGGTGTTGGTAGACATAAAGAAGGTAAATTTCCTATTAGGCCAGCAAGGTGGTTATATTAAATAACCTTGTTTCCTTTGTGTTTGGGTTAGTCGCGCAAAAGTAAACACTGGTTTAAAAAAGGCTGACCTATGAGAGAAAATTTAGTCGTGGGAGAAGCAAATGTCATTAATGAAATGACAATTAAAAATATAATTTTTCACCTCTTCACATCAAGCTTGTGTTGATGAATCAGTTCATCACAGCTCTGGATAAGAATGGTGACTATTTTAAATATGTATGTCAAACAAAAACGTAACGTAAATAACTCTATTATTTCCTCTAGTTAGATTATTCAAGTTTTTTTTTGCTGTTCAATGTAATTACTAATCAGTAATAACCGTAAAATTACTGGAGAGACTACGAGCCAGAAACTATCGCGAAAGATGCTAGCTCTGGAGATGTTAACTCCAAGAACCGTACTACCTACATAGGTCAATCTTACGTTAAAAATTATAGTTTAGTTGTAACTGAAATTAATCCTGGGATAAAAGAAAATAAAGCTATTACTGACGTAGTTAAGAATGTAAAGACCCCTATTAAGGTATGAACTTGATTGATTTCATTCACAATCAACCATCTTGTTGATACAAATTTTATACGGCAGAAACCTTTATTGGTCAGCAAGTTCCCTTGAAAAACAGTTTTCATACTTGATCAACAAAACTGCAGTGACTGGTGACTTTGCAGGTGCATTACATGTATTACTCAGGACGTACAAAACGGAGAAACACTACAAAAATTGGACAGACTCCTTATTTACGTTTTAGGACTATCCTATGTATCTCAATAATGATGGTAATATGATACTCTGGGCCGACTTCCAAAATAAACGACGAGACAAAATTCAAAATACGAAGCAAATAAAAAGCGAGTGATTACCTTGAAAAATTTATAAAATTTAAAATTTAAAATAAAATCAGTGAGTATTAAAGACAAAAAGGATGAAATTGCGATAAAATAATTCTTCAGACCCAAATAAAAGAAAGGAAAGCAAAGTAGAAAAAGTGAAAGGACAGGCGAAGGCTAGCACTGTTCTCCTGGAGCCAAAAAATGGAAAGGAAGCATAATGGCTGAAAAGGAACAAACCATAATGACTGAGAAAAGGGAAAAGAAGACTACAGAAACGTAACGAAGAAGGGTGGATAAAGACTTTTAGCAAAAGGGCTAGAGTTACAGCCAAGATGACCTGATGTCTTATAGCAGACATCCCGCTAATATCGAAAAGTGTTGACACTTCTTTGTTAGTTTTCAGGTCTGCAAGTAACGGTGTTCAGTGCCCTAGCAATTGTGGGACCCTCGAGACTCCCACTCCGGCTCAAATTTGGAAATTAGAAATGCAAAATTTCAAACCGTGACAGTTGCTGATGAGCAAAAACAAAACAGTTGAGAGTAAGAAATTATTAGTAAATTTATTAAAGTTATAGATAAAAAATATTACCAGTCCCTGAATATACAGGATGGTGTTATAGATAAAGTTTTGGGTCTGCATTTTTTAACAACCATTTAAATGGACAGTACCCTTTTGGAAAAATTCTCAAAAGAATTATTAGAAAATGTTTATCCAAACAGACGACAAGATTAGTTTAAAAATATATAATTATCTGACTCTGAATGTGGTCTCAGCAAGATGGTACAACCAATGGATCGAGGGTGCTCATCTAATCGCGATGAGTATTTTGTAGAATTTGATAATGTAACTAGCAATACAGTTTTGCGGGTAAATAGCCCCTTTTTTAAAAAATTATTAAACTATATAAGAAAATTATTTCAAGCAAAAATAGCCATTCAAAATGTTTCTAATATTAATAAAGATTTCATGAACATTTTTAGATTTGTACATACCATTTTTACCAAAGTGGACGTTGATATTGAAAAGAAATCAATACTTTTTAAAAATATAAAGAATCCTACCTACTATGAATAAAAAAAATTAATCGTAAATCAAGCTTAGCACCATTCACTTTTATTCGTAAAAGTAAAGGTTTTTATTCTCACAATTTATTGAGAAATGAAATATAATGATGGAAAAATTTGGCAAAACAACAGCCGTTAAAATTAAACCTTAAGTTGCAAAAGAGAATAAAAATCAATTGCTTTTATTCTAGAATTTGATAATGATAAAGGTGCAGTTCTAATAAAAAATACTTCATCAGATAGATCTAGTATTGCATCTCCAATTATCAACACTGCTGGAGTGACATTCATCCACTGTAAAAAATGGAAACGTAGACAAAAGCGTAAGTCAAGATCAAGGAACTTTATAGAAAAAAATTCTTTTCTCTGCTGAAATGCGTAAGCAACTGAGAGAATTATCATCTTTTACAGGCACTAACTAAAAGTGCTGGAGGACCGGAATTGTTACCAAGACATAGGAGAGTTAGGTTGCACGAATGCATGTCAATTTGACTCTTCGACAATGGAGTTAAGTTCTCTTCACTCATGAGTCACGCTTTTGTCTGCTGATGGTCGCGAAAGCGTGTGAAGAAGACCAAATGAACGATTTGCTGACAGCACCATCTCTGAGCGGCGGTTTTTTAACATTTTAACATGTACCTAGAGATCTACCTATGATAATAATTAATTAAATAAACATTCAAAAAATTTATGATGCACGCGGTAGTTTTTTGAGGTATAGGTATATATCAGAGACCTAGGTTTTTATTAAAAAAAAATGTTTTCTTAGAATTATTTGGGCGGCTGTTTTAGAAACGTCACGTTAGTGTCAATCTAAAAAGTGACAACGCAAAAAAAACGATATTGTCTACAATTTTTGTTATTAATCATATATTCAGCCGACGATTATTTAGAAATAAATATAATTTTTGGAGAATGCCAACGTAACGCCAGGAAAGCAGCAAAGGTATTCTCGGAACGTTTAAGGAATAATTTTTTAAAATATAATTTCTTGTTGCCAAACGGGCAAATTATAACAAAAAAATATTTAATGAGTTTTTATGAAAAAGATAAAAAACGAAAATTAAGATTTGCACCTAAACTAACAGCCATACACATGAATCTAAGGCCATTTGACAAAATTAAAGTCAAATTGGCCACTCAGCGTTTCAGTAAAACAGTGGCTAAAGGTAAGGAAACCGAAATAATTTTGGGTGAACTTTCTAATGATGCATCACCAACGGTAGAATTTATTACAAATATAAACAATGTATATTCTGAATTCTCACCCGAATACAAATGAATCAGACTCGTCCAAAAGTCTTTTCAATGGAACAGAATACCAAATAAATCTTCTAAATATAATTTTAAATTTTTTTGAAACAGAATAATTGATAAAAATGATAATGAAGCGACGAATAAAATTATATCTGTCAGATGTTGGCAAATAACAATAAATAGTATATTTTGCCACATTGCGATTCACTCAAGACTTTTTGGAAAACTTCTTTGGCACGATCCGAAAACAGAATGGCAATAGTTTTAATCCCACATCAATAGAATTTAAAAAAGCCTTTCGGAAATTACTCTATATTCAGGAAACTGTGCTAATGATTTGGCTAGTGTGCTGACTAGTCGATCGATGCAGATTATAGAAAAATAGGTTTATCAGAAAAAATATATTAAGATACTTATGTGGTCTGATACATCTGACACTGATATCTGCGAATTATATATGAACTATGCTAAATATTGTGGGGTACATTCCAGGGAACAGCTTTTTTGTAGTTTTAAAGCTTTTGGTAGCGAATTGTTTGATAATTTAAATATGCTTCCCAAGTACTTTGCATATTATGTTGCAAACTTGGAAAATTAATAATTCTTTCTAATTAGTGATAACTGTTGTATTTCTAAGTTCATTTTAGCCATCATAAAACTTTTACAGCAATCCTAATTCCAAGAGTCAACGAGGGTGGTTAGAAAGTAGCTGATAAGCTTGTATTCCAATAAACAACTAGCAAAATAGAAAAGCAGTTTCGCGAGCTTGGTCATGTAAGACAGATAAAAAAAGTTAGTAGCCATGCAGTAAGTGATGATAGAAATTGGATATTAAGCTTGAGTTTCAAGAAAACCCACATAATTCTGGTCGAAAAGCAGCTCCATGTTCAACGTTATACAATATTAAATTAAAATATTAAAAGAAAATAAAATGCTTCCCTACAAAATGATATCAACTCAGGAGCTCTTTGATGACAATTTTGATAGGAGAACGTCTTTTTGATGTTTTGTTTTCTGATGAGAGCACATTTACACTTCACGGTTACGTTAATCGTCAAA